>CM040463.1:4793491-4815211 GCA_022758105.1 Pangasianodon gigas | reverse complement strand
TTTTTTTTTTTTTTTTTTTTTTTTTTTTTTTTTTTTTTTTACTGTGAAGTGTGTGAATGAAGAATACACACTCACTCCAGCACAGTATGTTCTTACGTTGAGCTGAAGAATAGGCTTGGTAACCAAATGTCCTGTTGGCTGTGAGCAAGGCCCTAATCTCCACTCGTATCAGTAATGGCTGATCCTGTTAGCCGGGCTGATATTTCAGACCAGCAGGCCGGCCTACCTGGCCAGGTCACTTCTCTCACACGCACACACACAGGCACATACTTTGAACCTTTACTTTTCAACTTGTGCCAGTAGGTAGGTTCGGTGTTTTGATATAATGAATGTTAAAGAATTTAAATTTGGGGCTGTAATTAGGAATAACAAGTCAAATTCTTTAATAATCTTATTTTTTATCCTGTATCGTGGCATGAGTCCGTGGTCCAGTTCAGGAGTGTTAGGAATTTCATGTCGAGTGGTTGAACAGAATGTGCTGTCTTTGTGTTTACCTCTCTTTGCCAATGTTCTCATGTTTTAAAGTTCCACTCTGATTAAGTTGATGTACTCGCCAAACCGCAGTAGAGCAATTGTTAGCTTTTCATTGCTGATAAAAAGGGTTGGGTTCTTGTGAAAGCAGCAGCCGCTTCTTATAATAGCCCTCGCAAGTTTTCGGAAGTCGGAACCTGTTTATAAAGTCCAGTGGTAAGGTTTAAGTGGAGTTTGGATGATGACTGGGCAGAGAGTTCTCTGAGTCCAGAAGTTGCTTTGACTTTTTTTCCGCTCTCAGGTAAAGATGTTCATTAGATTAACGTGCTTTTTTGTGCTTGTTTTTTCCTGAAGTGCCTCTCTCTCACTCTGAATTCAGATTGGCAGAAGACCGAGGCCCAGAAGCATCGGGAGCAGCTGCTTCTAGACGAGCTGGTCATACTGGTCAACAAACGTGACGCCCTGGTCCGAGATCTCGACGCACAGGAAAAAGAGTATGTCTACATCTCTCTCTCTCTTTCTCTCTCTTTCTCTCTCTTTCTCTCTCTCTCTCTCTCTCTCTCTCTTTCTGTGTCTTCCAGCAAGGCATTCTGGGATAGCTGAGCCCGGACGAGGCCTCCAAGTGCCCAGGCATGACTTTTCCGTTACTTTTGGATCACCAGAGTTGGTTAATAGTTGTTTTTACACACACTCACTTTGTGTTCAGAGGTCATGTAGGTATGTAGGTCAGTGAGGAATCAGGAGATGGAGAGAATATTAGAGTTCCACTAACTGGAAGATGGAAGAGTTGTCCCAGGTGTACGTGTCATGTCCTTGAGTCCCTGTCCATCCATTTGGACCTCTGATCGTGTATTTGTGTGTTTGTGTGCGTTTGCAGGGCAGAGGAGGAGGATGAGCACCTGGAGCGGACTCTGGAACAGAACAAAGGAAAGATGGCTAAGAAAGAAGAAAAGTGTGTCCTTCAGTGATTTCCAAACAGACACTAAAACTTAAAGTGTTTACTACAATTTTGAGAAATGTATTATTATTACTATTATAATGAGCATTGCATACTTATGTTTATTTTGGCTTTAGAGGAAAGTTTGGTCAGCATTTGCAGCCCAGGGCTGGTGCGTGTTAATTCACTAATGCCTTTGGTTTTCTTTATACTAAGAGATTACATTTCACCAACACAAATAGATTCTTTTCTGTTCTGTTTTGATTGTGCTGAAAAGGTACTTTTATGTGATAAAAACAAACTTTTCTGAAGAACTGAATAACCATGTCAGAGAGGAAGCTCCACAGCGATCCGCTGACTTTTACTGTTTGTTGTTTCAGACAGACGCGTAGCTTCAATCATACGAATGTGTGTTAATTTCCCAGTGGAGATTAGGACTGAACATTTTGAGGTACAACACAACATTGTTTTATAGGGACTGTTGTTTTGTTTTTTTTCTTTCATTTTAGCATTTAAAAAAATCAGCATTTTAACTATAATAACACTAAACAGTTTCAGCATATCTTCTTTTATTCCAAGCAGTGTTTATTACTTAATGTGTAACTTTTAATTGAACTACTTTTTAAATGTATAGGATATCTTCAAGGGGGATGTTGCATTTAAAAAAAAAAAAAGAAAGAAAGAAAACACACATTGTGTTTTTCTTTTTACATTTTTTGTTTTACCAAAAAGTTTGGGATGTTCCATAGTGGGAATATTACAGAGTACTTTTAAGTACTTTTATTTAGACTGAATGGTTAAGATGTACATTTCATTTCACTGTTTGAGGGGAAAAAAGAGCGTGTGAAATCTTATTTCCAGGAGCAGTTTGAGATCAGAATTAATTTATTGTCGTTTGTCCTTTGCGACGACTAACCATCTTCACAACCTTGTGCATTATCTCAAGGACCTTGTTAATATTTATTGTATACTTTAAAAATTGCTTTCATACGCATCTCTCTGGTTCACCTCGCGTGCTGCTGTCTTATCGTGTGAACATTGTTTATTTATTCCTAAAATGACCAGTCATCAATAAAACCTGAAATGCTTTCATACTCTTAACAAAACATCTGCAGCCTTGTTTTCTTACTTCCTTATTTTCTTATTTTTCTCAGCACTGATGTTTGCTGTGACTGGTATTTAAAAAGGAATGCAAATTAAAAAAAAACACACCTAGGCTAGTGCACACTGTAGGTTTATTTTTTAAAAATATAAAAATATTTTACATCTTCAAAAAAACTTTATTCTGTTAACCTAATATTATTTTTAATACTTGTCTTTTTTAATATTTGTCTTTTATTCACATTTTAATTCATATTTAGTCTCTTGTTCAAACATGGGTTAAGGAGTAGTTTGGCCTTGTAAATTGTTCAGAGTGCAGACTAATTTTTTTAAAGAGTAATATTAGCTAAATGAAAGACAGAATATAAACATTTCATGTTTCTGTATTACTTATTAAAGGACAATATGTGGTTAAAAATAAATTAAAAATTAAAGTGGTTCAAACTAAAAGTGATGATAAATAAACAAACAAAAATAAATAAAATGAAAACGTGGTTATTTTGCTTGGACATACTCTGCCGTACTCTGAATTCGCCACTGCATGTTTTTTTATTTGTAATTTGAGGTTGATGGCGCAGAGGCAAAGGGATGTGAGAAAGCACTTCTTGCTGAGCTTCTGCTTTTGCTCACACTGAAGGTTTTCCCTCTTCATGAGCTAAAAAGTATCATTTATGAGAGGGGAATTGATCATGTTATGGGCTAAAATGAGCTCTGACAGCTCCCTCTTACCCTGATACCTCCACATTAATCTACACCCCCCTCAAGACACTTTTTGTTTCTCCTCTTTTTCCTTCCACATCTGTGTGGTGACTGTAATGGTGTGTAGAGCTCACACTTAATAATCACTTAACTGATCACTCTCTCTCTCTCCCTCTTCCTCCCTCCCTCCCTCCCTCTCTCCCCCTGTCCGAGTGGACTCTGTTTGTGTGTGTGTGTGTGTGTGTGTGTGTGTGTGTGTGTGTGTGTGTGCGTGCGTGCGCGTGCATGATGGGTATTTTTTCCTGCAGCCTTGGCCGTGTAATCTATATAAAAGAAGCCGTGCTGGGATTTTTTCCTAATAAAATCACCACCTTAAACCATTTCAGGCTGTTTGGAAACAGCCACCATTATCTGTTAAACACAGCCAGTGTAATCATCTGCCTCTTAATGCGTCTCACAATAATTATGATGTTTAACTTTTTTTTTAAAACATGACTAATGTGACAAATTAAGTAGCCTTCTCATTAAATCACATTGAGTTTCTAGAAAAAAAACAACTCAAACAGCTGCAGACTCCAATCAGCTGCAGTTATGATTTGAGCTTTGAATCATATATATATAAAAAACATTATAAATGAGTCAGTTTTAAATTTGTTTGAGTTGGTGAACAACATACAACATTCTGGTGTTTTCTAAATAACTTGCCTGAATTCACAGCTAATTGTTTGTGTGTTAGTTGATTGTACTTGACAGAAAATAAAATTTAATCTACAATGATCAGAACAGTATACACAAAAACTGGCAGGAAAAAAGGTTAGTTTATTAACGTTTTTTATTAAAAAAAAAAAACTATTCATAAGCTATTACTTAAAAATAATCTGGTTGGAGTCGGATAAACACCAAAACTTAAATAGCAGCTTGAATTTATAAAAGATGCAGCAGTTTGACTGGATTGAAGATGAAAATATTAGAAGTCATTTTTAAAATATATAAACAGTTTTCCACACTGAGAAACATTCAGGATTTTACTGTGTATAATTCTCACAAGCGCTACAAGATAATAGTTACAACTCTCTTACCTGAATCTCAGATATGTGCCCGGTCTGGATCTGGATTACCGCCGAGCAAACCGTTTTTCTGTTCTTAAATAAATAAATAAATAAATAAATGAAAATAAAGCTGTGACGCCGCACTTTAGAGGCAGTAAAGAAAGCTCCGTGGTTTCGGATCCCGGTTCTTGACTCTTTTTGTACAGGTGTTCTTCCTCAGCTGCTCTTCCTCACCGTCTCCTCATGAGAATAAAGCAGAGGGTCACAACAGTCCCGGTGTTTGGATCAGAAGGCCCTCTTTCCCTCTTTTCCCTCTGAATATATCACTATTTTATGCCTCGTCGTTTGTAATAAGAATCGACACTACTACAATCCCGCGAGCTGCTCCAATACTGCCGGCTAAAGAGACAAAACTTTTTTTTTTTTTTTTTTTTTTTTGATTCCCTCTTTTCGTCCTCCTCCTCCTCCACCTCCTCTATTCGCCTCCTCTAATCCCGAGATTTGCGAGCTCGGCGTTCAGGGGGGAAAAATCGTGTGCAATTTGGGATTAGACAAAAATGCTTTTAGTACAAAAAAAAAAAAAAAAGATCCACAACTTGAGAACCTGATACTTCGTTTATATGAGAGAGAGAGAGGCAGAGAGAGAACAGAATAAACAGAAAGCATCGCAGGAATTAATTATTAATTAAGGAATTAATGTGGAATAATGTTGTGGGTTGATGGATCACATTTCTTAAGTACCGTTCTGTATTATTATTATTATTATTATTATTATTATTATTATTATACATTTAGATTTTTCGTATTTCATATTTTTCCTTATAAGGAAATAAGGAATATTATAATAGTTCAACAGCTTGTGAAACAGTAAGACATCATCAGCTGCTTTTTTTTCCCCCTGCAAGCCTCTCTGTAACACCCAATAACTTTTTCTCCATTGTTTTTCTCTGCGCTATTGACTGAAGCATCTCAGTTCCCTCCTATAGGCCACTTCTCCTCTCCATGACTTTATAGACGTGTGGATCTCTCCAGATCTCTGTAAAGCCGCTCTTTGATTCAGATGGCCCATATAGTAGAGCCTACAAAAAAATGTAATTTGGTTCCTTTACGGCGGTCACTTGCTTTGAACATCAGCTCGCTTTCAGACCGGAGCTCAATTAGAGCGAGTTTATTTTGGTGACACCGACAAAAGCCCCCGAAGCGAAGCTCCTTAAAATGAAAATGCGCTTCCATCCCCGAGCCTGAGAGAAAGAGCCGAGGAAACACTCCGCGTCATGTCTGTTAGCCGGTTTTATTTTATTGCTGTAGTTTGTAGTAGTTTGTAGCAGATCCTTAAAACAAGATGCTGCTCTGTTTTTCTCTCGGCTCTGATTTTTATTATTTTCTCCCTCAATTTTCTTTCACTTCAATCTTTCCTTATTTCTCTGTTAAAAGAGCCCGCCTATTAAACTTTATTCAGCACTATTCCCAAATCTAATTCTAAGTGGGGATTAGGCGTGCATTAATATTCATGAGAAGGTTCACGAGAAAAAATGAAAATAGATAAAGTGGATAAATTAAACTTTTTTTTTATACCGCATTTGTATCCCGCGTTAAATCAGTGCGCGTTAGATTGTGTAGATTTAAAAGACACACATCTTACAAATAAAGTTAAGAGTTGGAAGATTCATCGGCATTTTTATTATTATTTTTTTATCAGGTTGTTTATCCATGTCGCTGTTTGTCCACTGTATATTTGAGGTTAGATTTCTGCCACTGATTCCTTGAGACATATATATTTTTAATTAATATTCGGTGCCCTTTTTTTTCCGTTTCCTATTATAAATCTGTAACTTGCTCCAAACACTGAAGAAGTTTTAAATCACATGCATGTTTTTTTTTAATCGTTATTCTGTTATTTCCACATTCGCCACATTTTTTCTTATTTCTGTTAAAATTAATAAAATAATAACATGAACTTACTAAAAAAAAAAAAACATTGGATCATTTTCTCTTTTTAAGCGATTCACAATCTTTGTATTAATCTAAATTATTCCTCAAAACTATTTTGTTGTGTAAAAGTTTTAATTTCCCTCTGAATCAGTTCAAGCACCGAATTTTAACACGCTTTGCGTTTTCAGGAATTTTTGTTCCTCTCCAAAAGTCGTTCAGTCGCTGCTGCAGGTTTGTGTTGTGCTCGGTCACGAAGGGAGGATGGAGTGGGAGGGGCTTCGAGCTCAGTCTCGGCAGCGGATTGGCTGTGCTCGACGTCAGTTGGGCTCGAGGAGCGCGCTGATTGGTTGGCACGGAGCTAAGCTGCAGGTGTCCTGTGCTCTTAGAGAGGCAGGCTTAGGAGAAGGTGATCAATCTCCATCCGTCTACATTAGCAATCACCTTTTACACCGACGAGCCTCCGGAAGCTTAAAACGAGTTTATTTGGTTTATTTTTATATATACAGATGTATAAAAACTGCGGAATCGCGCTCGAAGCACAGCGCTGAGCAGGTGTGTGATTTAACCATTTAAAAAGAGGAAAAACAGCCACACAGAGACTGCCTGTTTTCAGGAGTGTTTTAAAGCTTATTTATTTGGGTTTTTTTTTCTCTGTTTACCTTCCTGATCTCTGCCATTGGTTGGATATTTTTATTGTTCAGGTGTCAATCTGCGAAAATAAACCCGACAAGGAAGTTCAGAGAGGTAAGCAAAATTCTTTTATTATTAAAATGTTTATTTTGTGTTATACTGTTGTTTTTCTTTCTCTTTCTTTCTTTTTTTTTCCCAATGATGCCTACCTGTAAACTATTTAATCGTGCACTGAAATGAGTTTGCATGCATGTCTAAAGACTGATGGTAAGTCGCTAAATTTGGTGTCAGTACCAGTGGAGTTGTGCTCTAGTTCGACCATTAACACCTGAAATTAAATGACATAATTTAAAAAACAGAACAATTGATAGGTTCATGTTTTAATTTCATGGAGGACTGGCGCTTTTGGGGTTGATGTCCTGATCTCTGGGCTTCTTCGAGCCTAATTGGAGAGGCGGGTTTTTGTGTTTTTGGTCATTTAGTTCAGTGCTAAGGCCGCTGCTGAGCCATGCTCCCTGGAGCTCTAATCTACATTGCAATTGGCTTCATTTGCACGCAGGATCTCTCCTTTAGTTAAGTTAAAATAGTTAAAGCTAAAGGTCTGAATACACAGATGCCAGTCTACTACATTTAAAAACAAATAAATAAAAATGTAAAATTAATTATTTGTTCAGACTTAAGTCTATTTTGTCATGTCCGCCTAGATGTGGCGGTGCTTTTCACCACTTTATCATTTTAAGCATTTTAAGTAACTAACTTAATAATATAAAGCAACAAATACTTTTCATAGTGCAGGGAAAATAAATGTAGAAGTTAAAATAATCTAAATAGTTGTTTTATTTAAGACGATATATAAATAATCTATTTTAAAGAATCACCCTGAAGTTTGGTAGCTAGCTGTTTGGTGGTGGTTTTTGTTTCTTGGATAATGATTACACTAAAACCTTGCTCTTCTGTCTTCAAATCTCTACATTCGTTAAAAAATATTAATGAATTCAATTAAACGACTGTAATATTTTCCAAAATTGGCTGTTCTGTGAGCTGGAGGCCAGTGAGGCCTACACATTAAGCTCTAACTTTTATTTTCACACATTACAGCAGGTCATTCTGGCCATTAATTCAATGAATAGTGCATAAAGTTAATGTTATTTAGGGTATGTAGGCCTACATGAAGTGTACATTTCAGTTTTTCAGATAAACTGAATCTGTCGAGCTGAACGCATGCAATAGCAGGAAAATTTTTAGTAATGTAGTTTACCTGAAATTTTTAAACCGGTACAAGATTTATTTTGGTCTGTTGACTTGTGGACAGTCAATAATTTCTAAAAATTCTAAAACTGTGACAAATTAGTGCTCACACATTTATTCCTAACGAATATGCATTATTATTGTTGTCGTTGTTGTTAGAATATGCATGTTCATCGCCTAAAATATGCAAAGACAAATTTTATTTATTTATTTTTTACGACTTACTTCAAGCCGATTGAGACTCTAATCATGTGGATTTTTTAAAGGTTACTCCTATTAATCTGTTCTACATTTGTCCTTTAATTTGAATGTCGGGTGTTTTCGCATTAACAAGGGAAAATTTTCACTAAAAGTACCGTGTTAAATAGTACATTGTTTTGTTTTGTTTTTTCCCCCTTCATATTTACTGTTTGCATGTGGCAGTGTTACCCCCGTTTTCTGTTTGATAAGTGAAGCATTAATCCCACACTGACTTTGTGTTTCAGGATCTGTATTTTGGAGGCTTCAGCGCTCAGGCAAGCTGCATTACCGGGGCGAGTCGCGCGCGATCTGGGCCGAACCGGGGCGACCCGCGCCTGCCTCTAGCATGATGTCATACCTCAAACAGCCCCCTTACGCCATGAACGGCCTGGGGCTGAGCGGAGCCGCCATGGACCTGCTGCATCCCTCCGTCGGCTATCCAGGTAAAAACACACACACACACACACACACCATTACCAACATATACAGCTTCCACCGTGGTGCATTTTGCCCTTTTCCGCTAACACACACTCCTGTTACACTCTGCTCTCGAACAGTGCTTTCCGCAATATTAAACAATATCTAAAAAAGTTAACTAGAACACAAACTGATGGAACATCACAAAATGTGTATTAAATCGACAACAAAAAGTCCCAAACAAGCAGACTATTCACGCGGATTTAATAAACAATAGAGCTCACATTCCTGTTATTCTTTACAGTATTGTTTAGGGGCTTTAATAAAAAAAACTCTTCCACCGACTGCGCTGCGGTTGATCCTGGGGATTAGTAGTAAGCCTGCATCAGCTTTTAGTGTGTGTTTCTCTGCACTACACACATTTTCAGCTCTTGAAGAGTGTGTTAATGAGATGATGATTTGAGTCAGGTATGTTAAAATGTGCAGTGCAGGAAGAATGAAGGCGCAGCATTAAGAGCAGAGAGATCTACTTGGGGTATTTTTCTGATGTGCTCAAAATATTTAGTATGATACACTTTTAGCGTGAGTGTGTTAGCTTGTGAGTTTAGTTTGCCAGGAAGGCCTGTCTGATATGAACTTTGCTCAGCTTTGTCTGTAATCAGGATGGAGAGTGGTGGAGTCTGAACACTTCACTGCTTGAGCTTCTGGTTAGATTTGCGCTCGATCACTTTGCATGCTTGAGGAACTTTTACACCGTCGTTTTTACTCCACTCCATTTCTCTTGCTCAGAAACTGTCCAGTGTGTTCATGATTTAACTCTGGAGCACTGAGCATTTTGATTTGCATTTCATTTTTGAATAAAATTAAAGTGTAACAATTTTGACAGAAAATTGACTTCAAAAAGCGCATAAACTCCTCAGTAGCAGTGCGCATACAGCAGGCTGTACACACAGCACATCTACTTAATATTTATTTTTGAATAATTACAGATTTATACTTTATACTGTAGATTTAATCTCTGGAGATTATTAGATGCATGTCTTCCGTTTTTACACAGTAATTAAAAAATAGTTATAGTATATTTCACCTACTTAAAGAAAGGATGTGCACTAAGGAAGGACATATTTAGTGAAAGCACAAATTCACTATTTCACAAATGTTTTACTTTTTCCACAGAAGCTTTAATTGCTTCTTTTCGTCTTTTTTTCCAGCAGCAACGCCCCGGAAGCAGCGGAGAGAGAGAACCACCTTCACGCGCTCACAGCTCGACGTCCTTGAAGCTCTTTTCGCCAAAACGCGTTACCCGGATATATTCATGCGCGAGGAAGTGGCCCTAAAAATCAATCTACCCGAATCCAGAGTGCAGGTAAGTTTCCACTAATGATGTCTAAATCCTACACGAACAGTCAGTGGTAACACAGAAGGAACTTATTTAACTTATTGTTTTGTTTAAATTTTTTTTTTTTTTTTTTAATTTATTTTAATTAATTTTTTTTTTTTTTTGCAGAAACTCTGTCCAGGCAAATTCAGGAGAAACAAATTTTATTTGCTCAGTGTCAAAGAAATCACTTCGTGTCAGCCCACATGTTTAAAATTAATTTATAGGTGTTTACAACATGATTGTTATATGGGAATCGATAAGCGCATACACATTATGTAAAAATTAAAAGCAAAGAAATATTTTTTAGAAAGGTTTACTAGATGCTTATGCTTTTTTGTTTGTTTGTTTTTGTTTTTGTTTTTTTATACTCCTAAATGCAATGCTAACACCTAGGCTAGTTCGCAACAGCTCCCCCTACTGAATGCTGTAATATTTCTTGCATGCTTTCTTGGAGGACTTTTAGTAACCTAGCATGTGCAGTTTGTGTTCAAGGCTAAGCTGCTTATTTGAAGTATTTAATTTGGACTTGTGGCAATGTGTTACCTTTTTTCACCAAATGAAATCACTTCCTGTAAGGTACTCTTGGGATTTTAATTGGATGAAATTTCCTTTTTTTCCAGTGTCTTGCAGGGACTGAACATTAAATCACATGAAGAGCTGTTGTTTAAGGACTGATGTTTAGCCCTATAGCTGAGAATGAATGCTTTAACAGCTTGACTGCTATATTATCAGAAGTCTTTGTGTTGATGTAAACTGTGAAATGAAGACATCTGCTTCTTTCTCACTACATCCCTGATGATAATTTGTAATCCTAATTTATAACTGTTCTGAAAAACCAAATGATTTCAAATCTAGCAAGGACAAGCACCTCTTACTGAAGTATAATTTTATTTGCTCTTGTGTTGGTGTGTGAAATAAAACACTCTAGATGGAAAGACCCTCCTTGCGCTATTGAATTACCATCTCTGGTGAGAAACTCGATAGCCTAATATCTTCCTGCCACCTCCTTGTGCTGTAATGAGATCCACAGGCCTGAACAGAAAGAGCCTTCATGCAAATTAATGCAACTAACAGCCAATAACTAGGTGTTGTCCACACTGCTACTGTACAATAGCTTCCTGGTTTTGCCCTTCAGGCATGCACGAAAGGTCTCTTTAATCATTTAATGTGGCTCTGTGGGGTGTGATTGTATTTCAAATGTGTCTGAATGATGGTCTGCTTCTCTAGGTCTGCTTCTCTGAAAAGGGAGGTCATTGTATGTTTGCATTTTCAACTACAGAATACAATCTTGTGCATGCTTGTTTCAGCCTGTGTGTGTTTCTGGTGTTCCAGGTGTGGTTTAAGAACCGTCGGGCAAAGTGTCGTCAGCAGCAGCAGAGTGGCAGCAGCAGCACAAAAGCTCGGCCAGTGAAGAAAAAATCTTCTCCCACTAGAGAAAGCACGGGCTCCGAGAGCAGTGGCCAGTTCACACCACCGGCTGTCTCCAGCGCCGGCTCTGCTTCCTCTTCCACCTCTTCTTCTTCCTCATCCTCGACCAACAACAGCATGTCTACCTCGATTGGCACGGTCTCGTCCATCTGGAGCCCAGCCATGTCTCCAGGTTCAGCACCTCCCTCCTCGTCTCTCTCAGAGCCTGTTCCGCCCTCCAGCGCCTCCTGCATGCAGCGCTCCATCTCTGGTTCAGCCTCTTCCGCCTCCTCTTCCTCTTACCCCATGTCCTACAACCAAACGGCGGCGTATGGCCAAAGCTACCCCACACCATCCGGATCCTACTTTAGTGGCGTGGACTGCAGCTCCTACCTGGCACCCATGCACTCGCACCACCACCCGCACCAGCTAAGCCCCATGACGCCGTCCTCCATGCCCACACACCCCCACCACCACATCAGCCAATCTTCAGGTCACCACCATCACCACCACCATCACCAGGCATACAGCAGCGCCGGCCTGACCTTCAACTCCTCCGACTGCCTGGATTACAAGGAGCAAGCGGCATCCTCCTGGAAGCTCAACTTCAACACTGCGGACTGTTTGGACTACAAAGACCAGGCGTCCTGGAGGTTCCAAGTCTTGTGATCTGGTGGTGGTTAATGTATTTTATTTTATTTTTCTCCCCTCACTTTTTCCCACCCTTCAGTCACTCAATCACATACTTCACTCTCACTGTTTTTAATAGTGTGCTAAGTTTCTATATATAAGTATATTAAAAAAAAGTTATACGGACTTACAGAGTTAACAAAATAGATGTTCAGCATCATATTCTAAAAAAGAAGAGCCCTGTGTTTGGAGAAGGAGAAACATGCGACCATGTGGAAGAGGTTTTCTTTTCTTTTTTTTTTTTCCCCAGCAAAACGTTTCATTTTTCAAATGAAGATTACAGTCGGCTTTAAGCAACCTGACATCATCTTTTCAGCCCAATCCCCTCTTCAGCTCTGGAGTAAAATAAACATCACACATTGCGCAAGACTCTGAACTCTGTACAGCTTTTTTTTTCTTCTTAAATCGGTTATTTTTAGGCTGCGAGAGATTTTTGTGTTTTTAATCAGCTTGAGCCGAGCTGAATCTTGTACATAGGTATATGGGTCCGTTCCAGTGACCACATTTTAGCTGGCGTTGACGGAATCTGAGATGGTTTAATACTTTTATGTTAAATCTTTGTTTTTCCCCCCAGTTTTTTTCCCCCCAGAAATGAAGAATTGCCCGCCGCCGGACTCGCTTCTGATGTGCTGATCATTTCGGTTTGGTTATCCTGGAGGAAAAAAGATTTTCATATGGAGGATAGGCCCTATGTGTGTAGGGAAAAATAACATGTAAAGGAAAAAAATACGAGGCGTAAATTTAGAGTAGGAGAATCTGGGTAACATTTCGTTCCGGTTAATCGGCAGCAGAAACTGGTGCATGAGGAGAGAAGTTTTCTTCATCGGTCAGCTCGGATGTCGGACACATTTTCGAAGCACTTGAAGGACTTTCCCCCACTTTTGGAGAGAAAATGTGGACTTTTAAGGAACATTTTTCCCAAAATGCCAGTGAGATGTTGAATGTATTTCAGGCGCAGGCCATTACATTCCTGTCCGTAATAATAATGAAAATAATAAAGAACAGTTAACTACCAACTTCTGTACACAGCCTCGTGTGTGTGTGTGTGTGTGTGTGTGTGTGTGTAGTCTTTCCGCTGTAAACTCCCACCATATCATTCATTTGCAAATGCTCATGTTGGGTAAAAAGGAAAACATTTTGAAGTAACACAATAGTTATGGAGGTTTTTTACAGCTCGACAGGCCAGACAGGATGACATTCGGCTTTCTTTCACGCGATCTTTTCAGGGAGGAAAGTTAGAAATAATGTCATTGTTAAGCTGCTGGGAAATGTTCATGCTTTTTTTTTTTTTTTTTTAAATTCCACACAGACTGAGCTGCACAGTTTCTCACAGCGCTACTGGTTTCTCAGCCAGACTCACCGGAGCTGTATTAAATTAACACTTCACACTTATCATCTGCTTTTACTTTTATTCATATTTATTTTATATATATATATATATATATATATATATATATATATATATATATATATATAAAATTAGTGTGTGTGTATTCTTTTATACATATATCGACTATATATCTTTTATACTCTGTGTGTGTGTGTGTGTGTGTGTGTGTGTGTGTATATACTAAAAAATCTATTATGCATTGTGTACTTTTGCATGAGCATGTTGTGCGCAGCTGTATTATATAGAAATAGGTTACATTATAGAGTTAATATATGTATAGAAATGCAGTTCTGTTGAGGCTGTATCACAGCAAAATGTTCTAAACATAGGCATATATTTACATACTGATCTAAAAAAAAACTTAACTGGGGGAGACAGCAGGCACTTGTGTCTCTGCATAACCAGAGTGAGTTTCCCCTCAACAGCCCGCGGCCAAATCGCCACTCCTGATTGGGTAATTATGTGGGCGTGGTTTTGGGTTAATGGGTCAAAAGTGGATAGGAAGCTGGCCGTCAGGGCAGAAATGAAGCTGTGTACAGGAGCGTGTTCCGACAGAGCAGCTTTGCTTTTGGCTAATATGGCTTTTAAGAGCACGAGGAATGCTCTCCTGTAGTCTGTGTTCATGTCTTCCATCACCGGAAGGGAAAATGATTGCATTCCTTATGTGTTTATTTTAGCCTTTTGGACGCTCATGCAAATTGTAATCATCTTTATAAAACTATAATAATCTTATGTCATTATTCCCACAATAAGTTGAAAAAAAAATAATAATAAAATCACTGGTTCTCATAGTAATCACAGACAAACTCCCCAATTTATTCCTAATGAGAGAACACCACGTGACTTTAATCAGCGTCCGCGCGCCTGTTGTATGTTAATTATTAATAAAGTAGCAGCTGAATCAACACCGCGCAGAGGGACTGAGGACATGTTTGCTCTGCGGCTCGGGCTGAGGGTCGCTGCTGGGATTCAGACAGCAGGCCGCTCCATAAACACGCACGCGTTTGTAAAATCTGCATCAAACAAACATTCTGGAGCGGAAAGAAGCATTTCCGGTGTGCACGCGGTGCACCTGCTCGAGCAGAGAGAGGGAGAGAGGGAGCGAATTTCAAAAGGTATTTAATGAAAGTTTGTTTTTTTTATGGTTATGTGAAAGTTTTCTTTTGTGCGTAAATTTGCTTGGTTTCACAGCTGATAAGTGGAATAATAATCTAATGCAGGTCGCAAATGTGTGCAGTCTGAAACAGAGATCTGACCCCTCTGCTCCATTATAACACAGAGTTTAGTGTGTTAGTATGTGATTTGGGACGTGTCCAGAAAGAGAGAGTGAGAGAGTTGTGTCTCTGTGACTCTCTCTCTCTCTCTCTCTCTCTCTCACACACACACACACACACACACACACACACATATACACAGATGACAATGGCCAATTGAGTATCTCATTCTGACTCGATATCTTTCCTGCACTACACTGTTAGCCTAAAATAGTTGCTTGATTAAAAAAAAAAAAAATCATATCACACACATTTGCGCTGAGTTTTTCATTTACGCAACTATTTTTAATATGATTTAAAAAAATCAACGCCTGAGAGTTTAGGGGAAAAAGTTCAGGAGAAAAGTGAGGTAGATTAGAATATTTTAATCCATATGTTAAAGGCTAAATTGTAAAACGGAATAAGACTAGCAATTATTACATACTAATTATTATTCTAATAATCATTAAGTTATAATTAATCAGTAGGTAAAAATGTTGAACTAAATTACTGGTGAGCTCTCCGTTAAATTGGTGTAATTACTGATTGCTATTTATTTCATTATGTAATGTAGTACAGTGGAGTCAATATGGCTGGATTTATTACAGGATATCATTCATTTGTTGAGCATTTTTTAGGTGAAATGTAATATTTTAAATTTATAATCAGATGATTTTTATTCTCTAAAACTGGATCACGCGTTTAAACGACCGTAAATGATACCGATTTTATTTCAGTAGTAAAAAAAAAAAAAGCTTTCTTTTCAATTAATAGTGCGCATATTAATTACACTATGCGCTCATAATGTCTGGAGTAGCCTGAATAATAGTTTTTATTAACCGCTTTGCTCCTTTTTATTTCTTAAAATCATGTACCACAATATTCAGTTCTGCAAAACCTTTTAATTTTTTAATGCGCCTTGGTCTTATATTTCTGGATATTGGTTGTAAAAACCTCAACGGATTCATCCTGTGGGTTTTCGGTGCTTTTTCAAAATATTACAGTTTACTGAATGAAACCTGTTCATTTCTCTTTGCTTGTCAGAGAGAGAGAGAGAGAGAGAGAGAGAGAGAGCATGAATTAAAGTGCGTGTTATATATTTTTCTTTTTCTTTTTGCTATAGCTCTCGCGCACCACCACAGTGTTGTATTTCAGCAGTGTGTGTGTATGGTCTGTAGTGTGTATGGTCTGTAGTGTGTATGGTCTGTAGTGTGTATGAGGGGTTAATAGCCTCCTGCAGTCACAGTCGCTGCACTGAATCACTGCTTTTGCTTTGCGTCCAGTTCCGGGTTAAAAACTTCTCAGCACTATAATCACCACAAACTTTATCTTTTCTAAATTCATGTTAAAAAACCACTAAAATTATATAATTAACAAGATACAAGGTTTAAGAATGTAACTAAAATGAAATGATAGATAAACAAATTAAATAATAAAAAAAAAAGAGGTAAATATTATCTTGTAGAAATAAAGGTACCAAAGCATACTTTTCATTGTAGCTGGGCTGGTACCATCAAGGGGGGAGCTTTTTGTACCTTTTAATGTGTCTTTCACCTGGAAACAAGGATATAATGTACCTTTTAAAATGACACAAGGAGCTTAATTACTTTCCAAAGCTTTAAGGGAACACTAAATGCAGGTAAATGAGACATATTCAAGCCACAAAAGTTGTACTCTTACTGAGGTGGCACCTCTTCAGTGAAGGAAATGTACAGTTTAGTACACTTTTTCTGAGTGTGTAACTTTATAGACTGTTTCTGGTGGGGAAAAAATGGTCTTAATAGGTATTTACAGTAATCAGTGGTTAGGATTGTAGCCATCGCCTCACTGATGCCTTCATAAGGTTGAATTGGACATTAAACTCTCAGGGCCACATTATTGCACTATAATTACACATGGAAAACAATAAAAGGGATTTAGAAGCCGAATATGTGGTGGAGTGATGAGATGATGAGACGAAGAGATGCCCGTGTGCCCCTGTAGAGAAACTGCTGATTTTGGTGCTCGTGGTTTTAACAGAAATGCTGAGGATAGAAAAAATAGGTGCACTGACAAGGATTAATAGCAACAGTATTTAGGGGTTTAAGTCCTGAGAGTGGGTTATAACTATAAGATGTATCCTGATAACCTTACTCACACAGGACAGTCTGTGGTCCGCCTGATGCACCAGCAAGAACTCATGGGTCTTACTCACCATGCAAGTGTTCATGTAAAGCTTAGAAATAAGGGAGAACTGGTACAATTTTTACCTTTTTTTTTTATTTTTTTTTTATTAAAGTTACCCAAAGATGATTTAAATTAGAGTTCAACATATAACATGCATATAATTCCTCCTTTTAGGTGAAGAAAATATAAGTGGGACACCAATGTTATATAATCAAACAGGATACAGTGTTGTATAAAAGAAAAACGTTTAAATTTTTCTCTGCTTATAGCACCCTTAATTTATTTAGTCTACAAAAATCAGGACAGATGCTACCAATTTGAGCTTCAGTAGGTTTCAAAAGTGGAAATATGTTATTTTAAAAAAACCTATTTACGTGTGAAGATAGAGAGGATCAAGCTTAAGTGTCGCACTTAAGTGCAAGTTTACTCATATCATGAGCGAGTACTGTACATTTTTCACTCAATGTTACAATTGTACCTTCTCTTCCCTACACGTCTTCTTGTACTCTTATATTAGGATTTAATTTCCATTTTGTGAAGAAAGTGCCTCATGTTTACTGCTTGGAGACATCAGCATGATGTTGTCTAGGTTAAGGCCACAAAGGAACTTCAACATTCTTACTTGACAACGCTGCAACCTGATCGCACCACTGGCATAATAGCTCTTAACAGCCCTAATTACAGAGGCCTGAACAGTTTGGTGCATTTATTCTCGTAGGTTCAGGTAACCGGACGGCTGCGCCACACCTTTCTACCTGAACATTTTGCTAGGTACGTCATGGTGTAGTGAACTTTTAACCTGTCAGGCTTCAGCAGAACAGGTTTCTCTTGGCCAAGCTAAAGACCTGGCATGCTTACACGGCAATCAAACAGAAATAAAAGCCGAATATGAGAATGCAGTTGAATAGCAAATTTGCTGGGAAAAGCATTAAGGGCTCGGTGCCAGGATTGTGTCAAACATTTTTTGTTTGTCTGGGTGGGTTTTTTTTTTTTTTTTAAAGCAAACCCATACTAAACATATAAAGCTTCCTACACAATCTAAAAAAAATGGCCTGACAAAGCTGAATGCATGTAGATTTAAAGGTGTGTGTTGGTGAGAGATTAATCGCAGAGGTGTCAGCAATGAAGGTAACTAAGAGGCTTAATTTCTAATATTAGCACTAGCATCTCCCAAGAACAAACTCAAAAGCATCAGAGAGACAGAAATTTTCTCAACCAGTGTTGAAAATCAGCCTTTTGCAGCACATTTCATGCTTTTATTTTTGTGCTGTCTCATATTTCAAACCTCCCCATGAACAATAAAGTCTGAATGACATCTGAAAGGCTTTGTGAAAACAGTTGAATATGAAAATAAAATGACAGGGGAATGCAAACACGGATATAAAAAGCCTGAGGAAGACTTTCAAGAGAAAACAAGAACTGTTACACAAAAATTACTTTTGCATGTTTATTCAAATCCCTGGTTAACTATAATTAGTGATGAAAAGGAAGTATAGAAACTTGGCCCACGTTTAGATAACTGATTACAAAACACATTGAATATCATTTGATATTCAACTTTAACTGTACAACATAATTTTTGCAGTGTGTAGACTGAGGATCAGTTGGTTAGTGGCATGTATCTTGTATTAATCCTTTTGTTTAAATTTTCCCTTTTTAGTAAGCGGCACAGCGGTGCAGCAGGTAGCCGTGTCATCTCCCAGCTCCATGGTTCCGATTCGATCCTGAGATCGGATAACTGTCTGTGTGGAGATGTACAAGTTCTTCCCTGTGTCCATGTGGATTTACTCAGGGTGACTATACAACTAAACTAATTATACAATCAAAATGATTAACATGTTGGACTTTTGTGTAGTATGAAAGATGTAAGGGAAAATGACAGGATGTAGTGTCAAACCCTGGGGAACGCCACAGTTTCCATGTTATTTTTATCTAAAGGGTGAATTGCAGTCTGTGTTGCACATTTAAATGATCATATGAATGCATTTCTGTAGTTCTTAAAGGAATAGCTATGAAATAGGACTTTATTCTGGTCACTAATATAAAACCTTAACAGAAGCATTGTTTAATTTAAAAAAATTCCCACTTACAGCTACAGGATGTATGATTTTGTAATTTCACACTCTCTGGAAGAAAAATGATATTGTGAGCTACTTGCAGAAGAACATTTCATAATGTGGGCTGTGAGACGCAAGCAATACACATTCAACAAGAATTCAGGGCTGCATACTAAATAGGATGCCTAAATAGTATAGTCACCATTAACATACTGCCAAACTCCTTATTGTATTAGTATGTGGTGTGGAACACAGCCGAAACTCCCAGGTACTACAACAGTGTTGTGAGAACTGTGATCGTCACTTTTACTGAGTACCAGTACCATCGTTGACCAAAATACTCAGTCTTACAGTGTTCAGGTCTTGTTGAAGGAAAAAGCCTTTTTTTTGTTTTGTTATGATCCGTCAGTGCAGTGGAGCAAGTTTACAAGATGTCGGTGGGGTTTTGTGTCTGATAAACATGTGCTATCTGGTTCAAATGCGGTTGTAGGTAAAAGACTTCTGTTATGATGCCTGCGTCTCTGTAAAGTTGAACTGGAAATTTTGGGGACAGGTCTTTGGCTGTACTACTTTCAGCCACAATTATGTATAAATTATGTATGATGATATTTCCTGCCAGTTTGACAGTTCTGGTTGTAAATTACTGATTTATTTTTACAGGATTCTCAGGGTGACAATCAGCAGCAATGAACATCATGTTTTACAGTAATTTTCCTCCCAAATCAATGGTTTTCATTTTTTTTTAACCAAAAATACTAAACACTTGCTCAAATCAGGTATGGCTAAATTAGAGTGCACTGTGATTTACTAAATCTGGTTTGTTTGACAACCAGGTACCATACGAGTTGTGGCTCTTTATTCAGCACGTGCTCACAAACCGTTTCCTTTATCTGTAATGGAGGATGTTTCTGGTACAGTTGAGTTTTCCAGTTCAGATCAGGTACACAAAAGAAAATCAACACACACCACCATCTTTTCTGCAGACTTTTCATTTGAGCAGTGTGAAAAGTTAGAAATGGTTAAGGTAATAGTGAGAGATGGAGTTAGTGGTTTTAAAAACAATGATCAGATTGGAATAAAATGTTCAAATGGAACATTTCTTTTAGATCACAAACTCCTTATGCAATGTTAATATACTTGTTGCAAATATATTCTTTGCATTCCTTTTCCAACAATGCACCACAAACCGATTTTCATTTACACAAAATCAGACCAGTGGCACCAATAAAAAGGCCGTCTCGCGTCGATTCGGCATCTGTTTCCAGCATCAGTTCGTGTATTTTTCTTTTATGAAAACATGGAAATCCTCTTAGAATGTAGAGTAAACTGATTACGATACTGTGGGGGATTATGGGTGGCTGGGTGCCGTCAGATTAAGTTTGAGGCAAAGCGAGGCAGCATCAGCCCTACACGGGTGAAACGCTGGCGTCCTCTGCTTTATAACTCCTGCGTGTAATCTCTTTCTCACATACACTCGTATGGAATATGGCGAGAATAAAACCAAACCACCTGCCACACAGGCCACATCATACCAATCTACAATCAAGGAGAAATTTCAGTGTTTTACCAAAACCAATTTATTAATTTAGTGGATGCTTTTATCCAAAATCAAGGCAAATCCAGTACAAGTACATGTCTGAGTGTTTTAGAGTTAAGGGTTGTACATTTTTGGATGAAGTTATGAAGCATACCAGAAATAAACCAGAAGTGATTACTAAATGAAAAGTGCAAAGACGGTTCACTTAGAAGCACTTTTATTAAAAAATAAGTTCTAATGTTTATGCATGTAATGAAACTCTGGTAAATACCCTCAGTCAAATTGTATTTATTTATTTATTTATTTTTTAAGATATGTGAAATCCTTGTGGCACTGAACTCAAACTCACTAAATCAGAGTCTGCACAAGACTACATGAATGTGAAACTAACTGAATGTGAAACTAACATTTTACAAAAACATCTTGCATTAGTTTGTACAATGTTTCAAGAATATTTAACACTGAAGTTTAAACACTAAACGATTTCCTGAGAGACATGAGCTTCATTTTTAAAAGCTCCTTTGTACAACTACACAGTTGTTGCAACTAATAAACAACTACACAGTAAAATATAAGTTCATATTCAGTGTTCATACTAAGCCAAAATGAATAACTTTGAGCTTTCCAGAGTCTTTAGTCACCTGTAAAAATTAAAGGAAAAATGTCAATGAAAAATTCTAGATGATTCAAGCCAAATAATTCAAACTAAATATCATGAGACATAAGATCTAATTACTATTTATGCATTATAGGCCTCTTAACAAATTTGGGATATACATGTAGATCAAACACAGAAAAGTACAGTCTCATAAAGAATGAATAAAGGCTAATTAAAAATGTTCATTTGTTTTGCTGTTCAGTTTTTTTTCCCCTCAGCTTTTATAGTGGCTGAGGTAATGAATTGTCCAAAACAAAAAAAACATTAACATTAAATTAACAAAAGCCCAACATTAAATTAGCCCAACACACACCTGGCTAAAACATGGTTCTAAGACTAAGCCAACATGCATAAAATACCAAATAAATTAATTTTGCACAATTAACTTCAATATAATCCCATACTGTGCTAGATTCTGCATATTTGAGAAGCATCAACTGAATGTAGAATTGATACT
>CM040463.1:4689864-4788398 GCA_022758105.1 Pangasianodon gigas | reverse complement strand
AAACATGCAGTAAGTGCTTGGATAAACATTGTTCCTAGTCATTTGACTGTTTGGTTTATTACAATGATATTTGTGACAAGGCTTATTGATGAAGGGCTTTTTAATGTTGTCCTTGATCAAGTCATGTAACTGTGACAGTCAATGGTAATGAAGATATGAAGAAAACATGTGCCAAGATTCTCCATTAAGTTGCACATAAAGTACACTCTATGGCCAAAAGTATGTGGACACCTGACCATCACACTCATATGTGCTTGTTGAGTATCCCATTCCCAGTCCCCATTTGTTATAAGCAGCTCCACTCTTCTGGGAAGGATTTTCACTAGATTTTGGGGCATGGCTGTGGGGATTTGTGTTCATTCAGCCACAAGAGCATTAGGGAGGTCAGGTACTGATGTTGAGTGAGGAGGTCTGGGGTGCAGTTGGTGTTCCAGTTCATCCCAAAGGTGTTCAGTGGGGCTGAGGTCAGGGCTCTGTGCAGGACACTCAAGTTCTTCCACTCCAACCTTAACAAACCATGTCTTCAAGGAGGTCGCTTTGTACACAGGGGCATTGTCATGCTGGAACAAGATTTCTCCAGTGAAGAGAAATCTTAATGCTACAGCATGCAAAGGCATCCTATACAATTGTGTGTTTCCAAGTTTGTGCTAACAGTTTTGGGAAGGATTTAAGCAAAGTTTAAGTATTATGCTGGTCAGCTTATCCGGTTTGGGCCTCTTAGTTCCAGTGAAGGAAAACTGTAATGCTACAGCATACAAAGGCATTCTATACAATTGTATGCTTCCAGCTTTGTAGCAACAGTTTGGGGAAGAACCACATATGGGTGTGATGGTCAGGTATCCAAATACTTTTGGCCATATAGTGTATTTCTATATGGCTAAAAGTATGTGGCCATATAGTGTATTAAATCTTAAGCACTTGTACGAATAAAACAGCGCAATGTTGTTGTTGTTATTATTAACAAAGATAATATCTTGCCCCAGCCCGAAGTAACATTTGTTCCTGTTGGTGCCAATTTTGAGCAGGTACCAAAAACATCATTACCAAAGGTTCCAGTTATTGACTAGTTGATAATGGAAAAAGCACAGTACAACAGAGTCAGTGTGTAAAGCATAAAGCCGTACCTGATCATTGTGGTCGAAAAGCGTGAATTCTACAGAAGAAGAAAAAGCACAGACGTGTCGGTTGGTTTAGGTTTTGCTAGGTCTGTCAGTTTTGTAGGGCATACCAGTCTGAGGAGTTTATTCTCACATTACACACACAGGGAATTGGCTGAGCAAATAGCTATATAGTATACAGTATAAGCTTCTGTATACTTTGTCAGACACTCGTGTATGGGTGTGTATATTGTTCAGCTCTGCAGGAGCTGTTACTGTAGCTTTATGTTAAACGACACTTGCCGCCATCATTAACATTCAAGATTATGCTCGCATTAGAAGGCTGATGCAAATGTCTGTAATAGCCTGCAGTCACCACTGCCCAATAAATATGTATTTGGGGAAGAAAAGTATAATTATTATGCAGACCTGAAAAGAATAAAACATTGGAGTTCTGGGATGACTAGTTAACTACAATTGAACTTGAGAAAAGGCAGCCAAGTTGAACAAATTTTTAGAAAAAGGGAACATGGGGGCTGAATTCATATTCAGAACGTTCACTGGACTGATTAATGGCTATAATGGAAGTTCATCAGTGCAAGTACTGCATGGGATCACAAGCATAAGACTACAGCATACATGCACACACAAGTACATACAGACACAATACTCAAGCAATGCAACGTGCACACACAAGCATAAACACACACCTGTTTGACTCCAGGGCCAGAGGGCAGGATTTACTGGTGTCTCAGCAAGGTCTTCTTCCATCTCCCTGTCCATCTTTCCCTTAGAGTCAACTCTAGAGAGAAAGAGAGAAAGGCAGAGAGAGAGAATGGTTTATAAAACACTTTGTTCAGAATCTTGGTGCTGTTTTTTTGGCATATGGATGATATCTGGTTAATATTAACTTTCCATTTTCCAAATGTCCTGTGACACAAGGTCAAAGATCAGTTTATAAATCTATGTCTTAACAGACTTGTTAACAAGATTGCTCTTAACCTTTAGTAGTTTAGAATTTAGAAATATCCCTCTCACTTTCTCCTCCTATATACAGTAGGCAGGCTCCTGATTGGTGCAACTCCTGATTGGCATTTAAGCGCTTGCCCTATTGTCAGCCGATCACATGTTCGTGTCCTAGCTGCCTTGGAGTGCAAGGAATCATGATTGACCTTTCTCTCAGGATGTGAAGTACTCTCTCCACAGACATTTAGAGTGATGTGTAAGTGTAAGGTGTAGTGGCTTTACACATGTGGGAGGAAGAGAATGTTAGCTTGTAGCCTTCTGGCTTGGTAGCGACTTGCTACAAGTGGGAACTGGCTAGAACTCAACCGGGAGGAGGAAAAGGCAGGCTACCCTTTTATAAAAAAGCTCAAGGAATGCATGGTACAACTGAAAATAAGACTATATGGAAATGTCATTATCTATAATACATTTTCAAACACACAGTAGCTCAAAGTGTTGTACAATCAAGTAGCAAAAATTAAATGATTAAAAAAGTAATAGTAATAGAAAATGTAAGTAGCGAAATTAGCATCAGGAGATGCAGTACACAAAGACTGAATATAATAAATATATATACTGAATATAATATTCACATATATATATATATATATATATATATATATATATATATATATATATATATATATATATATATATATATATATATATATATTTTTTTTAATATTATTTATATATAATATAATCTAATCTCACACACTGATCAGCCATAACCTTAAATCCACTGACAGGTGAAGTGAATAACATCATCTTGTTAAAATGGCACCTGTCAAGGGGTGGGATATATTAGGCAGCAAGTGAACAGTCAGTTCTTGAAGTTAATGTGTTGGAAACAGGAAAAATGGGCAAGCGTAAGAATCTGAGCAACTTTGACAAGGGCCAAACTGTGATGGCTAGACGACTGGGTCAGAGCATCTCCAAAACAGCAGGTCTTGTGTGGTGTTCCCGGTATGCAGTGGTTAGTACCTAACAAAAGCTGTCCAAGGAAGGACAACCGGTGAACCAGTGACAGGGTCATGGGCGCCTAAGGCTCACTGATGCGCAGGGGAAGTGAAGTATAGAAGAGCTACTGTAGCACAAACTGCTGAAAAAGTTAATGCTGGCTCTGATAGAAAGGTGTCAGAACACACAGTGCATCGCAGCTTGTGCATATGGGGCTGCGTGGCCGCAGACTGGTCAGAGTGCCCATGCTGACCCCTGTCTACTGCTGAAAGCGCCTACAGTGGGCACATGAGCATCAGAACTGGACCATGGAGCAATGAAAGAAGGTGGCCTGGTCTGATGAATCACGTTTTCTTTAACATCATCTAGACAGCTGGAAGCACGTGCGTTGCTTACCTGGAGAAGAGATGGCACCAGCATGCACTATGGGAAGAAGGCAAGCTGGCGTGGTGATGCTCTGGGCAATGTTCTGCTGGGAAACCTTGAGTCCTGGCATTCACATGGATGTTACTTTGACACGTACCACCTACCTAAACACTGTTGCAGACCAAGTTCACCCCTTCATGGCAACGGTATTCCTTAATGGCAGTGGCGTCTTTCAGCAGGATAATGTGCCCTGCCACACTGCAAAAATTGTTCAGGAATGATTTGAGGAACATGACTTCGAGGTGTTGACTTCAAATTTCCCAGATCTCAATCCGATTGAGCATCTGCGGTGATGTGCTGGACAAACAAGTCTGATCCATGGAGGCCTCACCTCGCAACTTACAGGATTTATGTCATGGTGCCAGAAACCATAGCACACTTTCAGAGGTCCATGCCTCGACGGGTCAGAGCTGTTTTGGTGGCACAAGGGGAACCTACATAATATTAGGCAGGTTGTGTTAATGATATGGCTGATTCAAGAATTTGAAAATAATGAAAAAATTTTTTAATTAAACTATAAATACCAAAACACAGGAAGTACTTTCACCAAATGCCAAATTAAAAAGATAAATGTTCACATGCTTTTAATAAAAGTGTACCAAGTTTGACTTCTTAATGCAAGGTGGTATAGTGTTCCATAGTTTTGAAGCAGAGTAACAAAAAGAGGCCTCTCCACTAGTACAAAAAAAGTAATTTAGATAAATGCATGTGAGAAGATAAACTGCAACAGAGGATCTGCCACAGAAGCCATGATGTGTTCATGTCTTCAATTACTCCACAGAGAAAGTATAGAAATGACTACAAGATAATCAGTGTTTTTATTAACATTATTTTTGACATATAATATATAATATGTGTAGTTATGTTGGAGTTACAATACATATCCTTAGTGGTTTTTGGGTTACTGAGGTAAAGGTTAAGTGTATGCACAGACAGTAATACAAGACTGTGTACGAGTCTTTGCCTGTGCATGTGTGAATTCTTTCTTGCTGCTCCCTTGTTCCTTTTATTTTCTCTTTCCATCTCACTCTTGTTTACTTTCCATCTCTCTTCCTGCCTTTCTCTCTATGCCAGAACTCAGTAGCTCAGTGTCTCTAAGCCTGGCAGCCTCAGCATAAAAAAATGGCACTCAATCAGAGAGCAGATTAGACTGGCTATAGCAATAAAATCAGGAAAGAGAAACAACATGCAGAATAAACGGAGCAGAAATATCAACTTCTGAGTCACCAGCCAGAAGAGTCTGGATACATTAAAATTAGTGTAAAGCAAAATGTTCCACTGTGGGATGAACAGCTGATTCTACGTTAATAAATTACAAAGGTAAATGTCATGTATACAGAATAGGGCAGTTAGTGTTCTCCTGCAAGTGTGTTCAGCTGCCCTGTGATATTATACAACTAACAGTTAAAAATGTTAGTGAGTGACTTCTTGTGTCATGAAGAATGATCACAGCCCTCATACCTTTGAATAGAATGCAAGAGAGGGCAGATAGTGACTGGCTTAGCTAAAAACTGGGAGGCAATTGGGTAAAAAAAACAAACAAAAAAACCCCCTGCAAATATAAGGAATAAAGTGGTGGTGAGACTGGAGACTCCTTCCATAATCATTAAACAAGCATCTCCTAAACTTCACCATATCAAAGATTAAACATTTTTCTTTGTCAAATAACTTTTTTAAAATCTGTCAATTATATTATATATTAATATATTATATTATGTAGTTTATCTAGCTCATCCACCGTACAAGTCCCTATGAATTACTATTTGTTACTATAGGAACGATAACGTATAAAAACAAGTGCATTAATATAAACCTATGATTTGCAGTCGCAGCTACTGTCAGACCTGTTATAAAAAATGAATCAATATCGTCTGACCAATTAGATTCAAGAATTCAACGCTGCTGTGGTATAAATAACAATAAATAACTATAACACACTGCCATGCTCACTGTTCTAACTAGTTCTGACTTATAACAACATTTTTGAGAAATAGCAGAATGCAAGAGTTTGTGATGGTTATATTTTCAAGTGTACATAATGAACTGTCTCAATGTATTCCCATAATGCATTGTAAACATTTTGTTGCTTTTAATGACAAGTGATTAAGGATTAGATTTAGAGATGTATTAGACCCTATTTACACCCTGCATTAACATGCTATCTGTATCTGGAAATCTCTTTCTAGATAACGAACAGTCTAATCATGCAATAGTGTTTAAACCTGTTATTTATATGCGTTATTACTGTCTGCATTATGTACAGATCTAATTTCTCCTGAGCAAATAAGCCATTACAGCTTGTAAGAGGGTGGCTAGTCAGCTATCATCAGCTGTTAGCAGGAGCTGCTGTAATGCTACTACAGTAAACATGGATCACTATGGCTGAATAGCGAAGATCACACTTTGTAAAGAATAGCTGTGCAAAAAAAAAATCCAAACAAAGTTAGCTAAAAGAACTGAAATCTGGATATCTACATAGCTAGAGGTGATGTTCTCTGACATCAGGACATCAGGACTTCAGGACATGAAGGGGGGTGTTTGTCTTGTGTCACGCATTACACATTCACATTAGAACCCACCCTCCGAACACACACACACACACACACACACACCTTGTGTTCTTGTATGCTTTACTGGGGTTGGCCCAGTGTGTTTTAATGGGGGAGACGCACACTCCATTCTGTTCTTTAAGTGCAGGCTTGGGCTCATCTGAAACGAGAACACACACAAACATAATAATGAGTGAGGCAGATATAGTGGTGCATAATTAAACATGTACAGACAACCATGCTGAGGATTTATATATATGTGTATATATTATATAAAGCAATATTGCACAAGCAAGAGTGCGGTTATACTGAATATCGGCACAGCTGTGATTCGGCTGTAGGCATGAGCAGGGTGAGTGCAGTAACTAATCACAGCTGTGCCGATATTCAGTATAACCACGCGATTGTGAGTGCGATATTGCTTTTATACAACAGTTCTATAAACAAGAATTTAATATTGAATAACTGACATTTTGGACACAATATGGCCAAATGTTCCATTTATTTCCACTAGCGGAGCAAAAATAGATCCTGAAGAAGCCAGCTCACATTGATTTGTACATTCCTGTTAAAGGTGCTTCTGGTAAAATTGGCTTTGAGCTTTCATATTTTAAGTCAAAAGTATCATTTGCCATGTCCGCTGATGATGTCGCTAAGACTACTGTAGTAACGGTTTGAACTAGGAATTTTAAGTGGCAAACACAGACGAGCGGAGTGATACACACAGTGAAATGTCCCAGTGCAGTTACAGTAAATATAGGCCCTCTTGGAACGCCACTTGACCGATCAAATTAGTGGACTGGAACTAACTATTGTATAAAAATATTATAATTTCTATAAAGGCAATTTCTGTCATTTCTTCTAGCTACATTAATCTCCAAAAAACACTAAAGAAACAAAACAAAGACACCAAACATGTCTTGGTTGGGACATTGTGTAAATCTTATTTGTAAATCTTTGTGAAACATTGCGTAAATCTTATTTTTGGCTGAAGTACTGTTTCAACAACAGTAAGATGACAGGCATAATTAGTAAAACATGATGTCACTTGTCTCCATCATAGGCTTCCTACTGAGCAGGATCCCCTCAACCCTCCTACTCAGGCAGGTTTTGTTTGGATCTTGCTAAAAACCACAAAAAAAAAAAAAAAAAAGAAAAATCCTACTCAGAGTGATGACCAGATGGCCGCTCACACCATCAAGAGTAAACAAAGAACCAGTTCTATGCTTTCAAATTATAGTAGTCTTTGCTTTAGATCAATCAACACTTAGCATTAGTTGGTTAAACAATCATCATGAATGAAAATTATCACTCATCTGGCAATAACGTTAGTCATATCATTAGCTTTTGGTGCTTGGACAGAGCAAAAGACAAGCTTTCATTGAGGTGTCCATGATTTTCTAAACCCACTCTGTAACATGAGTGTTGAAGTGACGTAATTCCGAGCTCTGACTTCCCACAAGGTAAACAGGAAGCCGTTTGGAATGTAAAATTGAGCTAAATATCAGTGACACGAAAACATCACCGTGGGTAAATAAATAAAAAATAAAATTGTGATATTGGCTCATTAATACAGCAGAAAAATTCACTACAGATACTACACTACTCCTAAACAAGTCACCATGCTGACATGCCTGGTACATTCTAGCTAGTGAGTGTGTTGTTTTTTTTTGTTTGTTTGTTTTTTTTAATAGCTGCCATTTGACTGACTCTAGTGATGCCTCGTTATGATTTCTAGCTCTAAAAAAAATGGCCCTGTTCAGTTTGCATTGTGCCCGAGCAAAAGAGAGACCTTGAACCGACCTTGCAGAGAAGAAAATAAAATCATGCATTCAGGCAGCAGAATATTAAAACCAACATTTTAACTATTAACACCTGTAAAGTGCTCCAAATCACACACGTTCTCCATTTAGCTCTCACTCTCTCTCGTTCTCTCTCTCCATCATCTCTCCTGCTCTTTCTCTCTCTCTCTGATGCTCTTAAGCACCTCAGGCCTGCTCCAGGGAGCAAGGAAATCATCAAGGACATAATTAAGAGGCTTATGAGCGTGTGTATGGGGTGTGAACACACACACACACACCCTGAGGTAGTGACCTCCGTTTGTGAAGTTAAACACCTCCCTAGTCTCATCAGTACGCTTTTTAACCTGCACCTCAGCTAATACACATGCAGCCTCTTCCTTCTCCTCTTTTTCTCTTCTACTCCATCATCTAATTGTAGAAAGAAAACATAAAATGCAGAAATATTAACAGTCGCTCACAGGGTCAAGGCCATATTCATGTGTTACACCTCTCTAAATGCGTTACTGTACCCCGCAAAACCCTGTCGATTCATCTCTATGGTCCTGATTTACTAAGATCCAAAAGAACGAGAGCTAATTTGCACGTGCAGTGGTGATCGATAGTGGACGAAAACAGTAGCCATGTCATGTGTGAGGAATTACGTCATGTGCAAAGGCAACAGTATGTATCCGCTAAATGGCCACAGCGAGTTTGTTCATCAAAAAGAGTCACGGAAAAGTAAAGTGAACTTGAAACTGAAGTATAACACTGACTAAAAGCTGTGAGATGCATCAGAAAATTTTAATATATAAAGTAATGAATGAGTGAAGACACAATTTTTGTGCATTTTGTTTATAAGGTAAATGTGAATGAAAAACTTTTCAAAGGTTGTATTTAAATGCTGTTCATGTCTAATATAAAACATTTATCGTGGTAATATTATTTTGAGAAACTGTAATTATTTGACTAAGGCATAATTCATAAAGCCTAACCTTTCTCATAATTAAGACTTAATAAATGGTATAACTTTGTTAAAATTTAATATGTGCTCTGTTCCTCTGAAAGTACCTTTCCGGCTTGTACTCATTTTGTACAAAATGAGGTTAGGTACAAAAAAAAAAAAAAAAAAAAACCCTTCCAAATTGCAAAACTTCTTTAAGACAAATGTGCAACATGATGTTTTGCTCATGTGAAAGATACAGTACTGTTTAGACACTGTTAGTAAATCAGTTTGCACATTTTTGCGGGTGTTGTGTTTCGATCATGATCCAGTAACGAGTAACAGTATTGTTGGGTGATAATGGCTTGAAACACAGGAGCACTATTATATCAGATTTAAGGTATTTCCATCCAATCCACGTACTGACTGGTAAATCAGACAATGCACATGAACCCAGGATTCATGTGATAAACTGTCTTAAAGAATGCCGCCATCAGGTTACAGAGAGTCGGCTCGGGTACCGTGAGGATGATGGTATCAGAAAGTGTTGTTTATCTCTCTACCTCTGGTATCGAAAAGTGGGATCGGGACAACTCTAGTCTCCTGTAAATTACAGCAAGTGATACTGTGTCCTAAACCATATCAACAAGTGTTGGCCTGTAATTACATATTTACATATCAAGTGGTGATGTATGGGGTTCCCTTAAAAAAAAAAAAAAAGGTACGACTACTAAGCAGTGGGCTGTTTGGAGAAGAAAAAAAGGCATATGATACTTGATGTCATTTTTACAATACATACTGTAAAAAAATAAAATAAACATACTGGAAAACAGTAATGCCACATTCAAAACAGCTCATGGTTTTGACAGCGGATTTATCATCTATAATAAGTCAAGTCAAGTGGGTTTTCATTGTCATTCCTCTGTATAGGTTGTGTACATTGTATACAATAAATCATTAAAGAAGGGAAAATGAAGCAACTGGTACAAGAGAGGATTTGAATGTTGTTCTTTGTACCTGTTACTGTGACTAGCAATGGAGCCGAGTGTTATAAAAGTACTGATGGGGTGATGCTTTCTGAAATGTACATTGTAATATAATTTATCTCAATATCTAGTATATCATATCATCATTGTAATTACAATATTTAAAGAAGTATTTTCTCAAGGCTGCGTTATGGGTTTTATAATCCAGCCTCAGCTGCAACAACATTCTCACCTGGGTCAGAGGTCGTGACCCCCTCCGCATCCAGCTCCTGAGCCTTCCGTCGGGCCACGTTGGCCAACACAGGCTCCCCGCTGTCATGTGCCACGTAATGGAGGTCCTTCAGAAAAAAAAAAGTAAAAGCAGAAAGAAGAAAAAGTCAGAAATGAATCTCCACTCGTCAGTGGATGATATTGAAGCGTTTTTTTCTTATGAGGGTAGGAGAGTGAGTGAGTGACCTGTTTGAAGTTTAAAAGAACCCTGGATAAAATGAGTATCAAACTTTCTGAAAAAAATCTGTCATGTTTGTTCTCTTTAACCCTCCCTTCCCTCGTTCTCTCTCTCTGATGGATCTTATCTCTTCCGTTTCAGAAGCTGGGGCAAGGGACGTGTGGAGAGAGGAAGGTGTCACCTTTTAGAAAGCGAGAGCGGTGCTCTTCATGTCTGAAATAGGAGTTTAGACTTTCTCATTACGAGCAGGTGGTCGTTCGCGCGCACACACACACACACACACAAAATGTCATTTTCTATCCCTCTCATCTAACAGAATGGAATATAATATCCTTATCGGCGCATCAACTCACCATTTAGCCTCCCAATGTGCCTCCAAATGTCAGTTTACATTCACAATTCCATTTGGAGGCCTTTCTCTCAGACAGAAAATATTTATTGACCAGAAAAATTATTTTGAGTTGGAAAATCATTCTTCAACAGTAAAACTATTTACAGATATGTGCAAATAGACATGTTGTGGATTGTAGATTTCTAATATCAGATATCTTGGTGAAATAGATGCTTTAAGGGGGAGAGGTGTGTGTGTGTGTGTGTGTCTGTGTGTGTGTGCCCTCTCCTGAGCTTCATATATCATAGTGTCATATTTATATTTTTAATATTACCCTCAAATGGCATTCCATTCAAATGCCAAAGTCAATACTGCAAAAGAAAAAAGATGCAAGTTGAAGGTCAGAATAGTACAGTAACTGAGACACGCCTCTCTGTTTTAGCTCAAATAATGTGCAATTATCTGAGCAGCTCTAATGCCGCATTCGATTAAAACTTGTAAGTCAGAATTTCAGACCTCTAACCAAAGAAAATGCCCCCTCAACTCAGAATTCCTACTCAGAAACTCAGGACGGTCTCTTCAACCCCGAGTTCAGCAAGTCAAAATCAACATGGCTGCTCACAGCATCAACGGTAAAGAAAGTAGCACTTCTTCTTTTATACTATAATACTGTCTATACTAGTGTTTGCTTTAGATCAATCAACATTCAGACATATTTGCTTGTTAAATCTGTAACACTGACTATACAGTTTACTGTTTTGAGAAGGTAAATTTACATCAATCCCAGTTAGCTAGACTAATATGGACCAAAACTTCGTACTGGTTGTAATACAATTAAATCATAAGAAATAGTTAAGATCCAGGAAGCAAGTCAGTTCTGACGATTCAGAATGATCTGGATCTTAACATCATTCAAAACACTTCTGTCTTCACAGCTTAGACACTCGATCCTAAGGTTCAGCTCCTAAGCTTCCAAAGAGGCTTTATGGTGAAACACTTGATTTTGTTTCGGGGAGAGAACCAGGAAAGAAAGAAAGAGAGAGAGAGAGAGAAAGAGAGAGAGAGAGAGAGAGAGAGAGAGATGGGATCAGAAGAGAAGACAGAGAGAAGAATCTAGAAATAGAAGCAGACAGAAAGAGTGAGAAGCTCAGCACTGGGAATCCACACGACTTAGAAGGGATAACAATAATTCCGTGCATAAACCATCAGATATTACGCCTCGCATTGCGAGCAGCCTGAACAGCACACAGAACACGCTCTAATCTTATTTATTTAAGAGCTTTACAAGCAGATATGCAGCCTTTTAGCTGCGTGTTGGACTGCTGTGAGATTACACACACGCTGCTCGAGTGCTGGTAATGATGACGAAAATGATGGCTGATATTCACCTCAGCGCATAAGAGTTTGGCATGAACTAGTGGAGCTGACACACACACACACACAACACAACCCAACCCAACACCTGTAATCCAGGCAAGCAGTAACTGGCTAAATCAGACAGCAAATTTAGCTCAGCTTTAATGAGCCATAAACAAGAAGAGAGGTATTTGTGTATTATGTCTGAGCCCCAAAATGTGCGTTTTTAACTTTTCTGAGCAGGCACACAGCTCTCAAAAGTAGTTTTTATCATTGCACTCAAAGAGTTGAAGAGTTGAACTTTTCAGATAGACTGCCATGTTATTTAAAGTTAGCTAGCTATCTTTAGCAGTAAATAATGTATGAATAGCAATATGACTTACTTTCCAACTAGCATTAGCAGTAAAGAAGCATTTCTATAGTAGCTGTTTTTTTCTTGAGACTGCATTAACCCATGTTTACTGTGAGGAGATATTTATTAAAGAAGTCTGCAGTGTCAGCACTTTGTACCTGTCATAGGTAAAGCTGTAACTTTGTATTCTTCAGCAAGGAGAGCTTTGAGAGGGGAAAAAAGGTAACAGTAACTCTCCTCCCAGCACTCTGATTGATTATTTTCCTGTAACAGCACACCCCCAAGTGTTTTATTCCTTACTTATACCATAGTGTGGTTCAGTCTTCAGGCTGAAGGAGTTTGCGCTTTCTGGTTTCTCAGTCACGTGACAAGTTGCTCTTTTTTGTCTTATCGTCTTTGAGAGAGAAAAAAGAGAGACTGGTGAGGAAATGACCGTTTATAGCTGCTATAATGTAAGTGTGCACTAGATGTTTGGAGAACAGTTACAGAATTATTGGCACTCTTTAAGAGAATGGGCAAATGCCACTTCCTTGTGTCAGAAGAAAAGTGAGCTCAGCATGCAAATGGTATGAACTAATATCGGGACTTGGTTACATTAGGCTACTGGAGTGACCAGTATAGCTGTAGTAATCAGCTGACCATTTAACAATGGTTCACGTTTGTTATTTACAACAGGTTACAACAGATGTTAGCTAACTGCTGACAGCTGTGCATATTTTGGCTGTTTAATTAATTAGTGGTTAATATTAAATCCTCTCAGTTAAAATGAATGTGCAGAATATGAGGTTAGCATGTGAAATTGTCAATGCAGTGATTTCACAGATTACTGCAGACTCGTATTTTTTTAAAAAAAAAAAAAAAAAAAAAAAAGACAAGACAAAGGGACAAACAACTGATTGAAAATGAAAGAAAGAGATTGTGGGCTAATGACTAATGTTGAACATTGTTGCTAAGTATATCACTGTTATGCTCTGACAAAGCAGAGAGTATTGCTAGGGAAAAAAAAAAAAAGAGTGCATGGTCATAACCTCCTTCCGTTCCCTCTCTCCGACTCCCGACCCCTCCACACCAAGAGTGGGCCCCTCACAAAAGGCAAAGAGAGAGGAATTCTTTCAGGCCTCTTTTCCTGGGTTCGGAGACAAAAGGACCGCAGACCCCCGCGACACACAGGGGACGAGATCAGATAGAACAAGGACCCCCACTCGTTCTCTCTCCCTCTTTCTTTCTTCCTCTCTCCTGCAGGGAGGTTAATTTAACTTTGGCTAATTAACATGTGGCACGGCTACAGGGTGAAATGCCGCCGCTGGCAGACAGCCTCCCCCCACCTCGCCCTCCTTCTCCTCCTCACTGCTCTCTTTGTTGATTTTCAAGAAAGTGGCATTCATGAAGCGTTAATAATTTGCACCTTTTTTGTCCTCTCTCCCTCTTTTTTTCTCTCTCTTCTTGCACAACCTAACAATGACAGCTTCAAGGTACCTTTTTGCCAGTCCTCCCTCTCTCTCTAACCAACCAATCCCTCACTTCTCCCCCCCCTCCCCTCTCTCTCTCTCTTTTTCAAGCTCCACAGGTTCAGCTCCACCTTCTTCAATCTGGACCCTCAACGGCAGCACTTAGTGGTGAATGAATTGGAACGCGAGTGACTGCCGTGAAAGGAGGAAGGAGAGAGGGAGTGAGAGAGGGAGAGAGCGAGTGAATGTGAACGCTAATAGAGAAGGTGTCACTTGAGTGTGGAGTGGGGGGTTTCACACGTTTAGAGCACAGAGACATGGCGAAAAAGGAAGAAGAAAAGATTTTTCGCACCCCCACTTTCCATCAGGAGCAACTGTTGCTCTCCGGCCAAATCTTGGTCTAATGTTACAAAATCTTAAATTTCCTGCACCATGGCTTCAGGTCAAATCATCACTAAGCATTTGATATTTTGGCCATAATTTAAGTGAAAAAATAAGGCACAAGACTGAGGTATTACATACTGTATATTTTCTTTTCATACTTGTCAGAGCAGCACCGTGTGATTGTAAAAGGGGTGGGGTTGAGCTTGAATACATTATGAAGAGGCGTGGCTGGCATAGTGCTGCTGTGATATATAAACTGGACAACAACTGAAAAAAAAAAACATGATCTAAACCTCCAAACACTTTAGCAGTATGTTTTGTATTTTCCCAGCAAATCATGATTACAACTGCACAGAAAAGCCCTTAAGTACTACCACAAACTATTGCTTTAAGGTGTTCGTACATATTTAACTCCCAATATGGTATCATGATTGTATTAAAAAGGCTATTTCTAAAAATGTTCCAAATAGTTAAAGCTAGGATTAGGGTTAAGGTTAGCGGCTGTAACTACTTCTACAACTCCAATTGTATGAAATCCAGGTAATTCAGACTTGCTTGTTACTCCTGATTGTGTGATATTAAAGGTGTCTCACCATGAACAGGTCTCGAGCTCCGATGTCCAGAGCTAGGAGAAAAGCCTTCTCAAAGCGCTGGTGCCTGAAATGAAGCAGTACATCGTTGGAGGGTTACAGAGCAGATATCCAGAGGTCTCAATATTATTCATTCACTGGGGTTGGATATACACACGGGTGATCAGTTAAAGGAGAAACCAACTTAAAGTGTGTTAGTAAGGTGTTAGGCCATGTCAAGCCACCAGAACAGCTTCAGTGTGCCTTGGCATACATTCTACAAGTCTGTGAAAGTGTACTGGAGAGATAAACACTGTTATTCCAAAAGATATTCCCTCAGTTGGTTGGTGTTTTGATGATGGTGGTGGTGGAGAACATTATCTAAAATCTCACATACGTTCAAGTGGGTTGAGATGTGGTGACTGTGACGGTCATAGCATATGATTTAAATCATTTTCATCCTCATCAAACCATTCAGTGAGCCTCTGTAGAGGCTCACCCAAATAACAGAGCCACCAATTTTTCCTTTAATTTGTCACTCGTCTGTGCATGTGTGAAATGAATGTGAAATGCACCAAATAGTGCAATAATTTGAGGCTTGGTTCCTTTCTAAGAATGTGTTCACACACCACCAGAAACAAGGATGTGTGCATACATACAAGTATAAGTAACTGGTAGTGAAAATTAGTATTTAGAAATTAGTAATTAGAAAGTAATTAGTATAAGTAATTAATAGTGATGCATTAACTTGGGAAAAATATGTTAAAAAATAAAAACAGAAAAGGGCAGGCAGTCAAAAGAACAGGTTGCTGTTGAAATGGTCTGAGTTGTTAGTTGTATGTAGAGCTGTGTGTGTGTGTGTGTGTGTGTGTGTGTGTGTGTGTGTGTGTGTGTGTGTGTGTGTGTGTACCTGAGCAGGTGATGGAAGAATCTCCGTGCATAGCGGCTGATGGGGTCTCTATACTCCAGTATGACCGTGTCTGTTAAGGCTCTGGACGGAGAGTAGAACATCCCCAGAGCTGCTTCTAACTGAGCTACACACACACACACACACACACACACACAATAAAGCTATCAATCATGAACTTTTTATAGTATCAGTTAAAAAACTCACCCTCCATTCAGATAATTCTGTGGATCTTCATTTCACCATGTAACATTATACACTTATTGTACATACAGTATATTATGCATATTATATTATAGCTTTAACTTTTGAACATGAATGAATAATCACTAATCGCTTGTTCTTTTCTCAGTGGAGAAAGAAGTGACACTGTTATTAGCTCATCCACATGAACCCTGGATCCTACTTGCATTATTTTATGTCAGTTTGAATGGACAATGCAGTGTTTTCCTCAGTGGTTACTGATGTTTGTACTATTCATATACATCAGCACAGTTGCACCATTAGTTACTCAGGTCCATATATAGGTATAGATTTGTTTATTTGTATTTATATGTACAGTGGATATAAAAAGTCTACACACCCCTGTTAAAATAGCAAGTTTTTGTGATGAAAAAAGTTAAACCAAGATAAATCATGTCAGAACTTTTCCCACCCTCACTGTGAAATTACAACGTATAAAAATTAAGTGAAAAACAGAAACATTTTAGGGAAAAATAAAAAAAGTTACAATAACCTGGTTGCACACTCTTTTATAATTGGTGATGTGGCTGTGTTCAGAATGAATCAATCACATTCAATCTCATGTTCAAAAGTAATTATCATACAGCTGTCATCAATGAAATTAACTCCAAATAAAGACCAGCTGTTTCTGTAGGATTTTCTTGACATCATCTTGGTTTCATCTGAGTGCTGAAGCCATCATCTGCGTAGAGCTTACAAAGCCTGTACAGGGTCCCACTGTCGAAAGGAATCGATCAGGAGAGAGGTACAGAAAAATTTCCAAAACATTAGATGTACCATTGAACACCGTGAAGGCCATAATCAACAAATAGAGAAAATGGAGCACTACAATGACATCACGAAGAACAGGATGTCCCTTCCAAAATTTATAAAAGGACAAGACAAAAACTTACCAGGGAGGCTGCCAAGAGACCTATGGCAACATTAAAGGAGCTGCAGGAATATCTGAAGGAAGTACTGATTGCTCTCTGCATGTGACAACAATTTTTCATATTCGTCACGCGTCTTTACTATGGGGTAGGGTGGCTAGATGGAAGCCCTTTCTCACAAAAAACATCCAAGCTCAACTAAATCACCCCAAACCATGTGGCAAAATGTGTCTGATGAGACCAATTTCAAAAGGTATACTACTTCCATAATTCCAAAAGGTATGTTTGGCACAAAAAAAAAAGCAAATCACTAAAAGAACACCATCCCCACGGTGAAGCATGGTGGTGGCAGCATCATGCTTTAGGGCTGCTTTTCTTCAGCCAGAACTGGGGCTTTTATCAAGGTGGAGGGAATCATGAATAGCTACAAATACCAGTCAATTTTAGTGCAAACCATTCAGGCGCCTGCTAGTAAGCTGAAGATGAAAAGGAATTTCACCTTTCAGCACGACAATGAGCCAAAGCATACATCCAAATCAATAAAGGAATGGATTAAAAAAAGATCAATGTTTTGAATGGCCTAGCCAGAGCCCAGTCCTGAATCCAACTAAAAATCTGTGGGGTGACCTGAAGCGGGCTGTGCACAGGAGATGCCCTTATAATTTGATGTTTTTGCAAGAAAGAGTGGGAAAATATTGCCAAGTCAAGATGTGCCACGCTGATAGACTCTTACTGAAAAAGACTGAGTGATGTAATAAAATCAATAGGTGCTTCAGCAAAGTATTAGTTTAGGAGTGTGCAAACTTATGCAACTAGGTTATTGTAAGTTTTTTTTATTTTTCCTTTTTTCCCTAAAAAAGTTTGATTGTTTTTCACTTTGTTTGTATACACTGTGATTTCATACTGAAGGTGGGAAAAGATCCGACGTGATTTATCTTAGTGTCATTCTTTTACTTGACAAAAACCTGCCATTTTAACAGGGGTGTGTAGACTTTTTATATCCATTGTTTATATCTGACCAGCTCTTTAGTTACATTCTTTGTATCTTTTTATTTTATTCTCATATTATTACTTATGATGTATTATTTGTATGCTGTTCTACCACTCAAGCGTCCCATCTGGTATCAAATGTGTTATCCTATCTTATACCGTAGTGGAAATTCTCAAATTCTTGAATCTGATTGGTCAGAATTGTGCATTATTTTAGTATTTTTGTATAACAGCATGGCTCAAACTGTAGTTCCAGCTGTAACGTGAACGACAGGTTTATATTAATGCGCACGTTCTATTGTTGTTTGTATTGTTTTGCGTTATTGGCATAATAACTACTTATACACAGGGACTTGTACAGCAGATAAATAATAAAGAATGGATAAAAATACATGTTGTTTAATAAAGAAAAATGTATAATTGTTAATGTGGTGAAACTTTGTTAGGAATTGTTTATGTAATATTTATGGAGAGTTTCAGCGCTTTGTAACAGTCATGGTGCTTTGTAAAGTTTCCCAGCATGGGAAAGTGTGGAAGTCCAGAAAGGCCATGAGTTATTTATATTTCTCTGTGCTGTTATCTCAAGATCACTTATTTTTCTTGTTATCTCATAATAACAAAGTTGTTTTCTCATGATAATAACAACTTAATTTTCCTCATGATCTCATTTTGATGATGATAAAAGTTATTTTCCAAGCTCATGTAGCACTAGCATAGTAGCATCACATTTTCGTGGCCAGTGGCATACTGGTGTTATTGTCATTCTGCAGTAATTACATCCTATTTCCGAAGATTCCAGTCCCTCAAGTTGGCCGGCAATAAAACTGACCACCCGCTCAGGATCACTACAGTGTCCACAATGGTATAGCTGCAGATTTCTGAGTCACCTTCTCAAGCGACAGACACTAATTTGGAAATTGTCTAGCGGTGACACAACACAAGAATGATCATTCACTTCAAATTTAGCCAGTTAGTTCTGTTTGATGATAAACATTCACAGCATGAGGGCTGGCTAATATGACCGTTTGACTACGCTGATCTCCTGCTTAAGGCTAATTTCTGTGTCAATTCACAAGAATATATCTTCACCACAATGCAGCGAGGTAACTGTGTAACTGGGTTGAGGTTGGGCTGAGAGATCTGCCTGGGAATTATTATTATTATTATTACTACTATTATTATTATTATTATTATTAAATGCAGCTTGTACAGTTCTCTTAAATATACCCAAATACTTGTTTTGAAAAAAAAATGAGGGGAGATTCTGGAGCACTTAAAAGTCACCTTTTGGCAGAATTCATGTAAAAGGTATGCTTGATCTCACAGTAATCCTCAAATCCTCAAATGATGACCCTCAAATAAACTGAAAACAACTATGTTATTACTTTTTATCACTTCTTTCACACCATTCTATCCATTCTCTCCACCACTTTATTCATCCTAAGGCTACATTACAATTTTCACGTTCTTACCTTCTGTCTGCTCGTCCAGTGGTTGTCTGAGCAGGTGATCAGTCACTGAGATGAGACCACGATAGCAGTCTGCTCCCATCATGCACCAGTCCATATTACCCAGAATGCCCAGTGCAGCGTCCACCTCTCCACAGCGCAGACGATGCTGCAGGAGTTCACCCGGCCCCAGCTGGGCCCCATTCAATACACCTATACAACACACACCAGCACAGAACAACACACACACACACACACAAAACCCATGTGGAACACTCACATACATGCAAAGTACACACCCCAGACAGATGGCTCTCACACACACACACACAAAACGGTACACACACCAGCAAGAGATGGCAAAAAAAATAGAACATCTGAAACATCAGGTACAACACACTCGTACCGCACACACACAGCACACACACACACACCTGCAGACTGAAGACACAACATACACACCAGCTACAATACTTACACACCCAATAAATATAGACTGCCGCATTGATGTTATTATACTACTTCATCAAGCGATTTATAAATAATTTAATAACTAATATAGAAATCTACAAATTATAAAAGTTTATATTAATTTCACACAAGTCACAGGTTTATATGCATGCATAAAAAATGAGTCTAATTATTATAAAGTTTATTATTCTTGACCTTAGACCAAAGCTTGAGCTATTTCACACAAGTTTATCTTAATTATTTATTTATTTTTATTCTAATTCATCTAATTAAACTGATTTCTCTATTGATCAGATTATCGAGATCTAGAAACAATGGTATTTTGTACACATTTCACAAATATGCTCAAGATGAAATGGTTTAGAATTACACTGTCAGCCAATAGATACAAGCAAATGCAAGTCTGCACCAGAAATATAATCCCTAATAGACATAAATAATAACGATAGTATTTCATAGATTTAAAATTTTTTTGTTAGTTTGTTCGTTTTTTTAAACTTCTGATTTTGAGATTTTTAGATATATGTGTTTTGTACTATAAGTGTTTTTAGGATATGGATTTATTTCCTGGACTGCAGAACAAATTTATCTTTGGGTACTAAGAAGGAAATCCTAAACCTTCGTCTGTAAGTACAAAAAAAAAAATAATAATAATAATAAAAAAAATCACACACCACACTGAATTTTAGGAGAGTCAAGTGACCAGCAATGACCTAAGTGCTTTCACCTGTGCTTAACTCTATTGCTTTTAACTGCTACGTGCAAACTTACAAGGAGGTGAGTGAAAAACGTGTGTGTGTGTGTGAGTGTGTGTATGTGTGTGTGTTTGTGTGTGTGTGTGCGTGTGTTGCTAAGTAAGTGGCAGAAGATCTTTGGAGAAAGTGCTCTGCTAGATTGGCATTGACATCCAGATCGATCCTCCCATCACTCTCTCACTTCACAGAGGTGGATTTAACCGCATACACACACACACACACACACACACACACACAGTATGAAGGCAGACACTCACTGATGCAGATATCGCCAGCAGTTGGAACAGTGTACTACCTTTAAGAAGCCCAAAGTGTTAAAGGTGTTTAAAAAGAACTGCCTCTCTCTCTCTCTCTCTCTCTCTCTCTCACACACACACACACACACACACACACACACGTGTATTTGTGTATTAGTTATATGGGGTTAAATCTATGTACTCTACTGACATACCAACATTTTTCTATAACATTGAATTTTTGCTGGAAAAGTAAAGTTTGAAAATATAAAATGTTTCTGTACTGACTGAATAATGCAGAAGTCATTAAATAAACATCTTTAAACACAATTTGTCCTGAAAAAAAATAAGGTGCCTAAGACTTTTGCTCAGTACTGTATATAAATAACAATGTAATGTTGTAATGTGATCATTTATCAGAAATGTATTGCACCACAAAGATAACACTGTAAACAGAGGAAAGGAAAAAAATCGCTCAGTCCTAGTTGGCTTTCCATCCACAATATTTTATGTAAATAAATGGAATGGAAATATCAGAAATTCAAGAAACCTATTAAACATAACGCAAAAAGGTTTTTCTGCTTGGCTGAGGTGGTCATCCTGTGCCTCCATCAGAAAACACACACAACAGTAGTTGATGAAAACATGCAATAATTCATATTTTCTTTGCTATTTGTACATGTCTATACTATTCACTTGTATGCATAGACATACAAGTGAATAGCATAGACATATACAAATAGCATAAAAAAGAGATTTTAATCTATTAAAATAGTTTGAGGCTAGAAATGTAGGACACAGTACACACTGTATGTCTATGTGAACCTCAAAATTGCATTGTGTTGTTGTTTAGTACTCCATTCATCTTAAGTAAGTGCTTTATCCTGGTCAGGGCAGGGGCCCGGGAGTCTATCCCGAGAACGCTGGGGGTGAGTCGTGAATTCACCCTGGATGGGACACCAGTCTATCACAGGGCACCATACGCACTCACACACACACACACCCACCCACACACACACACACACACTCCATCTGTCTCTCTTTCCCTCCTACTCAAAATCCCACTCTCCGTTTCTCTTACACACATCTCACCCTCTCTCAGTCTCTTCATTAGGTTTCTACAAGTGCCAGCAGCTGTGATCATAATAAGTGATGTTCACCGGAGGCATCGGAGACACACACACACATAGACATACACACACACACACATACACACACACACACACACACACACACAATGCAAAAGTATGCTTTAATAATGTAATGGCTGTTTAAACCTCCTGACTCAAACACAGCTATAGTTAACCTTGCCTGCCTTGCAACATGACACACACACATACACATTGTACTCAATAGCATACACAAAGCCAGGACTACATTCACATTTAAAAATACAACAAAATAGTTTTTAATTTATGATACCTGGAGCTGAATCAACAAACGCACACATAAATAAATGCCATGAAACCGCTTTAATTTTAAAAACAGACCTGTTTAGCAGTTTATCAAAACAATCCATAGTCTTCTCTGATCTGTGGTGTGTTTGTAGTGTATGTTACAGCAAAAACTAGTGGCGCGTTCAAATGAAACAGCTGAATCCGTGTTTTAACATGAAAAGAGAAAATGCTGGTTTCAAGAATGTTTAAAGATATGAGGAAATTGTTGAGAAATAGAGACACCTAGCTCATAACCATGGCTAATGATCTAGGACATAGCGATCGAGTCATCGACATGGACAATGTAAAGAGAGAGGGGCAGTGGAGACAACACAAAACAGCACAAATCTGTCAGGTATCAAGATATCAACATTTCCCTCAAAAAGACACCATATGACTAAAATTACACTTATATAGTATGTAAACTATGTTATGTTATACTCAATTATGAGAAAATGTAATACTCTGATGTTGTAAACACCAGAAGAGGGGATCAATCATATGGACTCTCATCATAAACACAGCACACACAACCCCATTTGGTGTTATTTCAAAGCATAACTGCCACAACTGGAAATAATATCTTTCATTGACATTTCTGGCTTAGGTTATACAATCTTCTCTTATATGATTTCTTCATAAAGCATACTTCAGGCATGCTTTTAACAGTGTAAGTTATTATACCACAGCACTGTTGAATTCTCAAATCTGATTGGTTGTTGATTAATTTTCTATAACAGCAGCTCTGATTCACAGACTCATTCAGAGATGTGTACAGAGGACGAGCTACATAATCTAAGCCTAATAATAAACAGATAAAAAATGATCATATAGGTTTCAAAATATATATGTTCAATTGTTGACATGGTGAGTTTTTTTTTGTAAGTGGACATTTATTTAACATTTATGGCAGGAGTCTCCAGTGTCAGCACTTTGTAACAGTCAACACAGGAAAGTCTTCAGGACAGGCGATGTTTATGACTCTGCTCTCAATTTGAACTCTCATCAAAAAAGGATTTTATTAGCAGCAGGTACTGCTGCTAAGAAGACTATTTTAAAACTATGGATAGAACCATCCACCCCTACATCCCTCACATGGTTATCCTATTTCAGAGACATTGTCTTGCTGGAAGGTACAACTCCCAAGCTCAACGGCGCAAAGGACCAGACTATTCAGAGCTGGGCAATAATCGCAGAGATGCTATTAGATAAGCTAAAATGTTGACATTGTAACTGTGTTGACCTAACTATTTATTCAGTTATCATGGCATCTGTCTGTATATAGTTCAATGGAGTTTTGATTTATTTCCTCAATGTGGGATTCTAAACTCAATAAAAAAGTTGATCGCAAAAAAAAAAAGGACAGGCGATGTTTGTGCTTTCCAGTTTCCCGAAAAGCTGCTTATATTGTTTATTAGAAAAAAGCAAGGGAACGACTGTTTATAGCTGCTACAACTTGAGTGACAACTGTTTTGTGAACATTAAATGCGACTATAAATGGATAAAAAGAATGTCTCGTTCATTACTGAAACTGTAATCATTGGTAAATTGTTTTGGTATGAGAGGAATAAAAGACTTCAGGACATGCTGTTGTCGGAAAATAATCCACTTCAGGATTGTAAATGTAAATTTGTTTCACATTAGGCCGCATCACATTACCCTATCTTGGGTTATTTTCCTGTACCAGCATACATACAGTATACAGCCTACATCAGTTTCTCACCTCAGACCACCCTTCACGTAAATTAATTCATTTTTGGGTGGGCGAGCTGAAGGCCACATCATTGTGTAATTGATTTCGAGGAGGAAGGCAGAGCCCAATTAAAATTACAAGCGGGCAATTAGCAGGCCGCCCCCCTGCAAAGCCCCGAGGAGACGCTAATGTGGCTAATATGCGAGTAGAGCGAGAAATTAGAGGGCACACGGACTCTGACTGTGCATAGACGTTTATGCAAATGGAGGATGAAGAGGGAGGGAGATTAAAGAAAGGCGACACTCCCCCGATCCCTACGCTCCCAGACACACAAAATCAGGAATATAAACATTATATACAGTCACACACTGCTCTCTGTCTTTCTATCTCCCTGTCACACAATAACACACACGTTGGCTTGTACTCTAATGTAGTTTTTGTCCCGTTAGTGTTGCTGTGATTCAGCGCTGTATTGTCTCCTGAGCTAAAGCCTTGGCTACAGATCATAGGCTAATTATTACATATATAGCCTGATTATTTGTTGCAGCATATTTATTTAAGGAATATTTATTCCACATAGCTATGTTGGAAGGCAGTAAAATAAGGTGAGATTAACACTAGAAAAAATAAAAAAGCACGATATCAAGACAGCAATAGCGGCAAAGAAGAAATAAAGGTGAGCATGTTTTAAAACTACTATCTATCCCAGCATACTACATTAGCTGTGTAATTCTAACACAGTCATGTAACATTATTCAAAATATCGCATTTGTATAATGTTGTGTATAATATTACAGAAAACACATTGTGTCTGTCACATGATGTTCTTTGGAGCAATAGTTAATGCTGATACCTTGTGGTTCAGTTTACAAGTATCTCTTTTTGTCCTATCATTGTCTAATTTTCTTTAGCATATCTATAGAATTTGTTAAATTAGCACCATGCTAACGGTAGTGTATCTCCCTACACTGACTTGATACAGTAGTTCTAACTAGATAGATACAGATAAGGTCAGTGACCGACATCTATTCAACATACTGTTCACTCATATCTTACTTTTCAAGTGAATCTTTCATCAAAGTGCTCAATTTGTTGTTAGCATATCTCGGTGCTAGCATGCCACTTACCATATCCTATCATTTTAATTTTGTATTTTGCATTATTGTTGTGCAACTAGGTTGAAATTATGCTTGTTAGCTTATGTGTTTTTGTCCTATCTTGTCTTTTTTTATGTCAAATTTTTTTAAACTTACTTTAATGCTTAGGTTTACATTACACATTAAAGATATTTTAAAAACCAAACTGTATTTGACTTTAGTTCAAAGGGTTTTGCATATAATCCATTAACGAAAAAACCTTGAAACAAAATCAAAAGTAAAAAACACGCAAACACACGCACAGTCTGAGCGTTCTATATGATGCAACCTTAATGACAAAATACTGCAATGCTACGCAATTTGCTTTCCCTTTGATTAGTGCCTGTAAATTAAGCTGTTTTTTCCCCTCCCTCTCTCATTTTGTCGTCTGTGCGAGATGGCCAGCTGCACATCCGCTCAGCAGACTGCTACAACAGCAGCCGGTGTGTGCCCACGAGAGATAACTCAGACAGAGAGAGAGAGAGAGAGAGAGAGAGAGAGAGAGAGAGAGAGAGAGAGACGTCCTCAGGAACACTGGAGTTCTGCCAAGTCTTTCTTCCCCGCCGCTTGCGTTTCGCTCCCTCTATCATGTAGCCGTCCTAATGAATTAAGTCAATAAACGAAGCTGCTCGATGTGCATGACGAACATGCTAACAAACAAACAGACAAATAAATAAGGCAGGCAAACAAGCAAGGCTTGCGCTCTCCTTCGAATTATCAGTGGTGGAAGATGCACTCTTGCTTTCTTCATCCAAACCTTGGCTCAAGACCAAGACAAAACAACCACAGCTCCTCTCCTTCACTTCATTTTTTCTTTCCTGGTTTATAACTACACGAGTCTCTTCCTTCTCTAAAGGTGCAATTAAACTCTTTTGAGGCAGGCCATGTTTAATTGGCAAACTTTGTCTGGCTCCCCAAAGGGATGTTCAGCCACTGTAAATGAGTTATTGAAAAAAAAAAAATGCATCCCACAATGCATCAGTGCCCTTAGGGGCAGATACTGAATGACCTCAGAGAACCAAGTTTATTCTACAACTCGGATAAGAATCTCAACCTTGAAAAACACACACACACACACACACACACACACACACACACTCACTCACTCACTCACACTCACCTAGTCTGAGTCTCAGAGCAGCCACTGGACCTCTGTGGAACCTGAGCATCAGGAGATCATGCACTTCCAGCCCCTCGGCACCCTGGGAGTCAGGATGAGCATTTTGTTGTTGTTGTTTTGTTTTTTTTAAATAGATTTTATTTTTAATAGACATTATTTAAAAACTCATCTTCATCTTACTCAGCTAAATGTCGTAAACAAAAACATGAGGCAACAAAATGTGGCTAATTGTTAGCTTCTACGTTTGTTGTAGTTTATAGTATGTATTCACACTGCAAAATTGCCTACATCCAACATAATGCCTGACTGTTTAGTTTGGCAAAAAAAAAGAAAAAGAAAAAAAAGAAATTTACAGAACTTCCAATCTAAATGTAGTTAGGTTACTAAAAAATGTTTTGTGTTTATCATTTGCATCTCTAGTTTTGCACTGGAGCTATGAAGATAATGTAGCTAACACTTAGTGTCTTTTCTTGCTTGCTCAAAATGTTTTCCACAATCGAAATATGTCTCAAACCACATCCAGTACTTCAGTGAAGTCACACAGAATTGCTGATGTGGTTTAAGAAACAGTGTGACTAACTGTAATCTATAAACATGAACAAAACTTCACCCTACAGCTAAACACTGTATTGTTATGAAGCCGGCCATCTTGGAATAACTTTTATGCTTAGCGCAGTTAGCTATAACTTCAGCCTGGCCCAAATCGCTGCAACCCAAACACCAAGAACTGTGTCCTGAGATTTGAAGCCAAATTGTGCATGACAGCAGGAAGTTATGCAGATTAAGATATAAAACTGTAACATTTGGACTATGCTTGCAATTTTACAAAATAATGTGTTTAAAAATGAGAATGCTATTTCTCAGAATTTTATAAATTAAATTTATCATAAACCATTCCAATAAAACAAAACCTACTCTAGCATATAATTATTTTTATGCTTTTTATTTATTTTTACTTTAAGAAAAAATAACTTTCAATGCACTAAGAAGGAAAATTAGTCACAGTAGAAATATTTACATTTTTGGAAAGTGTATTCGGTCTATAGACAATTTACTCTACTTTTTTTTTTTTAACATTTGGCCTATTCATAACTAACAAAAGCAAACCTTTTTGAATTAGTAAAACTTAGGACTCATCCCTACCTGTGACATTGGTGAGTGCGCCCACTCCACACCCTCCAACCCACCGGTTATTCTCACATGCCTGGCCAGATGCAGACTCTTGCCACTCGTGCTGATGACGTCTTCCTCAGACACGAGCTGTAGTCGGAGAGGGCTGAGTCCCAAATCAAAACACTGCAGCTCACCCTGACCCCCAGCTACTACAATCAAGCCTCCATCAGGGTGCCAGACCAGTACAGAGGGGAGCATGGGGCAGGTAACATGAGTCTGGAGGCCAGTTTCGATGTGGAGTAGCACCACAGAGGAGTCCTGGAGGCCCAGCAGAAGCCAGCGCTCACTTGGGTCACGGCACCAGGACACAGGAACAGAAGATAGAGGTAAAGATGTAGCTGAGAGGCGCTGCAAACGTCCACGAGCGCACTCATACACACATGTTTGAGCGACTTGGGCCTCCTCACGCAGCTCAATGCTGGAGCGATTGGGCTCCTCACGTAGCTCTGCAGTGGAGCGATGGGCCTCCTTGTGCAGCTCCACAGTGAGGATCTGGTAGGGTTGAGTCAGGCTGAAGCAACAGTCCAAAGGTTCACCATTGGTGCGTATGGAGCTCAGAACCTAAACAAATGGGAAAGACATGAACAAAACAAACACAAGATTTTTTAACTTCCACCACTAATGGAGAATTACAAAGATTTTATACTTCCAAAATGTGTATCTAGTAAGGAGAAAGCCAAACAAGGAAACAAAACTTGAGACACCAAAAACATGGTTCCAACATGGTGGAATCTTCCAGGGACCTCATATTCTTCACTTTCCACTAGCATAAAAACAAACACATCCTGTAAATGGCCTGATTTTCTGGTAATGCCATGTCGCTTCCTATATAAAATACATGCTTGTTAGATATACATAGGTTTTAAAAATCAGAGGTGTGAGAGTTGGTCATTCTGTAAAACTTGCACTTGACTATGACTTTCAATTTGGCAAGCTCCACCCCTTTAGTACCTCATCTGTAGTAAAACGCCTACTTTGATGCAGGAACTTCCTGGAACTAAAATTAGCCCAGGAATTAAAACCAGCTGTGCATCCTCTGGTGGAAAAGAGGCTAAAGATCCAAGTTTAACTCCACCCTCTAGTTCCTCATCCACACCAAATTCAGTTCCATCTTTGGTGCAGGAACTTCTTGGAACCTGCGGAGCCCAGAAACTAAAATCGGCCCTGGTCCATCAGGTGGAATATTGGTTAAGGTTTCTGAGTTCCTGAAGAAGTTCCTGAAGTGGAAACACATCTAGAATGCAGTTTATCTTTATTGACCAAGTGTCAAGCATTAAAATATTTTCTCATTTATCATGAGAAAGGAAAATACAAAAGCCATGGCAAGAACTTAGTGAGGGACAGAACTCGCTGTTCTTCTATAATATTCTAGCCAAGTATATAAATATTTAATTCTCCAATTAGTAACCACAACCAATGACAATTTTGGTCAACCACATGATCACCACTCCAAAACTGCATTCACAGCAACACATGTGCTTAGCACACTGCCTCTTAGTACTTTTGGAGCCAGCACTGGAATGACAGATCCTGTTGAGAGCTTTATCACGCTTGTGAAAGTGAATAATCAGCAAGCAACATTTCATCCTAACCCAAGCTCCAGTTAGCGGGCACAACCAATGATATTAGTGTCAGTGTCAAATGCTCGGCAGCATACTCTGGCACAAACGCTATCACAGATACACACAGGAATTCATAAGCATAGAAAAATCACACACTTGGCTAAAAAGTGGGGAAGTGATGAGGATTTTGGTTTGGCCATTGTCAAGCGCATGCAGTTCATTTTGTATGTAGACAAAGCAAGAAAAAAAAAGAAGAACAGTTAAGAGATTGACAGACGGGGAGAGATAAGACAGTGGAACCGAGGAAGATGTGAGAGACAGCGAGGACAGAGAATGGGGAGAGAGAGAGACAGAGGGATAGATGTGGTTTGGCACAGGCAGTGGCGTATTTGGCAGTGCCAGCAGCAGTGACAGAATTAAGCAGGTTGCCCACAGCCTTCGTGTGGAAGCAGAGGATGAGGGCGCCGATTTTGCAGCTCTTGTTTAGCCCTAATCCCTCCAGGCTGCTTCCCGATGCTCCCCAGGGGGGCCAGGAAGGAGGGTTTGGGAGGGCTGATGGGCAAATGAGGGAGTGTGTGAGGGGGCGGTAGTGCTGACAGCACGGAGGGCTCCGGATATGAGCCAGAGTTCCACAGAGACAAACCTGCTGAGGCACACCTGCCCCAACTACAGACTACAGCTAACACCAGGACAACACTGAGGCCTAACGACTTGAAAAAAAAACTGCCCTAAAGCTAACAACCCACTAATAAGGTCAGTACTGACTGCAATTGACCAACAAGATCAATTCTGAGGCCAAATGTTTACTGCCATGATGCTAAGAGGAAAACACATTAACTAGACAGGACAACAATTTACTGCCTGATTCATCCAGATGCTCTAATTCTGCACTTGTGTCTAACTTTCTGCTGCTCTCAATGGTTCCACATGGACACCCTAAAGATTTGCACTTCCCAAAAACAGTTTAAGTCTCACCCTTGCTTTAATGGACAATCTCACCTGGATACTGTAGATTTGTACCCATGAACCGCTGCTGTAATCATACAGACTTTCCTGTGCTCATCACAGGTCTCTTATACACAACACATTCATACTGAACATCCTTTCAAAACACTCAGTACTGTTTGTCTTTATAGTGCACAACTGTGTACGATTAACGATTTACAGTCACACTAGTGTCACTCAGAGGAGGACAGGTTCCCTTTTGGCTCTGGTTCCTCTCAAGATTTCTTGTCATCTCAAGGATGTTTTCTTTCCACAGTCACTTCTGGCTTGCTCATTATATATTTAAAATTCATATAAAATTAAAATTCATATAAAGTTAAAATTCATAACCAGTGGTCTGGTGCTACCAAATGACTGACTACCACCAGGGCAACACTGAGGCCCCACACTCTTATCCAGAATTTCTCAGTCCTGCTCATGGAGTATCAAAGCCCCGCAGAATTTGTTGTTTTCACTCTTCTAACTCACCTTGTGAATTAACTGATTAGTTGAATCGGGTGAGTTGCAAGCATTTAAAAAAATGTCCAGGGTGGTGGTACTCAAGCACCAGGATTGATAAACACTCCTCTAACCACCACTTATGCTTACAACTAAGTGACTAGGAGGTCCAACGCCTTAACCAACACTGTCCTAATGTCAGCTACTCAGGCTTCATGGTTACTGTCCAAATATTAACCAGCCTTTGATGCAGAAGCCCAACTCAATAACTAGCAATGCCTTATCAAATCCACTGACATCTGAAATACATTTTTGCTTGTCAACTTTTCTCTCACAATTTACATTTTTACACTTGCTCATTTGGTTGATGCTTTTTAACCAAATCAACTTACAACTGAGAAAAGATACAACTGAGCAGCTGAGGCTTAAGGGCCTTTCTCAAGAACCCAACAGTGACAATTTGGCGCTGCTGGGATTTGAACTTGCAATCAGTAGCCTTAACCACTGCGCCACCACTTTCCATGTGTATTCTGTCCAACACAGGAATAAAACTGGACAGAATACAGGAATATACTTATTAAGTCTGAGTATAATATATTTGAAGTGATTTCTTTCATGATCAGCTGGCTAGTTAGCACAGTGGCTAGCTAGTTGTCAGCTAGCCACTGTGCTAACTAGCCAGCTAGGTAGCAGAATCAGCTTAAATTTTTTTCGTAGGTATCATGTATTAATTGCCATAGTTGGCTACATAAGCCAAATTTCAAATCAAAAGTTACATATTTGTAAGCAGCTTTCCCCACCATAGCTTTGCAGTTCTAGTAAGGAAATTGCACCAGATTGCAATTTGTCTGAAGTCTACAGTTCTGCTGACATGATCCTCTCTCTCAGTCTTACATGGGCCACCAATTTTGCTTGAGCTAATAAAGTATTGAAGCATTTTCTTAAGATGGTGAGTCCTCCATCAGGGTAATTCAACAAGGGCAGGATGCGTGGTACACAGGACAAAGCTGATGCCTGACTCCTGTGACCAACACTGCCCTAGTGTTAGAAGTTAGCATCACGGCAGTTTGGCTTCAGTGTTGTCCTAATCAATGGGTCGTTAGCATCTGTGAACAGGACATCCGATCTTACATAATCCTAGCCAGATGCTAAACCTATTAACAGAGATAGGAGTGGCCCAACCTGCAAGAATACACACCAGAGGACCTGGTAGATATAGACAGAGGATGTAGCAGTAACAGCCAAATATCTCCAACAGTTCATAACTCGAGAACTATCGAGAACCTTCTAGCACTAAGCTGGCCAAGGCCATCTCAACCAAGAACCAAGTTACTCAAGAACTTCAGACTTGCTAGCCTAACTCTAACCTGACAGGACTGACACTAGGTCTGCAGTTGCAGCCTAAAACTCAAACCCACCCAAACACTCCTATTCATTTCATTCTCGAGATTCACTAGCGAAATAAAACACAGTCAGCACATTTTCAGCTAGCTAATATGTGCAGGATCTCTCTCTGAGATGTGAAGAAGATTGAAACGAGAGAACGGGGGAGCGGTTTAAGGCTCTTTGCCATGGTAATGCTAAAACAAACAAACAAACAAAAAGACAAGTCAACAGAGAGAGGGGCCATTTTGAGAGCCTTCTGTAAAGAGCTTTAACATCTTCACAGGGTGATCCTTCTTAAGACCTGCAGTCTCTCTCACACACACACCCCAAATCCCACAGCTGCTGCTGAAACAATGACAGATTCAATTTCACAAAGATAAACGGCATCTTAAGAAGGGGGGGGTGAGAAAGAGGGGTGAAGAGAGAGGGATAGAGAGAGAGAGAGAGAAGTAACCGTGGCAAATAGGTCTGTGCTAGTTATTGGTTTCGGTGACTGGTCAAAACTATTCTTTTCTTGTCTTCCTCTCTCTTCCTTGCACTTTCTTTTACGGCTTGATAGATAAACCCGGCCAAGTCCAGCTGAGCATCGGCCCTTGTTCACAGCAGTGGCCCTTTTTGAGCCAATTTTCCAGTTCAGAGAGCAGAGAGAGAGAGAGAGTGCATGTGTGTGTGAGTGTGTGTATGTGGAGGAAAGAGATGATGATGGGGGCAGAATAATGAAAGCTTCTTCGGTCCAGACTGCAGTCGGAGAGTGTGAACTGCACAGCCGCTTGTCGGGGTGCCGTGGCATGAAACCCAGCTGCTCTCAGCCATTCCCTTTCTCCGCAAGCTCAACCACACAGCGCTTAATGAATATTCCCGCCATCCAAACACACATTCTGCGTTAATGAGGAAAAACATGATGCGCCATGTGTCATGACAAACACAGCAAATTCAGTGAACGCAGTGACACTTTTGTAATGGCCAAGTCGCAAAAGCCAAACCTTGAAATTTACTTTCAAAGCCAGCGGAGAAAGAGGAGAAAATCATTTGTGTGTTTTTCACCATTTCTAAGTCTAACTTGAAGAGCGTGTTATGACAACCATGTTATTCAGTTCAGCCTTTGGATAGGTATACAGTGTCTTCTGTGTTAATATGTGGAAAACAGAGCAGGAGTGGAGATCAAACAAATGAAGGGGAAAGTGGTTTCAGCAAGATAACTGCTCAAAATATAGAAAAACAACATAACATCTTACGCTTACAGCACCCCAATGCTCTCAACACTGCTTTTCATTTAAATTAGCAAATTTCAGGAACTGGGGAAATGATTAAAAATGTTAAATGTTTGCATAAATAAATATGTGTGCGTTTTTTTTTTCTTCTTGTGTGTCTCCTGGCAGTGCTTATCTTACAGGGCTAGGAATTAAGACCACATAAGGAAAAGAAAGCGCCCTTCGAAATGCTGGAGACTAAGTAGAAAATTGGCTTAGCATGCAGATAGCAAAGTTAACAAAAGGCACATATATATGAGCTTGAAGTGATTGAAGTGTGCATGTGTGTGTGCGCGAGATGCGCGCGTGTTTGATTTGCCGCACGGCTCCCCGTGTAAAACTGCTAGCTTGATTTCACACTGCGGATCTGAGAATGACAACAAACACTTTAATTAGAAATGATGCAGACCAGAAACGCTTTAATGTTCTTTAACAGGGGAAAGGAAAAGGGGGGGGGGGGTTCAAGAAAAAATGAAAGAGAGAGAAAACATTCAAGCTAGGTGAAGGATGGAGATAAATATGAAGTGCATTCCAAAACGAAGTGTCTTCATATGCTGTTACGGTTTCTTTTTTTTTTATTTAGCTGCTTTCCTGCCATTTGTTTGCAATTTGTAATGCTTCAGTCCTGATCTTCACTCAGCATGAGGGTTGCTTAAAACATGAGCAGAGACGAGTAAGGTGATGCTCTCTGCATGCTTTTTTCCAAATAATTTTTTAAGAAATTGCAAATTGTTGGGTTTTTCTCCAAGATCTGTTGAATGTGAATATTCAGAAAACAAGTAACAAGACAACATCATCAGAAGAACTCAGTAATGAAAAGACTGGAACACACACCACTGAACTCTGTGGAGTTTTGCATGTTCTCTGTGTGGGTTGCCTTTGGATACTCATGTTTTTGGGATTTTGGGATGTCCTGCAATGGCGTTTCATCCAGTGTTCCTGGGATAAGCTGACCAGCATAATACTTAAAACTTAGCTTAAATCCTTCCTCAAACTGTTGGCACAAAACTGGAAGCACACAACTGTATAAGATGCCTTTGCATGCTGTAGCATTAAGGTTTCTCTTCACTGGAACTAAGAGGCCCAAACCTGTTCCAACATGACGATGCCCCTGTGCACAAAGCGAGCTCCATGAAGACATGTTAAGGTTTGTTAAGGTTGGAGTGGAAGAACTCGAGTGTCCTGCACAGAGCCCTGACCTCAACCCCACTGAACACCTTTGGGATGAGCTGGAACACCGACTGCACCCCAGACCTCCTCGACATCCCAACATCAGTGCCTGACCTCACTAATGCTGTTATAGCTGAATGAACAAAATCCCCATAGCCACGCCCCAAAATCTAGTGGAAAGCCTTTATAGCAGAAAACTGAAAATCGACTCTATATTAATGCCCATGGCTTTGGAATGGGACTGTCAACAAGCACATAAGAATGCATTGGACAGATGCCCACATATTTTTGTGTTTCTTGCAACTGACTTTCATTATCTAGCAAACACTAGCATTAGCCCTATAGTGAGTGAGAAAGGGAGTACTTTATTGTGTGTACTTACCATAAGACCAGGACTTTCTGAAAAGCCCAGCAGTACCAGATTGGCCCGCTCTGAGGCACTGGGAACTGGTGACCAAGGCCAGACTTCGTCACGCCCGCCTTGCCACCAGCACACACCCACGTCCTGCGCACGGTTCAGTGCAACACGCCTGCTTGTACGACGGCCACCTCCTCCTGCCAGCTCCAAGGATGAGACCTGGAAAGAAACCAAATTTATCAAACCGAGCCAGAATTCTGTCAGCCAGAGATTACTGCAAACAGAAGTTCTATACAGCTTAATACATACAATATTACATGAATAAAACACATATTTAACAGTTGTTCCTGCTAAAGTGTATACGTGTATAAAGTGTAAGTGTATACATACATACAATGAGTAGATACCCCTGTTAAAATGGCAGATTTTTGAAAAGTAAATAAATGAACCTAAGATAAATCATGTAAGAACTTTTTCCACCCTCTTATAAAATGTATACAAATTCAGTGAAAAACAATCGAAACATTTTATGGAAAAAAAAGGAAAAATAAAAAGTTATATAACCTGAGTAATAACCTGGTTACATAAGTGTGCACGCCCTTTTATAATTGGGGGTGTGGCTGCGTTCAGAATGAACCTATCAAAATCAGTCTCATGTTCAAAAGTAATTACCATGCAGCTGTCATCAATGAAATTATCCTGATTAACTCCTACTAAAGACCAGCTGTTTCTGTAGGATTTTCTTCACATCATCTTGGTTTCATCTGACTGCTGAAGCCATGTTCTGCAAAAAGCTGACAAAGTATGCATGGTATCTCACGTGTCAAAAGGAATCGATCAGGAGAGGGGTATAAAATTATTTCCAGAACATTAGATGTACCATGGAACACCAAATGGAGCATGACAGTGACATTACCAAGAACAAGATGTCCCTCCAAAATTTACAAAGGACAAGATAAAAACTTACCAGGGAGGCTTCCAAGAGACCTATGGCAACATTAAAGAGGCTGCAGGAATGTCTGGCAAGTACTGATTACTCTCTGCATGTGACAACAATTTTTCATATTCTTCACGTCTTTACTATGGGGTAGGGTGGCTAGTCGGAAATCCTTTCTCACAAAAAATATCCAAGCTCAACTAAATCACCCCAAACCATGTGGCAAAACGTGTTATGGTCTGATGATTCCAAAAGGTATAATAATTCCATAACTGTTTGGTGTAAAAAAAATGGACATCACTAAAAGAAGACCATCCCCACGGTGAAGCATGGTGGTGGCAGCATCATGCTTTAGGGCTGCTTTTCTTCAGCCAGAACTGGGGCTTTTATCAAGGTGGAGGGAATCATGAATAGCTACAAATACCAGTTGATTTCAGTGCAAAACCTTCATGTGTCTGCTAGTAAGCTGAAGATGAAAAGGAATTTCACCTTTCAGCACGACAATGACCCAAAGCATACATCCAAATCAATAAAGGAATGACTTAACCAAAAGAAGATCAATGTTTTTGAATGGCCTAGCCAGAGCTCAGACCTGAATGCAACTAAAAATCTGTGGGATGACCAAAAGCGGGCTGTGCACAGGAGATGCCCTTACAATTAGATGGATCTAGAATGTCTTTGCAAGAAAGAGTGGGAAAATATTGCCAAGTCAATATGTGCGCCATGCTGAAAAACTCTTACTCAAAAAGACTGAGTGATGTAATAAAATCAAAAGATACTTCAACAAAGTATTAGTTTAGGAGTGTGCACACTTATGAAACTAGATTATTATAAGTTTTTTTATTTTTCCTTTTTTCCCTAAAAAAGTTTCTGATTGTTTTTCACTTCATTTTTATACTTTGTAATTTCATATTGAAGGTGGGAAAAAAGTGTCATTAGTGTCATTCTTTTACTTCACAAAAACCTGCTTTTTATATCCAGTCTCTGTATATATATATATATATATATATATATATATATATATATATATATATATATATATATATATATATATATATATATATCTCCATTCTGTTTAGGTTTTCAGTATTATACCTGCACAACTCAATGTCATGGTCATTATTTAAAGAGAACAACATTAAATCACATGGAACAGTGATACACAAAAATACCTCAGGTATTAATTTTCCTGCTTTTCCAAATCAAATTCCTGCTGTATACATTTGAAGTAAAGAGTTTCTGATTTCTGATTCTGATCACATAAGACCACAGGATAATACATTCCCGTGTATGCTTCTCAACCTGCTACTTGGTTTTAGGCTATTTTCTTCTTCTTTTTTTTCACTTAAAGCAAATTTCATTCCATTATTAATTTCTAGGAGCGTGCAAATGCTCTTTGTTGTGTTTGGGTTGAAGGTTTGTAAGCTCTGTGGGGTAAAGTCTTAATGAGATCTCCTGGTGTTAACACACAGCTAAATTCACACTCACAGCCTGTAGCCTGTATTCATAAACAGTCTCATGTTTAGAGATGCTGGCTCACACATCCATTGTTTTGGCCACAACTAGAAAATTGATATATTGTTAGAAAATCTCCTACAAGCCAAAGAGTTAGCAAAAAAACTAAATGTTATAAGATCAAAAGATCCAGCAAAATCACCAACAAACCAAAAAGCTACCCAGAAATATCATCACGTCCTGTGAAGTCAGATATTTCTTCTGTGAGTCAGTTAAGTTGTTAAGTTAAACACACACAGTAGGCCTCCAGCTGGAGTGGTGTGTTTAGATTTACAATGTTTAGAAGCAAATGAATAAAACTTTTCTGATGGAAGATGGTTTAAAGACAAAATGTTGTCCAATGCAGTAATTTCTGTTTAATGAAAAATGTTAAGTGTTCAACTTGAAACATTATCACCCTACAAAAATCAGCTTCACATACTCGAGTATGGCATGTATAGTATACAGTATATGTGTGGCGGCCTGGGAAAACCCTTCACATGGTCAAAATTTTGGCAATTTCTATAACTATGGGCTTTTCCTTAACTGAAAGTGGTGGCACATATCTCAAGTAAAGTTCTAGCCTCTAAAGTCTGGTTACTCCCAGAAGTAAAAATGGAGATAACTGCATTTAAAGATTTCATTCCAATTCCACTGAAAGACACCTCACCTACCACTACATGTATAATCTAATTTTACTGGAAAAACATTACTGCCAAATTTTAAAACATTTAGACATGAGCCTCCTCATTGTCTCTTCTCTCGAATGATCACTGTAAATTTCTTACATCGGTGGGGAAATAATCGTTGATTAATTCGGTGAATTCTGTTGACCAAATTTCTTATCTATTAGGTCATTTAAACATTTTTAAAACTTTGTCCACCGTCATCTGGACATAGTGTGGTAGCGCTCTTCTTTGTTCTGATGACGATGAGACAGTGCAGGAGCATCAGAGACATTTTCATGTTGATGTTTTAGACATCTTTAGATCTTCTGACTGATTGTTTTTACCAGTGCATGTGTTAAACTGGCTCCTTATCCAAAAACAGCTTTTGCAGGCAGAAAGTATAGGCAAGGTTAGAGAGCAGACCCATTTTTCATCTGTTTTTGGCTGTTTTCCAAAATTCAGCCACAGCAATGTTCAGCAGTTTTCCCAGAACACCACACAAATATACAGAACATAGTATGACGAGGTTGGGTATCAACACATTTATACGCATTACAGGCGTCACACTAACTGTTGGGTCAGAGATTTATTCTAAATTTGGAATTGCAATACTTTCTCACAGCCACATGAATGCTGAAATGGAGCTGCAGTCAAAAAAGAAGAAAATAGGATGTAAACAAGGCTCAGTTACTGTGACACAAATTTTCAATGTTAAAAAATACTTACTAAGTGTTATTAAGGCCTCAGAAGGCTGAGAAACCATCACAGACTCAGAAAACAAATTCAGATCATGTTTGCTGCTGGGAAATTAATCAGTCGATGTTTCACTTGTATCAGTGTATAAAACAGTAACCTTCACCCATTCATCAACCATAAATGGCTAAATCAAAGGCTAGAAAACAAGCAGGCATTGGGCAGAAGGATAAAACCTGGGTATTTGACATATCTTTACACTACAAAGCCATTCTGTTGTGAATATTGTGTTGTGAAAAATCTTTCCACATTGTCCAGCTGCTGTGATCCTTCCATTCAGCCTCGCCAGCAAAAGCCATCTCCATACGGACCATTATAATGGCCTTATCTTTCCCATTCCCAACACAATAGAGTCTCAAAGCCCACTGCCACCCCTCTGTGTGTGTGTGTGTGTGTGTGTGTGTGTACTGTATCTGGGCATGGAGCTTCAGCCAAGCTTCTGCATTATGCCTTCATTTAGACTCATGATGATCTGCTTAACCAGGACATTTCTATTAACTAACACACACACACACACACACACACAAACACACACACACATACACATGGCCTGCAGACCTGCAGCTGCATGTCTTACAGATTCTGATATAAAAGAAGTAAAACCAGACTGAAAATAAAACCAAGAAAATGTAACATTTGTTAGAAAGATAATAAAACTTTTTAAATTAAGCAAATATTAAACTGAATCTGTTTTCCCCTCTCTTTCTCATTGCCTCACCCCTATACTCTCCAATCAGCAGTGATCAGTGTGTAGGAAAAGAGAAGGAGAAACAAGAATTAAATAAAAAAATAATTGAACCACAGCACTGTTAAAGTCTTGATTCTGATTGGTCAGAAAGTGTTGATTAATTTTCCATAACAGCAGCTCTGACATCAGTTCTGGCTGCAAGGCAAATCACAGGTTTATATTAATGTGCTAATTCTAATATGATATCATTTCTATAGGAGCAACTAATTCAAGTGATAGCAGAAGCAAACATTAATTATATATTAATAACTATAAATGGATAAAAAGTATGACGTGTCATTTTATTCATAAATAAATTATAATTGCTGTGGTATAAGATGAATAAAACACACCAAGTTGTGCTGTTATAGGAAAACGCAGGTCATCACACCATCCCATAGTTGATTATTTTCCTGTAACAACATGCCCTGAAGTGTTTTATTCCTTACAAAACCGACCAATGACAGGTTCCAAAAATCACTACAATGATAAAACAATGACTAAACTGTAGATCGACACAGTGGAATGAAACCATTTAACAGTTTTCTCTCTCCTCCTCCTCACCACTACATCAGTCCACTTTTTCTTTTTTTCCTCCTCTTACTTCTCTATCTTGCCTGTTTGCTGGTCAGCAATAACAGCAATTTTTTTGGGGGACGATGCCTCAAGGGGTAAACACATGTAGCAAATGAACAATATTATTACAGAAAATAAATCACAGCTCGATGCTGATAAACAACACCTGGTAGAGGGAAACATATTTTTAATCTCTAGTCTTCCCTCGTTTCTCTCTCTTGCTTTTTTTCCTCCTCCAAACAGGCCTGCATTTGACGGTCAGCAATAATCGAACCCACTTTCGAGAGGATTAGGCTCCAGGCTTAGGCCAGTGAAGCGGGTAGCGGACGGGGCCTCCTATGGGGGCATGGGGGGTTATACAGTGTTTTGGGGGGAGGATAGGGGTAGTTGAGGGACGATTAAGGGGTCTCGCTTATCAGAAGCATGCTGCTGGAGCCAGACTCATGGCAGGAGAGATTGCTTTCATACTCGCGCCACCACCACAAAGCGCATCACTAATGCGATAAATGTGTGCGAGTTAAAGAGTCACGGCACACTCGCGTATTGTGCTAGTCTCCCCAATCAGACGCAGCCAAAGCACGATCTCCACTGCTCCGTTTTTAAAAACAGGGTTAATGCCTTGGACAAAAAAGACTTTTATTCCAGTGTGCATTTTAGACGTACACGAGAGCGAGAATGAGAGGGTGACAGAGGACAAAAAGAGAAAGGAACGCCAGAGAGCACCTGTTTTCCCTGAAGAGGAGATGGACTTGACCTCTGACCTTGCCATGCCTCTCACTGGCTGTGTGTCAGTGAAACAAATGCAGGCAACACATGTGCAGATTCCTCATCTCTCTCTCTCACACACACACACACACACACACACACACACACACACCTTTTCCCTCTGTACAGATTTAAGCTCTTATTAAAGATGCAGGCGTTGCATAAACACTGCTATTGTGTGTTTCAGTTAGAAAATAATGCTGCAGTCTTAAACACAGTGCTCAGGATTTTAGGTAAAAGCATTACAACACAGAAATTATCGCCTTATAAGAATAGATATTTGCTTAAAATACATAACACTTACTTTATTTCTTCAAATTAAATAAACGCAACATAAATCTGTGTAATATAAAATAATATAAAATGAACACAGCCTAATTAAATGAGAATCAATTAGATTAGTGTTTAATACTTGTTTAATTCAGTTAAGCAATTTTATATTAAATAAACTTAAATATATATATAAAAAATAAACTTAAAGAAATATGAACTGAAACATTCTTTTACATGAGTTAGGTGATCAAATTGGATAGAAATAGTACATGCAACGGAAAGTTTAAAATCAAACAGTTTTTATATCCAAAAATATATTAGAACATAAGGTTGACATATCTTTTCATAATAAAAGCCTTCAGTTTCATATAGTTGCTTCAAGATACATTATTAAACTACGATATTTCATTTTTCAAGTACACAGTGAAGCAAAATAGCCGTGACAGTCTGTATTTACAAATTCAAGCCAGACAACTGAGCTAGGGATTAGATGATATACTGGTATGAAAATATAGCATGATAAGGAGATCTGATTAAATGTTACGCTATAAAGGTATACGTGATGATGTCAGTAGCAAATCTCTTGAAAGTACGGCCTATTTTTTTTTTTATAGAAAAAACGAGCATACAGTTCTACATTTTTAATGTTTATTGGTTTATCAACTTGCTTCTCAGCAAGTTCATTTAAAAAAAAACATCGTATCAGCTTCCTAGATCATTTTAACCCTCGCACTGCTGCTGGAGTGTTATTTACCATTCAATATCGTCTTGTTTAGACTGTGAACTTTTCCTGCTTTCCTAAATAAAACTAGAAAGCATAATTCATCATTTTAACCTCATCATACCCAGGATGCTGTCTTTTCTGTACTCATTAGTCGAAATACAGTCAGACTGGATGCCATTTTCTTAAGCTGTGTGAGTGTTATTGTGTTTGTCAGTGCTTATTGGCTCTAGAGAGCGCATTAGAGTCCCCAAGGCAAAGAAAAAAAACACTATGAGTGCTAGTAATTACTGCTACAAGCTCAGTGGAAACGCCATCATTGTGGCCACTAATTAAAAGCAGCCAAGGCTTTTTCCCAAAAGTGCTAACGTGCATATGTGTGTGTGGGTGTTACCTTAATGTCAGCAGCCGAGAGCTTCTCCAAACGCCTTGCTGAGAGCTCAGGAGAACTCTGGCTCCGCCTACCCAGGTACACCTGACACACCTGACTCTTCTCCACCAATGAGAGAAGGAGGAAGCGTTCACCAATCACCGCTGTGGATGGAAGAGAGAGGCAGGAAAGGTCAGGTTAGAGTTCAGATGTCACAAGCAATGCAGAAACTGTATGGTGGAGTTGAAAAATGAACAAGATTAATATTTGAAACAATTTAACGTTTTATTGTTTCCCAAGAAAGAGAGAAAATCTGAAATGGCCAATATAGTGCTGTTGAGATAGGATAAGATTTCCAGACATGTCTGTTATGCTGCAAGAGGACATCTGTAGTAATTATGATCAATTTGCATGAAATAAGAGATCTCCTTATCACCTTATATTAATATAAACTGACTGTTTAAGAGTTTTAGCATAAGTGCTTATTGTAGGAGACATGGTCACGCAAGCTTGACATGAACATAACATGTCTGTAGGCTTTACCTGTGCTAGCTTCTCTAATTAACCTTTCTAAATGCATCTACAGTACTGTGCAAAAGTCTTAGGCACATGCAAAGAAATGCTGTAGAGCAAAGATGCCTTCAAAAATAATGAAACTAAATGTTTCTACATTAAAAAAATACTATAAAGAGCAGTAAACAATAATAAATGAAACAAAGTCAGTATTTGGTGTGACAATCCTTCGCTTTTTTAAAAAAAAAAAATAGTCTCAGGTACAATTTGTGCAGTTTTATAAGGAAATGAGCTGTAAGTGTTACTGAGCATCTTGCAGAAGCAGCCACAGTTCTTCTGGAGACTTTGACTGTCACATTTGCTTCTTATTTTTGCAGCGAAACCCAGCAGCCTTCATTATGTATTTTGTCTGAAAAGTGTCTCTTATGTAATCTGCTGCTTTCTTTACTGACATACAAACATTTTTCTGTAACATTTAATTTTGTGCTGGAAAACTAATGTTTGGAATCTAAAATGTTTTTGTACTGAATCAATAATGTAGAAGTCATAAAATAAACATCTATAACAAAGAAATAGGATGCCTAAGACTTTTGCACAGTACTGTATATCTTATTGTTCTGCATTTTAAACTTGGCTGATACATGGTTTTGGTTTGGTTTTAGCAGGAGACAAAAATGCATAAGAGCTTCATGGAAAGTCTTCAGACTGAGGAAAAACTTCTTTTCCCATAAGACGTAACAGAATCTTTACCAACATGTCAATTCAGAAATCTTTCCAGTCTTGTGTATGCACAGTCCATAAAAAAATGTATACTGACCTGACGTGAGTAAAATCTCAGAGATACCCCACCTCCCCATGTAAAACAAATCCCACCCAAATAGGGCTTAATACAGAAACCACTAAGCTACTACTAACCCTGTTACATTATCAAAAAATGGTAGCAAAAGAAAACAAAACATTCAAAAGATCAAAAACACTATAAAGATTATTTAAGTACTATGGTGCATTTGGAGACATGTATGAGTCTTATGAGAGAAATATTTTAAGATTTTACTGTTAGTGTCACAGTTTCCACTCCGCATCACAGTTCCCATGGCAATGAATGCCACTTGCTTGTGTTTGCATTGGTTTCTGTTCCAGTTCTGTCTGTCCTGTACTACCATTGGTTTGTTGCCTGAGTGTGTTCACCTGTTCTGTGTTTAGATCTGATTCGTATGTTTACTTATACCATGTAGTGTCAATTTATTGTTGCAAGCTCTTACTGTGCATTTTGTCTTTAAGTCCAAAGCTTGTTTTCCATGTTTTTAAGTATTCTCGAGGTCCAGATTTTCCTGGTTTAGACCCTTGTCTGTTTTTCTTAGTTTCCGATTATAGATTATCCTTATTTAATTTTGCCTTCCTGTGTTCTGACCGCTAATTAGGAGTCTTGGATTTGCCCCAATAAAGCACATATTGAGTTTACGTAAATGATTTCTCACCGCATGTTACAGACAGAAAAGAATCGTGTGTTGTTCCATCAGTTGTTGGGAATCAGAGCAACTATACTATATTTCTTGACATATGAGGTAGGCTCTGAGTTCCTCAGTTGATGTATGTATGTGTGTGAAAGAGAATAAGAAACAGTGTAGGTGCAGAGAAATGCAGAAATGCCTAAAGGCAGTATAGCTTTCATGCCAAAGGCAGAAAATTGCTCTGGATCGAGTTGAACCACCAGCTTAGCTCATGCTTTTTTAGCGATTAAACCTCTCCTTGCTAAAAAAATAATCATTTTAAAGAAGCAATTAAACAGGAGGGGAAAAAACAACACATAACCTGTTTTAAATTGTGAATATAGCCAAACAGATTTACAAACCTTAACAGCAATTATAGACGGGATACACACTGGTTCTGGTGTAATTATGCACTGTGGCATGGTATCGCGTGAAAACAGTGAGTAAACAGAGCTGTGTGTTAACAGTGCTTTAATATGGCTGAGTTCCAACAAAAATGAAACACACAGAATTTTCCACTTACGTTTGCCAAGAGTTGTCTCTTTTCTGAAGTTTTATTCTTTAGTTTTGACTGACGATACAAGACTAATGTAGCAAACAAGTACAGGAAGTATAAAGCTACCAGTTTAGCGCTGAAAATGTCTAAATCATCACACGCACTCACCTCAGAAGAAACAAACAGGTCTTTGGGTGTATAAATTTAGGTGAATGCTATTTTTCCACTGAAATATTCCTTCAAACTAGACTCGACTGATTTATAAAATATTCATAAAATTGTTTCTATATGGTTCTTTCGTTAGTTTCTCTGCAAGAGCCTTTAAAGGTTCTATGTAGAACCCAACAACAGAAGGTTTCCGTCTCGCTTGTCAAGAGTGTAATCCATTAGAGCATTATAATGCAAAGTAACGCTTATGTTAAAACATGTTTATAAAGGAATTAATGAGAGTGTTTTATTGGAGTTTCTTCAGGCATTATTGGAGTGTATACCACAGTACTGCTGAACTCAGTCTGATTGGTCAGAAGGTGTTGATTAATTTCCTACAACAGCACTTTGTAAGAGTCAGAAGTAGAGCTGTTCCTTTACGTTTTCTGACAAAGGGCAGAACTCTGTGTTTTGTGGTTTCTCAGAAACATGACGCATTTTTTTTGTGTCTTATTTACTTCAAGACAGAGAAAAGAAAAAAGATGGTGACAGGAACTAACATGCATGACAGACTTTCCACACCGGTTTATGTAACTATAATCTGATAAAAAGGTATGATGTGTCATTCTTTAATTAATAAAAATTGTAATCATTGGAAAATTGCTATGGTTTAAGAGGAATAAAAGACTTAGGGACATGATGTTATTGGAAAATAATCAATGTCGGGGTGGTAACAGTAACTCTGCTTTATCACACCATCCTATATGAAGTAACAGCATGCCCTCAAGTGCTTTGCTCCTTACTTATAAAATGCTAACAGAACATTGTTATCAAGCGTAAATATACTGAAATATAGATACAGACTTCATAAAGATGTAATGAGTTGCGTCTTGTCAGACTAATTACACAGTGAAATTAACTGCGTGGGTTTTTTGGTGACATGATTTAATTACACTGCAGCGTAAGGGGTTTATTCAATCTGACTGACTTTGGCACATATTTCAGCAAAATGTTCAAGTATTAAACACTAAAAATAGCCATCACTCACCAGTTTCTCTTACTTAAAAACACAGAAATGTCAATCACACATAAGAGATGATAGCAATTTATTTAGACTGTTGTAAGCGCTCCCAAAATGTGAGGGATTTCATGCTAATCCATTAGCAAATAAATGTCCAACTTTGTAGCCTGGGGCTGAAAAACTGGCCCTGTTCATGTGTGTGTATGTGTGTGTGTGTGCATGCGTGCGTGTGCGTGTGTGTGTGTGTGTGTGTGGAGAACAGGGTTTGGCCCATATGTGAAGCAGAAGACTGAGGCGTATTAGCGATTGGTGTCAGTCAGCTTGCTAGATCCACTTAACGTCCTCCTCATTTTAAAACGTGTTGACACTGCGGCCTAAAGAGCTTAACAGCGCTGTGTTTAATGCAATGACAAATAATGAATGCAATGAGAAATCACTTACAGCCTCCTCAGTTAGGAAAATAAAGGCTTCACCACAACTCTACGCTGTTTAGGATCACATTTAAGAAATTGCCCACGAGGGGAAAATAAACGGTTTGCCGGTTTGCCGTATGCAAATTAAATGTGATGTTTCAATTGATATTTTCATGCAGCATTAGCAGTGAACATCAGCAATGGCATTTTCAAAGCATCCTGTGAGTGATTTCAAATGATTTATTTGCTCGCATTTGGTACAAATCAAGCTTTCCATTAATTCTATCTTAATACTATTGTAACTACTAATTAAGTCCATTAAATAGCCATTAAAATATAAGATAAAAAAAGAACAAATCCTTTTTCATTTTGACAAAATTTACAGATGCTGCCTTTTGACTTATTAAGAAAGTATTAATCAAATCAAATACTGATTTTTTAATACCAATAATGATTTATTAACCCAATAATTAGTAATTAGCAATTACTAATTATTACTAATTAGTAATTAACCGAGTAATAAGTATAATCAGTTGTATAAGTTGCATACAACCACAGCTCACAGTTCACAGCTCACAGTTCAAATCTCTCTTCTGATTGGTCAGAAGGTGTTGATTAATTTTCTGCAACAGCAGCTCTGACAATATTTCAGCTACATATCAAATCACAGGTTTATATTAATGCACTCATTCTAATACATTATCGTTTCTATAGGAACGACTCATTCACAGGGACTTGTATGGCAGACGCTCCACATAATGGATTAAAGAAAGTGTAAAATAACTGATTAAAGAAAAGAATACATTGTATAAAGAGACGTGTATTTAGCATTTATGGAAGGAGACTCCAGTGTCAGCGCTTTGTAACATTCGGAAGTAAGGCTGCAACTTTATATTTTTCAAAAAGGGAAACTCTTCAGGACAGAAGGCTTTCCTGTTTCTCAGTAACATGACAAGCCACTTTTTTGTGTCTTATTAACTTCAAGAAAGAAATAATTTAAAAAAAAAAAAGGCTGGTGAGGGAACGACGGTTTATAGCTGCTATACTGTAGGTGATAACAGGAAGTAATGTTTCACTAATGTTGCACAACATTAAATGTAAATACAAAACTGATAAAATGCAAATAGTGTCATTCTTTAATAACTAACAGTTGTAATTGTTGGCAAATTGTCGTGGTATAAAGATTTACCACCCTGATTATTTTCCAATAAGAGCATCCCAAAGTGTTTTATTCCTCTTACACAACAGCAATGTGCCAATGCTCACAATTTGTATTTATTAAAGAACAACACATCATACTTTTTTATCAGTTTGTCATGTTATTTTTCATGTTGTTTTATGTTGCGAAAGAATATAGCAGCTATAAACAGTCGTTCTCTCACCAGCCTCTCTTTTTTCTTTCCCTTTAAGTTAATTACACAAAAATGCAGCATGTTATGTTACTGAGAAACCGCAAGTTCTTCTATCCTGAAGACTCTCCTGTGGCGGAAAGAGTAAAGTTGCAGCTTTTCTCTTGAGTGTTACATCACACAGGAGACTCCTTCCAAAAAGCTAAATAAACATCTCACAGAAAACTTCACCGTATCAGCAATTGTACATTTCTTTTTATTTTTTTAATCCATATTATAAGTCTGTGATTATGTGAAGATTCCTCCATCCAAGTCCCTGTGTACGAGTTGCTACTATAGAATCACGTTATCACGTATTAGAATGTATTAGCACATTAATATAAACTTGTCAAAGCTGCTGCTATAAAATCTGCTACAAAAAAAAATCACCTTCTGACCAATCAGAAATGAGAATTCATCAGCTACTGCATCTGAGGAAAGGGGCCTCACTGAAAACCAGCCTTACCATCTAACAATCTCTAACACTGGTCTGGTGTGTATTATAAAGTCTATTATATAAATCTATTCAGTCACATTCACACTGTGTCATTTTGGCATTTACTTACAAACCATACCAAGAGCTTGACACTCTAATTAATAATAACGTGCTGCTGATAAATCTGTTATAGACGCTTTATTAATGTCCAATAAGGGCCTTGTTAATTTGTAAAATTAAAAGCTGTTGCCACTTTGTGATGGTGAGAGGTTGTGACTAATTGACTGGGTGTGTGAAACTAATGAAACAAGTGACAGATGTGAAGACACCCCCTCCCCACACACACACACACACACACACACACACACACACACACACAAATTACTGTGGTAATTAGGGCCTCTGAGGAGCTGAATGGGACTCTGTGGGGGGTGGCACAGGGAGGGAAGGAGGGAAGGGGAGAGGGGTGAGACAGAGAGAGAGAGACCGGCTTGTCAGGTGTCTAGAGACCCGCTAGAGACACTCAGCTATAAACAATAAGTGATATGAGAAAATAATTAGCAGTTTTGGGACAGTGTCCAAATCCAAACAAGGCAGGAAGTAACGCCATGGTCCCTGGAGAGTCAGCAATTAAAAACGGAGGGAGCACTCTGTGTGTGTGGGTGTGTGTGTGTGTGTGTGTGTGTGTGTGTGTGTCCAGACAGTTCCAACTTCCTCAGGGAGTAACGGAAGATGTAGAGACAGAAGGTAGGTGACCTATGGGTGTGTGCTGCCCAAGTGCATGCTGGGAAAATGGGCAGTGTGTGTAATTGGTTTGTGTTTTTTCAACAGTGTGTATATATACCTGTGTGTGTGTGTGTGTGTGTGTGTGTGTGTGTGTGTGTGTGTGGTAGACTCACCGTGACTGATGGTGTCAGCAGGTAGTCGTCCCACCAGTGTTTTGTCGATGCCCACTCTCTCTAACTGAGCTCCATTCAGAGTGAGGGTCACTAAAACACCTGAGCTCAACAGCATCTACACACACACACACACACACAGACACATACACAAACCAAGATGAAACTTAATAATTGAGTAGTACCAGTTATGTCACACACATCTAAATATTTAAATTGTGATTACTTAAAAGATTTTTTTTAAATAATTATGATTTGACTGTATTTGAGTATTAATAAGCCTGTAAGTAATACTGTCTCTGACAGAGTAAATATTGTAGGAAAAAACAGGAGAAAATCTTTTATCTTTTTATCTTATCTTTTTTTCTTTTACAGATATTCAGTTATGGAATATAGACAGTGACACAGTTTTCGTAATTTTGCCTCTGTACATCACCACAATGGATTTGAAATGAAGCAATCAAGATGTGATTGAAGTGTAGAATTTCAGCTTTAATTCAAGTTTAACAGAAATATTGCATTAAATGTTTAGGAATTACAGCCATTTTTTACATAGTCCCTCCATTTCCACAGGCTCAAAAGTACTGGACAAACTAACAATCATAAATATTAGGATTATTTTTAATACAATCCTTTGCAGTCAATGACTACCTGAAGTCTGGAACCCATGGACATCACCAAATGCTGAGTTTCCTCCCTTGAGATGCTTTGCCAGGCTTTTACTGCAGCCACCTTCAGTTGTTGCATGTTTGTGGGTCTTTCTGCCTTCAGTTTTGTCTTCAGTAAGTGAAAAACATGCTCAATTGGGTTGAGGTCAGGTGACTGACTCAGACATTTAAGAACTTTCCATTTCTTTGCCTTAAGAAGCTCTTGGGTTGCTTTCGCAGTATGTTTTGGGTCATCATCCATCTGTACTGTGAAGCGCTGTCCTATCAGTTTTTCAGCATTTGACTGAATCTGAGCAGAAAGTATAGCTCTATACACTTCAGAATTCATCCTGCTACTTCTATCAGCAACCATGTCATCAATAAACACCAGTAATCCAGTTCCACTGGCAGCCATACATTCCACATGTTGGACAGATGATATGGTATGCTTTGGATCACGAGCCCTTCCTTTCCTTCTCCATACTCTTCCTTCTCCATACTCTTCTCTTCCCATCATTCTGGTACAGGTTAATCTTGCATCAGAACTGGTCAGGCTTTTTTTTAGAGGTCTTCTAGCAAAGTCTAATCTGGCATTTCTGTTCTTAAGTGTTACCAGTGGTTTGCATCTTGAGGTAATCGGTCTGTATTTACATTCATGAAGATGTCTCTTGATTGTAGACTTTGACAATGTAACGCACACCTCCTCCAGAGTGTTCTTGACTTGGCTAGATGTTTGGTTGAAGTGGTTTTTCTTCAACAAGGAAAAAATTCTGAGATCATCCACTTTAGTTGTCTTCCGTGGTCTTCCAGGCCTTTTGGTGTTGCTGAGCCCACTAGTGCATTCCTTCTTTTTAAGAATGTACCAAATTGTTGAATTGGCCACTTGTAAAGTTTGTGCTTTCTTTCTAATGGGTCTGTTTTGTTTTTTTCAGCCTAATGGCCTCCTTCACTTGCATCAACACCTCTTTGGATGGCATGAGAGTTCCCATGAACAGCTACCAAATGCACATTCAATGCTTGGAATCAACTCCAGACCTTTTATTTCCTTTTTTTTGTCATGAAATAATGAGGAAACCGGCCACTCCTGGCCATGAAACTGCCTATCAGTCAATTGTCCAATTACTTTTGAGCCTGTGAAAAAAAAACCTTGAATTAAAGCTGAAAGTCTACACTTCAATCACATCTTGATTGCTTCATTTCAAATCCATTGTGTTGATGTACAGGGGCAAAATTACAAAAATTGTGTCACTGTCCAAATACTTATGGACCTGACTGTATGTATGTATACATGCATATATACATAAGCGAGACAAAGAATATTTAGCAAATAAATTTCAGGAAACACATACAGTATTTACATTCTGCAACTAAAAGTAGAATCTTAAACATTCAAATTGAGATTTTTTTGTGTTTGATGTATATGTACCATAAAAATTCAAATAATTAACTATTTGAGCAAGATTTATTTTGACACTTCCTATGTCGATTGCAGAAATAGTGTAGGCCGCAATACCCTGCTGCATGCTGGGATACACACCTGGCAACAATGCTTTGTCCTCCATTTGGTACAAACACAGGAATTAGACTGTAACAACTCCTGATAAAGAGAGACAGAAGAATTACAGCAACAATCTCAATGTGTATAGTGCAAAATGAGAGAGACAAAGAGACAGACAGACAGAGAGAGAGAGAGCGAGAGAGAGAAGGAGAGAGAGAAAGAGAGAGAGAGAGAGAGAGAGAGAGAAATGAAAGAAATTTGCTAACTCGGGTCTTGCTCTGTGGTTTGAGGGCTTTGGCTTCATGTACGTTTCCAATTTCAGATTTTGTGAGTAGGCCAAAAAGTTACCCACAGTGCTACTGAACAAAGCTGCATCTGTGTGTGTGTGTGTGTGTGTGTGTGTGTGTGTGTGTGTGGGTCTATGTGTGTGTGTGTGAGAGAGAGACTGGGGGGTGGGGGGCAACAGACAGGGAGGGGTGAACCTGCCCGAAGTCCAGTTGATCCCCCTCAAATATCCCCCGTGATGACAGAGAGACACCCACACCCAGGTGCTGAGAGAGGGAGAGAGAGAGATAGAGAGAGAGAGAGAGAATGCTGCAATTTGTTAATTAATCTGCAGTTATTGAGAAGGGGAAACGTAAACAAATACCTCCAGTTCCTTGAGGGCGTCCCTCAACCTCTCCGGACGACGGTTACTCAGGAACCATGGGTAACCTCGTGCTGAGAGAGGGGGAGAGAGGGAGAGAGGGAGAGAGAGAGAGAGAGAGAGGGGAAGGGAAAGACAAATCAGCACAGAAAATGTTTTTGTGTTTTGTTTATGAGAGGAAGTAGATCGGAGTGACCCGGAGTCTAAAGGTCGAAATGTCACCAACAAAAATGAAGCTGAGCTGAAAGTTCCGTCAGTTAACAAATGAAATCAGGTGCGGTAGGCGGTAGAGACGGAAACAAAAGTTCCTCGTATGAAAACTGTACAATGCATTATCACAGTGCATGCTTAGAACTTCACATTTTTAATGAGGGCATCTTTAAAATTCCGTATAACACTACTGCGGTTGTGCGAGGGTTAAATTATTTACTTAGGAAAAATGTTAGAATATTTATTATAAACGGAATATCTTAACCTTTAGTAGTTAATCACAGCGTTTTTTACTCACAGCTGTGATAAAAATGTCTTCTAACATACATGACATGTAAGGAATAAAACATTTGGGGGGGGTGTGCTGTTACAGGAAAATAAATAACAGCAGGGTGATGTGATATGGGCCAACGTAAAGACAGATACTGTTACCACCATGAAGTTGATTATTTTCCTATAACATCATATCCACAAGTATTTCTCTTATACCACAACTATTTGTCACCAATAACATTTTTTTAATTTAGTAAACAATAACACTTCATACTATTTACTCAATCATAGCTAAATTTAATGTTCTCGCAAATGAACGTCTGTAAAACAGATTGATTCCTGTTACAAGTACACTTACATTATGGTGTTGACCCTCTGCACCTTTAAAAAGGCATCAATTCAGTGCAGTTTTATAAAGAATTCGACCTGCTACAGCTCTTATGGAAGATATAGGACAAAATGTATATAAAAGACTTTTGCACAATCCTGTATTAATGAAGCCTTAGCACACATTCTCAAATCTGACTGTTCAGAAGGCATTGTTTAAATATGTTTACATTAATGCACTCATTTTAATAAGTTATCATTTCTATAGTAACCGCTAATGCACAGTGAATTTGTGGAAGGAGTCTCCAGTGTCAGCGCTTTGTAACATTCAAAAGCCGTTCACGTACAGATGAGTGTGTTTTGCGATTTCTCGGTAACAGCAGGGTGATGTGATATGGGTTTAATTCTTATTAACTTCAAGAAAGAGAGAAAAAAAGAAAGCTTTGTGAGGGAACGATGTGTTTATGGCTGCTACAACGTCAGTGATAACAGGAACTTGTTTCGTGGATCTTCCACAACAAAAAATATAACTCTAAATGGATAAAAGTATGACACATTATTTAATTAATAAAAAAAACAGTAATAAGTGGCAAACACCTGTGGTATAAGAGGAATAAAACACTTGGGAATGTGCTGCTAGAGGAAAAAATAACCCTGGCCTTCTCGCCCAAATGACTCCCCTTTTCCTCTACACAAGCAGTGAAAAACTGAGGAGCGTGTAAACACTAAACCACTTCAAAGTAAAACAGCGATTAACTTGCGGGCCCTCTGAAGAGACAACATGTACTTTAGTTACCTTGTAGACTTAATATGCTTTATTAACTAATAACCAACCGGAGGTAAAACCGCAATTTTCCCCACACTGGAGAGTTATTCAATCATCTGTGTGTGCCTCGGGGGGAAGAACTCAAAGTTACCGTAACATATTAAAACACGCTGGTGTAAAATGTGCTGTCACACTCATGAAAACCTCATCTGCCTCCCACGACACACACACACACACACACACACACACACACACACACACACGGAGTTAATTGAATTTCTCTGCTCATGTGTTTGTATTAACAGGTTAACGTGAGCCGAGCCGAGGTTGAGAGGCTTCTTTTTGGAAATTTGCCCTTAAAGGATTCCAATTTGGGCTTTTGTGTGTGTGTGTGTGTGTGTGTGTGCCATTAAGAAAAAGACCCCCGTCCTTAAAAAGAGATTCATAAATACATGAATATTAATGAAAGAGAGATAGAGAGAGAGGAATGGTGTGTTAAGGATGAGTGTGTCTCTCCTGATAAGGGACTTTTTGTCCCTCTGAAGTCTCTGAGGATTATTTATTTATTTACTATTCCTATTTTATTGGGTGACAGATCTGTTATTACTTACACATGCAGTATTACATATCATACATACACACACATTTTATATGTATGTATGTATGTATGTATGTATATGTATATATATATATATATATATATATATATATATATATATATATATATATATATATATATATATATATATATATATATATATATATATATATATATATATATATATATATATATATATATATATATATATATATGTGTGTATAAATTCTGTATATAATTTGCATTTGAATTTGAGTTGCTTAAAGCGTCAGTATACTTATGCATTTAAATATAAGTGAGCTGTGTATAATGTTATACTGCAGTACTGCTCTCACTTAAAAGCACAGAAGGTGAGAATTATTAGGAGGCAACATTGTCATTTTATCACAAACTGTAATCTTTCAGAGCTGTTTTTATTTATTTAGCCACAGAATGTTTTCTTGTCACTGATACTTAGATAAATTTAAGCTAACAAGAAAGTCCTAGGTTCCACAAGAAAAAATTTTTTACCACAAAAACCCTAGCACATTTGGGTGGATGAGACAAATCTTTTTTTTTTTTTTCCCAGGTGTGAGCAACAGTAAGAAAACAGTGAGGCAAAAGCCCAGTGTTTAATAGCTATGTAATTATTAAGCTATTTAATAATCAGCAGTGCCTCCATTTTTTATTATCCAAAGACACTACAGTGCCGCCTTCTTGTTTTCCATTGGCTCAACGTTCCCCTAGATAAAGTCAGCACGAAGCAAAAGTAACTGCTACCAGTAACAAACACGTCTTTCACGTCCCACGTCTTTTCCACTTCAGTGAACTGACTTTTCCACGGAGTAAGTTTTATTTGTGTTGCTCTAGTTGAAAAAGCAGAAAAGCGGAGTTGTCAAGTATTGCCTGATAGCATGGGGTAAATAATTGTAAATGCTACAGCTAAACCATAAATTCTGGCACCTCTGATACATGTTCACAACATAACAGCCTTGTAGACTCTATCTAGTGCACTACATGACGAATAGAACACCATTTGAGATTCAGCCACAGAAGAAGAGTGACTCTTTACTAATATCACTATTAGGGCAGCATTTGTAATTTATGCATAATTAGAAAATAATTAATATGCCATAAATTATACCTACTTTTACATGGGGTATTTAGTGAAAAGGTTTTGGAAGCACATGTTTTGACTTGTGTTACCCAAATGAAAGTAGAACATGAAAGCTTAAAAAGATTTTTTGAGTATAAAAAGCATTTTGTTTGCCATTGTCTGTTTTTGTCCCCTCAAAGGTCTAAATATTATTTTATATTAATATTATTACTAAATATTTTTACAAATATATAATATTTGTTCTGACTGAACTGATATGTGCCCATTTTTTGAATATGTAGATAAATTACAAGTCACACACCCACAACACACAGAAATGATTACAAAAGGTAGAGGACTCACTCTCGGCAAAGTGCTGCTTCTCACTGTAGTAATGCTGATCTGCAGGAAAGACTGAACACGGAGAGAGAGAGAGAGAGAGAGAGAGAGAGAGAGAGAGAGAGAGAAACAACTGTCAAAAACCAGTATGGCTCTGCTTCTTCAGCTAAAATGAGGTGTGTTTTTCAAAATGAGTATGTGAGTCAATCGGTATCTTGGCATTCTGACAAATCCGAGTACGTGAGCTGGAGTTCAGTGTGTTTAAACTCATGAAGAACTCGACACGGAGCTGATGAGTCCATTCAGGAGTCTTAGAAATGGGAACACTAACATGTGCAGTGCATGATGGGTTTTATAGGACCTCTGCTTCATACTAATGGTCCTATGACCTTTCTCAGCTGGAGAGCTGGTCCAAACACACACACACACACACACATTCACAGAGATACACACACTGACAACCTCTCAATCTCTTCATCATGGTAGAGCTGCTGCACCCTCTGGTGGACACAAATCAAGGAAGCAGGACTCAAACACACACACACACACACATACTTGTGTATAGTGTACATATAAACAAATGTGCAGAGTCTCAGGTACAGTGCCCTTTTTATGTATGCAGCTACTGACTGTGGCCCATCTGTTGTTATACACAGTTTGCTCAGCTTCCCCTGGCCCATTCATCAATGTAAAGGGAACACCAAAGAACCACCATCGAAAAGAAATTAAGGATAGACGGCTACAGGAACCAGGATGGCTACATCTACCAGAAGAAAGATCTGTGCTGTGTGATGCATGTGTGAACTTGACAGGCTACATCCTACCATCACAAAATAGCGGTCTTTGCATGAACTGAAATCCGACACACACAAGCTTCATGTTAGCTCATTAAGCATGTGAAAGAGTGACAGAGAGAGAGTGTGTGGGAGAGAGAGAGAGACTAAGTGACTGAATAAGTGAGTCAGCAAGTGAGTGAATGAGTGAGTGAGGGAATAAGAGAGTGAATTTCACACACTTACCTGGTTCTCCTTTCTCATAAAACTGGAATGTGCCAATATCTGCATCTGTAAAATGGAGAGAGAGAGAGAGAGAGAGAGAGAGAGAGAGAGAGAGAGAGAGGGAGAAGAGACGTAATCCAAAGATTGACTAATCAGCATTTTTCACATTGGTGGAACAAACACACATATTCAACACTGAGTAAAGTGAGGGAGGGAGGAAAAAAGGGGGAAAAAAATACACTTTTGGTCCAAGGACTTTTTAGATCATTTTCCCCCTGGAAGATCTATCCATTTATCCATCCATCTATTTCCAGCAATCCATTTTTACCACCCTTTCATCTATTTCCATTACTCTATTCTTTCATCCATCTGTCATGGGCGATTTATAAATGTTATTACACAATTAGTTAATGTTATATGCTTATATAGAACAGAACGGTTCCATGGTGCGCTCTGAAGAGAACTCTGAAGAGTTTGTGCTTTTGACCTGGAAAGGCAAACACACTGTGCTTGCTGATCAGATTGTGAGAACAGTGTTGCTAGATTAAGATGATGTTCCTCACACAGGGTGCCAGCATCTAAGTGCAGCACCACAAATACCCTGTACGGATGTTAAGCGTACACTGGTTAAAGCCTGAGGCTAAGGATTTAGCTAGCTAGTATGCAGTTCAATTTACAGAAATATGGTACTACTACAAAAACACTAAGCTATCTGAAATTTTCCACTTCCGAAGTCAAGAATCTGAGTGAGCCCAAAAATATTTAAAATAACAGAACATAATCAAATAAACTAGAATGGAATACAATAAAAAAAAATAGTACAAAACAGAACAAAACTGGAACAGAATACAAAAATAAAATAAAACATAAGAGAATGGGATAAAATAAAGAGGATAAAAAAAAGAATAAGCCAAACACGAAGAATGGAATAGAATACAAAAAGAAAATAAAAGAGAACAAATGATAACAGAATGGAATAAAATAAAAGGAAAATAAAACAGCACAAAACAGAACAGAAGAGAATACAACAGAATAAAAAAGTAAAATAGAACAAAACAGAAGTTTAAAAAAATTTAATAAAACAGAAGAGAATAAAAAAGAAAATGCACAACAACAGAAAACAATGGACTAAAATGAAATATAAGAGAATGGAATATAATTTTAAAAAATAAAATTACACAAAACAAAACTTTGCAGAAGAGAATGGAAAAAATTAAAAAGAAAAAAAAAATAGAGTAAACCAAACAGGAAAAAAACAGTATAGAATTAAAACTAAAATAAGTGAGAACAGCATAACATAAAGGAGAAGAGAATAGAATAAAAACAAGAACAACAATAACTGAAATAAAATATAGCAAATCAAAAAGAATTGAATAAAGGAAAAAAGAAAAAAGGCTGATATTGAATAAAAATTAAAATAAAATTGAACAAAACATCATATAAGGAATGGAATAGAATACAAAAACAAAACACAACAGAACAAGTGTGGAAACTTTTCTAACTGCAAAATGAGATTTTTTGTTTGTGTGTGTGTGTGTGTGTATGTAAAAAGACTGTATTTAAATGTGTGTGTGTTTCAAAGTGAGAGACAGCTGTAGAGCAAAACAGTGAGAGATCTGTTAAATATATACGCATGTGTGACTCTGAAAAAGGCAGCAAACTATTCTGTGTGTGTGTGTGTGTGTGTGTGTGTGTTAATTACCTTGCACATTCAGACTGCTCCTTGAGGACCACAGGTTCAGCTCAGCTAAGCAGAACGCCATCAGATGACAGAGAAGCCTTCTGAAGAGGGAGAGATGTTGAAAAGAAGAAAGAAGAAAGTGAACAAAGAGAGAAAGAGATACACATCTCCCACTACCCAGTAAACGTGTATCACTCACAGAGCTTTTCATTCCAGATCTGAAACCTGCAGGCGCACTTGACTACTCTGACCCCGGGATGGGGGTCATGGGGTTGGTGGAGTTCCTCTGTGCAGATAGTGTGAGCGTTCTCCTCATTTCCCCTCATACAAAATCTCTGTCCTGACCTTTTCATTTCCATCTGACACCTCGCTTGATTCAATTTGCCCTGTATTCTCTCACTCCCACCACCTTTTAAATAACGGCAACGGTGGTTGATTGTGTTTAAATAAACGGACGGATTGGCAGAGGTAGACAGCAATTAAGAACGAAGGGCAGGAGGAAAAAGGTGGGTCCAGTGAATGAGCGATGATAAACCTAATCTGGACCTGATTAAATAAATGGAAAAAAAAAGAAAGACTAAGGAGTCTCAAGCTGTGGGCACAAGAGACTCGCTAGCATGCTAATGTAGAGGCAGACGAGTAAAGGGAGAGGGTGATGCGAGGTGATGGATTGAGAAAGGTAAAGGGAAAATAAAAGAAGAATGAGAGAGTGTGGAATAGATAAGACTTTGATAATGACTCGATTTCCCCAGACTTTAATTACGTTACCGTTTATATCTTAGCACGAGGCCAGAGTCGGTCTGTCCTCATTCTAAAACGTTTCATTAAATCTGAGATTTAGATTCAGATTCGTAAAATGCGGTAAGATTTATGTTCAGAACAGAGTCTAGAGTCCTTCAAGGTCATTTCTAGCCACAGTACTGCAAAGAGTATAATCTAAGTAATATTTGAAAATACATCGTCTTCCAGAAGTTGTTTATGTAAGGAATAACACACGACAGACTAAACTGTTACATGAAAATAATCCACTTTTGTATAACCACACGGTCCGAAGTCTGCCATTCTACTTATACTGCAGCGATTTACCAACAATTACAATGTTTAATTTATTAATGAATGTTTTTTAATGATTTATAGTTAATGTTGTGGAATGTCTGTGAGACGATTTATGCTTTGTTCACGGTGCCTTGTAAGTGGTAATTTGCAAGATGTAATGACATCATTTCCCATCTCGGGACGTTAGACGTGTGAAGTGGAAAAAAACATGGTCGTCTCCATGAAAGCGTGTATTTTGTTTGCTCTGTCAGAGCAAGTAAAGCTCATAAAAAGCTACTTTAACTGCACTTTTACAGTTAAAGGCCTGAGTGGCTACTGGTGCTGTTCTACTATAGTGAACTTCAAACATTCATGAAACAACAGCAGCAGACAATAGTGAGTAGCGGCCATGTTGATTTGAAGTCACTCCATAAACGGGGAAGGAAGTGGTAGTTGAGAAGACCACCCCAAGTTGCTGAGTTGAAATTTCAAGTTGAGGGAGTGTTTCAATGAGCATACCCCATAATCTCTCTCTGTCTCTGTCTCTCTGTCTCTGTCTCTCTCGAGCTACACACTCCTGAGATACCAGTGATCCTGACCCCTTCTGCTCTAAAGACCTGCCTGATCCATCCTGATGCCCTACTTCTGGTTGGAGTTCTCATCACCTGAACCACTCGGACAGCCTAAAGATACATGAGAGTACTGAGGATGGTAACACTTAAAAACTGTGAAGATGGCTTTGGACTGCAATTGCTATGAACAGTTTTGCACTCAAGTCTCCATCATTGAACAGTTGTTAACTTCAACAAAATAAACTTCATGTTAAAACTATAATAAATTCAGAAATAACTCTGATGCTCATATTCATAAGTTGCTCATAAGCTCATAAGTTCCTGGTTACACAATTGCACTTTTTGACTATATAGTACACAGATATAGAAGGGAATTATTTATAATCCCACTATCCTATCCCAGATGAGGATGGGTTCCCTTTTGAGTCTGGTTCCTCTCAAGGTTTCTGCCTCATGTCGTCTGAGGGAATTTTTCCTTCCCACCGTCACCTCTAGCTTGCTCATCAGGGATAAATTTATAAATTTAAAATATATATCCTGAGTTTAAATATATCTGTAAAGCTGCTTTGTGACAATGTCCATTGTTAAAAGCGCTATATAAATAAAATTGAATTGAATTTTCGGTTAGCTTTTACCAGTTGTAGGCGGGGAATTACATGCTGCAATCTTGCCTTGAATGCAGCAGGAGTTCCTGTTATTACTTATTATAGCAAGGCTAAACACTTGCTCCCTCATCTGCATCTCATTTCTCTCTCTCTCTCTCTCTCTCTCTCTCTCTCTCTTAAAAAAAAAAAAAAAAAAAAAAAAAAAAAAAAAAAAAAAAAAAAAAAAAAAAAAAAAAAAAAAAAGCAGCTTGTCATTTTACTGAGAAACCAAAAAGCATAAACTCCTCTGTCCTGAAGACTTTCCAGTGCTGAAACATTATATAAAACACAGTGACTGTTGAAAAGGGTGGACATCAGATTTTTATTTAAAAAGTTGCTCTCAAAAATAATAATAAAAAAAAACAATTAGAGAATTTAATCTTTGATTTAAACCAATTTTTAACCTTTAAACCAAATTTTTGGTTCTTTGTGGCATGTACACAAGGATTACACTAGGTTATCATACCAAATTTTAAACCCTAACAAAAAAAGAGACTACTGAGGTAATGACTTTTTAATATAGCTGCTGTAATGTAAGTGATAACAGGAACTAACTCTTTTCATGGTTGTTCCACTGTACAGTATCTAATGTAACTATAAATGGAAAAAAGTACTACGTATTATTTTTTAAAATCCAAATTATAATCATTGGCAAATTACTGCGGTAAAAGAGGAATAAAACACTTATTATTAAATGCAGACTGATGGTGTAAAGTTACACATTAATGTTTATGTTACGTTTTACCAAGTGATTTTATCATGCCACAGTTTTAAACGTTATACTTTTAAACAACTTTTTGTCCTCATGTTTTGCAGAGTAATGGTCTCCATCATCTCTAGATAAGACGTAGATCTGGGCTGAGTGAATTTCCCAGAGGTGCTGTGTGTGTGTGTGTGTGTGTATGTGTGTGTGTGTATGTGTGTGTAAGATGTGCAAGGTGAGCGAGGTTTGAACGGTGTAAAGTTGTCGAATAAACACGTGTGTGTTTTGATCAGTGACATTTCAGAATGGCGGCAGTGATCTTTGAACCCTTCTCCGGTTTCTTCAGGCTAATTTTAGAAGGATGAGAGACGGGTGTCACGTGTTGCAAAAGCCTGCAGCATCACACTTCCAAAAAAAAAAAAAAAAAGTTCCCGCTTTAGTTTAATTAACCTGTTTTTTGAACTGGCTTGAAAACGAGATGTGTGATGTGATGGTGAGCCAAAAGAAAACACACTCTCAATCAAGAGCAGGCCTGTCCATTGAGAGTGATGTTCATCCAGACATCATGGTGTTCATTTACACACACACACACACACACACACACACTTACTTAACGTCTGTCTTTCTCACACACATTGAAAGAGAACAGGCCTGTCAGGAACAGATGACACGCTGCTTCACAGAAACACTCGTGTTTTTCACCCCAAGCGCACGCTAATTACACCTTTCTCTCTTCAAGCTCACAGACAGCCTGTCTCAACGAGATGACCTTGGCACAGACAGAGAGAAAACCTGGACATCCACACAGACACACACAGACACGCACACATGCACACACACACTGCTGTATGACTATCATGGTGGTTATGTGTGTGTGTGTGTGTGTTTTTTTTTTTTTCCATTTTGTCCTAAATGTGTGCAAACTTTAATGTAAAGCTCTTTAAAAATCTGTTACTGGTGTACTGTTTATTCATTTATTCATGCATGAGCATGACTGGTCCACTCACCTGACCAAGACAACCAAACAGATCATTCGCTTTTCCAGTTGCTTTATTTCTTTCATCATAAATTCCTTTTTTCCTTTTTTCTTCTGTCTGCCTATACTAGGGATGTAACTGAATATGTTATTAGAAATGAACAATGTGTTCTAAGCAAATGCAAACTTTTTTTTTTTTTTTTAAGAAAGCTTGCCAGCAGGCACCACATCGACGACATTAGACACATGTATGAAGACTGACATTTCGCAGGATGAGGCAAAAAAAGTTACGGTTTTTATTTTAATGTAGAATTCCTACTCAAACTACAGCTCCAAAACTACACAAAAAGACTTGACATGTTTCTGATTTGCAGTATCTGCAATACGTGGATATTATCCACTCCATAAATCCTTGTTCTGTCTCCATATCTTTGCATATTTTAAAGCAGAAATTGTACATCATAGACACATTGTCTTTACTTACACTTTCCCTTTGTTTGTCATAGCCTATGTAAATGCAAATCAGACTTGCCATTTCCATCAGCAACTTTACTTGAAAACAAGCACAATGTCATGTTACAAACTGTGACCCTGGCAACTCTGCTCAGGGGACAAAGGCCAGGTTCATTAACAGGATTAACATGAGTAGAAGGCACGCTAGAATAGAATAGACACAAGTCTATTGTCTGTCATTTGCTCCAGTAGCCCGACCTAAACACTGCCTTACTGAGCTTCTGTACAAACTAAAGAAATACGCTTTCATTTATAAAGCTGCTGCTCCATATATAGCTAAGACGCAAACCACGCACTGTGCACAGGGCAGCACGACTCTGCTGGGTCTTCAAAAAATAATCAATTAATTCATTTTATTCTTATGTGACCATTCTCCATCGTCATTAAACGAAAACCTTCCTGAAAAATCATAGGGGCATTAAAATTAAGTGCCACTTAAACGAGCCAGGTTGACCCGCAGCAGCATTGCGTCCCAACATCGGGGGAAATTCTGAACTTACTCAGAATGCAAACTTTTCCTATTCTCACTTTCATCACCTCTTTCTCTCTCTCTCTCTCTCTCTTTAATAAATGCATTATTGGTTGTGCTAATTTTCAGTAAACACTTTATTACTACATAATTAGTGATAACTAAAAATCTACTTTAAAATATGGAGCACATTAATTAGTATTAGTGATTTATTCAGGTTTGATATATGTATAACAAGGTTTTAATAAAGTGTTTATTACACATCATCACAGCTAATAATGCAATAATTACACATGTTCACCTAAAGGTTTTCTAATTATGTAGCAATAAAGGTTGCAATGAATGAAGGCTAAAACATAGTGAATAACCTTTTTACAACTGTCTAATTTGAGCTTTATTTAAAAAAAAAAAAAAAAAAAAAAAAGTAAACCTTAAACCCCTTATATGTATATTTATTTTATATTACTTAAAATAAAGTGTTTCTCATTCTTTCTCCTTCTTTCTATCTATGTACCTTTTAATTTTTCTCCTTTATTTCTTTCTTTGTTGTTTTTTGCTCTCCATCCATTTCTTTTTCTCTCTTCCTTTCTCTATCTATCTATCTAATACAGCTCTCGTTCCTTTCTTTCATTAGCTCTTGCTTCTTTCTTTCTCTTCTTCTGTTTATCCTCCTTTCTTTCTTTATTTTCACTAGCATGACTAGCATGGTAGTGTTCTATTCGTTTGTGGTCGCTCAATCACTCCTTCCCCCATTTTTGTCCTAAGGGTGTGCAAACTTTTGGACTTGACAAACATTTCTTTACAATTTTGTCATATTTGGTGTATTGTTTATTCATTTATTCAGGCATGAGCATGATTCACCTCGCCGAAGGCTAACAGACGCATTGACACTGAAGCGCTAATGCTAAATATTTCTCACTTTGAAACAGAGAGACACCAAAACGTTTCTTTTTTTCAACTCGTTTCAGGAGAAATTGGGTTTTTCTTCACACTTAAAAGAGAAGACGGGAGGAAACGCTGACTCATCCTTAAAGCTTCTGGAGGAAAAAAAATGATGAAAGGATCCTCTTATGTCAGTAAACTTGTTAAGAGCAGGTGCTGCTGCTAGCGCTTTTGGCTTGCCGTTTTTATTCGGCCATTTTCCTGTGGTGAAGGAGGTTTTTTTTTTTTTAACACAGGAAAGAGTAGAGGAGATGGAAGAGAGGCAAAATTTTGTCTCAGGTTTTTCTCTCATTTTATTTAGACATCCAGGCGGCCGGGCCATGGCTACAGATAAGACTTAGCATGCTCAGCAACGCTAGTGTGTTAGCGTCCTCTGCGCTAACTGGCCTGTCACGCTAACTGGCCTGAAAGGTGAAGAGAGCTGCTGTTCTGCTGGCAGACGCAATTTACCAGCTGGGATTTCGCTTCTTTTCTACAGACATCAGCGGTTTGTTCCTAATGGACAGATGGACTGTAGGATGGACAGATGAGAAAAAAACGGATGGATAGACAGAATCTGAAGAAGATGTTTTTTTGTTTGCTATAAACCATTTGCCCTCATTTTAAAATTTCCAATCCTCCTCCTTAATTTTTTTCTCTCCCACTTTCCCCTTTTTTTTTCCTTTTTCCCCTTCTGTCTATATGCCTTTATTTTTCCTTCCATACTTTTTCATTTGCTCACCTCCTTTCTTTCATTTGTTCTAGCTTCTTTCTTTGTTCCTCACCTTCTGTCTATCCTCCTTTATTTCTTTATCTCCACTTTTCTTTCTTTCCCTCCATCTTCAGCTTCTCTCCTCTCTTTTATTTCATTTTTCACTTGGTCTCATTTGCTCACTCTTCTTATTTTTGTTCTCTCCACCTGTGTCTCTCCCTTTCTCTCTCTCTCTCATTTTCTTTTGCATTCTTTTCTTTTTTTAACTAAAGAATTAATTCAATCATTCATTTATTCATTCATTTTTTCTTCCCTTTTCTTTCTTTCTCACTTTCTTTCTTTCTCATTTGTGTCCATTTGTGCCTTTCTTTCAATCTTGCTCTCTCACTTTCTTTTTTCCCATGCTCACTTTTCTTCCCTTCTTTTTTTCTTCTGCTTTTTTCTGTTTCTTTCTCTTCACTCTCTCTTTCCATGTCTTTCTTGTGCTCACTTTTTACACTGTATCTCAGAGCTTACACTCCATTACCGCCTCTTGTGTATATCACACACTCTCTATCTCTACCTCACCCGACTGAAAGAAAAAAGAAAAAGAAAGAAAAAACAAAAACAAACAGGAGGGGAAATAAGACCATTAAAAAAAAGCTCTGTCTGTCTTGTCTCTGTCCTTGGAGACTGCAGCTGGTCGAGAGCGATGGGGATTAACTATCCAAAGAAGCAACGGAGGACAATTTAGGAGAAGGACTAAAGTGGAACTTAGCGGTGTGTGTGTGTGTGTGTGCGTGTGTATACCAGTACTGATTCAGTACCTTCATCAACTGTATTTTTCCATGACCTGTAAAAACCTGCTCATTGCAAATGTATGTATAAATAATGTGAACAATTTCATAGACAAAATGGTGGCGCAAAAACAGATCAAATGAGCATCAGGAAAAAAAAAAAAAAGTGGTGCAACAGAAAAGCATTCACTCCACAGCTCCAAGATGCCACAGCTATCCGTGGCAGTGCTCTCTGGGTGAGAGGGACAGTGCACTCTCTCCCCTGTCAATCACAGAGACACTGGCCAAGCGTGGGCATCTGTGAGCTCATGTATGAGGAAGAGGGCAGATAGCGCTTTCCTCTGAGTGTGTTACACTGCCCTGTGATGCAGCATGAGCAGCAGTTAGAAAAGATGCGCTTGGCTGGCTTCATGTGTCTCAGAGGAAGCACGTGTTAGCCTTCACCCTCTCCGTATGATAAGGGAGAGCTGGCTGGTGGGTGGGAGCTGCTAAACGAGTAAACTGAGGAGAAAACAGGGGAAAAAGTGATAATCCTTGCTGACAGAGTAAGAACTGGAATAGACTGGACAGGAATGCATTAATTTAGGGAAAGAGAAAGAATACAGTTTCTGCTGATAGTGGTGTAGTGGGATTTTTTTCTTTCATTTGTTCCAGCTTCTTTCTTTTGTTCTCTCCTTCTATCCATCCATCCTCAGCATCTCTCTTCTCCTTTATTTCATTTGTCACTTCTTTAGCATGTGCTTCTCGTTTGTTCACTTCTTTCTGTCTTTTGCTTTCTTTCTTTCTTTCCTCACTATTTTTGTCTTTCACTTTCTTCCCCTCACTATTTCTCTTTTGCTTTCTTTATTTCCCTCCCTACTTCTGTCTCTCTTACTTTCTCTCTTTACCTCTTTATTTCTGTTTTCATTTTCTTTCTTTCCCCTCACTATTTCTGTCTTTCACTTTCTTTCCCTCACTATTTCTGTCTTTTGCTTTCTCTCTTTACCTCCCTACTTCTGTCTGTCTTACTTTCTTTCTTTCCCTCTTTATTTCTGTCTTTCACTTTCTTTCTTTCCCTCCCTATTTCTTTCTTTCACTTTCTTTCTTTCCCTCCTTATTTCTGTGTATCACTTTCTTTCATTCCCTCCCCATTTATGTCTCTCTTACTTTCTTTCTTTTCCCCTTTATTTGTCTTTCACTTTCTTTATTTCCCTCCCTATTTTTCTTTTACATTCTTTCTTTCCCACCCTATTTCTGTGTTTTGCTTTCTTTCTTTCCCTCCTTATTTCAATCTCTTTCTTTCTTTCTTTCTTTCCCTCCCTATTTCTGTCTTTCCTTTCCTTACATCTTAAATGGTTAATAATTAAAAATCCAACAAATATTTAGTACTTGCTAGCCAACACTAAAGTTGGACTTTGTAAAGTCTTTGTGAGCTCGGGTTCTGTGAAGTTTTGTGAAGTTTTGTGAAGTTTTATGAAGTTTTGTGAAGGTCTGTGAAGGTCTGTGAAGGTCTGTGAAGGGAAAAAGGCTATCAGATTCTAAGCTGGATGAACAAACAATGCTGGAAGAGACGCTGTGTGATTGGATTTCACAAAGACACTATGCATTGGCAGGTGGACATTGTGGACCAGAGCAGAGGTCAAAGGCATTTAGCCAGTGGCGTTAATGTCGACTTCATGACCAACCAGTGAAAAGTCAATGTTTGTACAAATAGTAACAAATTACAACCGGTGTTGTACATTACTTCCTGTAGTGGGTTTCAACCTACCTATTTTTTATGTCAATTTTGAATCAGTTGGAATTACAGAAAACCAAAATAATTCCTAAATATCGGAAAAGAGCAACTACACTTGGCTGAGGTGGAAAAGTTGGTATCAGAAAAGTATGAAAAAAGTCTCATGAAGCGGAATGAAACCATACTTTGCATATATTGTAACATTCAACTGACTGAACTTTGACATTTTTCATACTGAATGTTATACAATTTACATATTAACTAATAGGGCTGGGCAACATGATGATATCAGTATTGTGATAAAATATTTTTTGAGATATGTATATAGTAATATCTTTTAATAATTTTTTGATTAATTTGTAAATTACAAACAGACTAAACACAGCTGATTTGATGTTAAAATTTTGTACTTAATTTTTAAAATGTTTAAAAAATTTTCCTATTCAGTGTTAAATGTTGATTGATTGATTGATTTTTAAAAAATTATATAAAAATACAAAACATTTATTTTTGTTGACATTAAATAAAGTATCGTTTATATAATTCAAACTCAAAAACAAAAAGTCTTTGCATTTTCATTATCACCGTCAGTGAGGCAGATTTGTGGGAGGGACTTTTTGGTGCGGGTGTGTTTCGGAGGAAGTGATGTAATCGGTACAAACTTGTGGAAGTGGTGGTTCTTTTGGAATGCCATAAATGCGAAGATTACAAGTGCTAAGGGCATTTTAACGCTTGCCAAATGCAAATGCACTGATTTGAATTATGTGTCAAATAATGCATGCTCATAAGAGACATGCATGTCTGAGTTTGCATTTTCTAACTGGCATCTGTATTGCAAAAAAATCTGGGAAATGCTGCCATACAGAGAGGACACATACACGCACAAAAAAAAAGAAAAAGAAAAAAAAAGAGTTGTTACACAATCTTCTCTTTCCCCCGGTTAAATATCTTCCTGTACTCCGAGGCACGAGTTAAGAAAGCGGGAAACAGACAGGTAAAGATGGAGTCAAGTGTTACAGACAATACATGGAAGAGCCGTCATGTGGGACATGACAGTGGTTTTGAAAGAGCCGGAGGACAGAGTGGCGCCAGTGAACACACACAGACATCCACACACACATCCACATACACACTGTGAGGTTCTTCAAAGTCAGTATGTAAAGACTGGAGAATGAGAGACAAGCAGAAGCGAATGAGGTAAAGGTAATACTATTCAAGTGAGGAAACAGCTACAAGCTACAGTGTGTGTGTGTGTGTGTGTGTGTGTGTGTGTAAGACATGTCAATCAGAGGCGAAAATGAAGTTGGTCATTGTGTTGTGAGAATGATGTGACCAGAGGGCACGTCTGCCTGTCGAACGGCAGGAGAGAAGCGATGAAAGGAGGAGTGCTGAAAAAAGAGAAGTTTAAGCAAGGTTGAAAAGGAAGAATCCACTTCGATAGTTGACATGGGACAAGAGAAAAGAGGCCATGGAGAGTTTACGAGTTGAAAAGTTCACAAAAAAAAAAAAAAAAAAAAAGAAACGTAAAAATGTAAAGATGGAGAGATGGCGATGAAGGTGAAGTGAGACACAGTAAATTCAGTGTAGCCTCGTAAGTAACTTTGTTGAATTCTTGATTGGTCAGGACGTGTTGATTAATTTTCTATAACAGCAGCTTTGACAGTCGTTCCAGCTGCGAGGCGAATCATTGGTTCATATTAATGCGCTTGTTCTAATACATCATCGTTTCTATAGTAACAGCTCATTAACTTGTATGGCGGACGCATTGTATAAAATATAATAAAAAATGAGCTTTAAAATGAGCTGTTTTTTTAAACAAAGAATAACAATCGTTAACAAGAATAACAATCGTTGATATGGTGAAGTTTTCTGTAAGGAGATGTTTATTTAACATTTAAGGAAGGAGTCTCCAGTGTCAGTGCTTTGTAACAGTCAGTAAGTTTTCCACCATGGGAAAGTCTTCAGGACAGTTTCTCTGTAACACAAGATACATTTCTGTCTTATTAACTTTGAGAAAGATAAAAAAGAGATGCTGGTGAGGGAACGACTGTTTAACGCTGCTATAATGTAAGTGATAACAGGAGCTAATTTGTTTCATGGAGGCTTCACAACATTAAGTAACTATAAATGGATAAAAAAAGTATGATGTTTTTTCATTAATACAAAATTGCAATTGTTGTCAATTACATATAATTACAAATAATCAACACTGGGGTGGTGAAAGTAATTCCAATTGTGTGTGTTGAGCCGCATCACACCACCCCATCGTTGATTATTTTCCTATAACTCACCTCCAATTGTTTTATTCCTTATTTTTCATGTATTTTTCATGAGGAAAAATTAGTATTAGCTTTTTACATGTTTATTAATACTGTAGATACACAGTGTGTGATTTAGCGCATCATCAAGGTGGAATCTGCAAGACTGTGATCTGTACCATGTACCAAACATACACACACACACACACACACACACACACACACACCAGCAGCCATACACACCCACCACCATCTCCACCAGCCATCTTATCTACGCAGTGTGGTGTGACCGTCTGTCCTTCTCTCACTCTGCTTTCTTCTCCCTTTCCTCCCTCTTTATCACTCTCCTTATATCCAGCTGTCTCGTCTTCCATCTCCTCTCACATTCTGCCTCTTTTTACCCCTCGATGCCCTGCGTGCCTCAGCACAATGACTGAATTTGCTCCTGAATATGTGTGTGTACGCAGCAGTCAAATGGTTTGGATATCTCTGCATCAATTTTATTTTTTGTGAACAATTTCCCAACTGACTCGCTTGAGGTTACAACTTTAAAGAAATATTTAGGTGTTAGATTCACGTAATGTATAATTCTATAGGACAATATTACATCTCTTAACCTTAGCCTTTTGGCAGAAATCAATGTTTTTGTATCGCCGTCACGTAAATGCATATATGTCACATTAGCAAAGCCTCAACGTGATCAGCCAAACATTACTGATATCACACTCACAATGAAGCACTAATAGCCAGATATCACAACAGCTAACACATTAGGACTATTAGTTGGTGGGAAAAAGAATGTTACAGGACAAGACAACCTTTTTCTTAATCAAAAATGCTCCGGGGTGCAGCGTATAGCTACAGCGTGGTAAATATGACCAGGCTAAAAAAGCTGTTGGTGTTTTATACAGTGTTATTTTATACAGTTTCCTAGAAAAACATGTTGTAAAAAGTGGTTAGTGAGTATGGAAAAAGATGCTATATACCAAAAAAAATGCTGTACATGTGTGTGGTCATTGTTTCAGACTGAAGAGCTATGAAAGAGATTTGAAAGCAGAAAAAAGAAGAGTAACCTCAGGAACCAATGGTTAGAGAGAAGAACCTGACAGATCGGAAAAACTTCTCCTTCCTAGATAATTTAATGTTAATTACTATACGAGATTGGTTGCTAGCTAGTAACTTTGAATTGTACTAAAAAATATAACAATAATTTCACCATTAGCCAAATTACAACTCTACTCTCCCTCCACCTTTTGAGCTGGTAACATGTTCCTGTACTAGTATTGCCACTTTATCTCATCAGTGTATAATTAAAATTTTAGTCAATAATTAAAAGCTCTAGTTTGTTGATCACAAAGAATATTTCCAGTTCTAATCTGTAGGAACCAATGTTTTGGAGACTTTAAGCAAAATGAAGGTTCTTGATACTGTCCTAAATATTATTGTACTACAGCACTATTGACTTCTCAAATCTGAATTTTCAATTTTCTATAAAACAAGTCTGTTTTAGAAGGTTCATATTAATGCGCTCATTCAAATATATTACTGTTTCTATAGTAACAGCTCATTCACAGGGACTTGTATGGCGGACGCTCCATGTAATCTAAACCTAATAATAAAAAAAACTCATTTTAAAAATGTGTTGTTATTTAAAAAAGAAAAATATAGAAGTGCTAATATGGTTACGCTTTCTGTTAGGAGATGTTTATTTAACATTTATGGAAGGAGTCTCCAGTGTCAGTGCTTTGTAACAGTCACTAACTTGTGCTTTATCTAATCTCAGTAACAACCTTTTTTTTTTTTTATTAACTTCAAGGAAGAGGGAAAAAAACAAGAGGCTGGTGGGGGAACGATTGTTTATAGCTTCTATAATAGAAGTATAACAGGAACTATCTTGTCTTGGGATGTTCCACAAAATTAAATGTAACTATAAATGGATAAAAAAAAATCTAAATTGTAATCCTGCTGTTGTATAAGAGGAATAAAAGATTTTGAGATGTGCTGTTATTGGAAAATAATCAAGGTGGTAACAGTAGGTCTGCATTGTGTCAGGTCACATCACACCACTCTGTCATTGATTATTTCCCTATCGCAGCATGCTCCCAAGTGTATTAGTCCTTATTTAAAGCTGGAACAGGGACACCCAGGATGCAGGAAAAATGCGGACACTGTTGGAAAACATGCCTATATTTACCCAGAGGCATGCAAGTGAGTTTGTGTTCAGCTTTGATCTGAATTCTTCCTCAAACAGAAGTGCACTACTGCGGCTCTCCAGTTAGCAAAGGCTCGCTAATAGAGCTGTGAGGAAAATGTTCTTGTGAGAAAAATCTGGCAGCAGTAAGAGGGGGGTAAGCACATCTGCAAACGTCATTAAAAAGGAGAAAAAATGAGAGAAGGAGGCAAGGAAAAGAAACAGAGGGGACAGAAGAAGTGAAGAAACGGCTTTTATGAAGGTATTTGCAGAAAGAGATGGAGCAGAAAGCCAAACAGGGGCTAGCGCTGAGGGTCACCACATTCAGACAGCAGGAATGTGTCTTTTATAAACAAGAGAGTTGAATGTGATTGTACTGAAAATCTCAGACAAAACAACTCCGTACAACAACACAGAGTTTCCAAACAGCGGCAATGCCCGTCCTTGGAAAAGAATTACTTTCGGAAAACTCTAAAGGTCTGTCTCTATATCAGTCGGTCAGAGTTTTAGGAAGTGAGACAGGTGTCAATGTAGCTGTGTTTTTGTTTTTATTGCGGGATTTAGTCTCCTTTGACACGCAGCTAGCATCCGTTCCCTCACTCCTCTTTTGACGGCTTTGCATCCTAACACGGGAAGGAGTGAAAAGGTCACGGAAAAATGACAATCTATCACTCTGGGAGGAAAAAAAAGAGAAAAAGAGAGAAAACATAGTGACAAGGTGACCGTCACAGCACTCTCTCTCTCTCTCTCTCTCTCTCTCTCTCTCTCTCTCTGTCTCCTTCACAACTCTCAGCTTATTATTCAGCCGTTCATCTTGACTTCCGGGAATTATTTAGTAACTTCAGTGACACTATCCAGATAGCACACATGGGTTGCACAATTTTCATTTCAACACGGGCACAATTTACATCTCAACAATGATGCAACAACCTCATTAGTTAATTGGGAAGAAGTCCTGTTTTTTTTTTTTTCCAGATCATCTGACATCCTTTAGTATAATGTGATTTAAACCCATCAGTGTTGTCAGACAGTGCCTCCTCCTGGTGATGAGCTGTTAAATCTCAACATTCTTGCCACATGATAAGCAAAATCCTTTCACAAACCTTTTACTCTTATGATTAATTGACATAAACTAGTTTTTGGAGTGGTGTTTAGCTGGTAACACTCAACTGACCGCCGTTAGTGACTGAAGCAATACTTCAACATTAAGAACATTTATTAACTGTGAATTGAAGTGGCTTTTATTGTCATTTCAACCAACTGAGCAAGTCAAGTACAAAATTCCTAAAACAGGACAATAGGCACAGTAAAGGACAGTGCAGCGGTGACTAGTACACAGTTCTAGTGTAGATAAAGTGGACAGAGTGTCATATTTAACAGATTGTGCAAAAGATATAACAATATAATAGTAAAATGCTGTAAATGTGATGCTGTGATCCAAACCAACCTTCACAATTAGCAAACGAAATGCATAAGACATTGTTCCCATGAAAGATTGTGCTTCTGCTGCTGCTGCTGCGTGTGTGTATGTGTGTGTGTGTGCATGAGTCCACTATCCAGGTCGAAGCAAAAGCAAGAACACTGGGTCCTGAGCGGTTATACTTCCACTTACATATTTTTTAGACATGATCAGTAAGGAAAAAACCCTCTGTGTTACACGGTTATAGGAAAACAATCAACAATGCAAAGTAGAGTTATTGTTAGCACCCATTTTATTTTTTTCAATAACAGCACATGCCAAAGTGTTTTATTCTTCTCATACGACAATAATTTGCCAATGATTACAATTTGTATTTATTAAAGAACAAAGATGCTATACTTTTTATCTGTTTATAGTTACATTTAATGCTGAGGAAAATCAGCAAAATGAGTTATTGCTTGTTCCTCACCAGCCTTGTTACTGAGAAACCAGCTTGTCATGTTACTGAGAAACCAGAAGTCATAAACTTCTCTGTCTGAAGAGCTGGAAAACCTAAAATTACAGCTTTACATGTGACTGTGCTAGAGAGACTGGCTGTGGAAACAACAGATAAAACTATTTTTAGATTTTAAATTTAAAACCAGTGTTATATGACATGTAAGTGTTTTGAAAGTGAATCATTCTCTAAGCAGATTAGGTCTAGATATATATTGCTTTTAATATATATATTGTATTTTTAAGGATTGTTTCCCATTTCACTTTAATGTTGAAATTGTTGTGAACACGGCTTTGTCACTTCTTCTGGCACAAAACTGTGAAGAGAAATACTATCCTATACTTTACTATAAAATATATTATTCTAAATAATGAATATATCAGTGTTCATCAATAATTTTGTCCCAGTTTATTGACTGTGCAGTTTATTGCTCATGGTCCCATCAGTAATTATATTAGTACACGTTAACACAAACACAACACAGGTCTTACCCTCCATCTAACCCCAGACATGACAACACCTGACAGGCTGTCAGTGACAAGATCTTTTAAATTTAAAATAAAGGTTAGATTTTTCAGCATGACCTTTGACCCCAAGTGTGACCCCCCCCCAAATAAATTCCCAAACACCTGGAGCAGCTCCACCTGCCAGAGTGAGCAACCATGCATGTACAACACACACACACACACACAATCAGATGTCATCCAGTTTAGAGATTTGTAACAAGTCACAAAAAAGCCAAAATAGTGTTCTAGCTACAACGCACTTGCACAAATACACTAACCATCCTTTTAAGGACAGAAAATGAAGAATAAAACTAAAAGAAATAGATTAAATATTGTAATTATTCTATGAATTCTCAAATCTGATTGGTCAGAAGGTAATTTTCTGTAACAGCAGCTCTGACAGACAAATCACCAGTTTATATTAATGCACTTTTTTTACCGTTTCTTACACAGACATTCATATAATCCACATATATCCAGTCTCCAGTGTCAGCACTTTGTAACAGTCAGAGTTAAAGCTGTAACTGTACGTTTTCCAACATGGGACAGTTCACATTAAGTTTTCTCTGTAAAATAACAAGGTGTGTGTTTTTTTGTCTTATTAACATCAACAGAGAGAAAAAGAGAGGCTGGTGAGGGAACGCTGTTTATAGCTGCTATAACGTAAGTGATAACACAAACCAACTTGCTTCCACAACAATAAATGTAAGTATAAATGGATAAAATGTATAATATTTATTCTTTATTAAATAAACATTAGTGTTGGCAAATTGCTATGGTATAAGAGGAATAAAACGCTTCAGGATGTGCTGTTTGAGTATAAAATAATCTAGATAGAATAATTGAAAAATTGAAGTATGTTAATTTTTTTTATAAAAGAGTGTAGCCATGAATTAGCTATACATAAAAGCCCAGAGGTGGTAAAAGTACAGAAAGTCTTTACTCAAATAAAAGTTGTTGTGAAAATACTCAACTTTGGGGTAGTACTGGCCACATCACACCGCCTAGCTGTTGATTATTTTCCTATAACAGCACACCCTGTCATGTTTTATTCCTTACGTAACACTCGTGATGTTCTACAACCATCGAAAAATGAAACGTTGGACACTTTTTGTATTCCATGTAGCATCAGGGGCGGAGCCAGAGGCTGATAAACGGCTGATGCAATGAGCAAGAACGCTACACTGTGGATGCAAAATAAAAGGAAAAAAGTTTAACAGTGAAGTCTGGAGTTTAAAATTGGTGGGTGTTTCATCATGGTTCAATGCAGTGATCTCTGTCATTCCCATTAATATTGGATTAATACAACACATTCAAGTACATAGTGAGGCGGCCATCTTGAATCTGCTGGCCAAAGCGTAAAGACAAATGTTAAAGGTGATTTAGGATAATTATGTATTCTGTAGGTCAATGTAGTTTTATTTGGATGTTTAATTTTTAAATACAGATCTATTCTCCTCATTTATGATAGTTTTATTTACACATGGTGTTACTGAGCCAAACAATGTATTTTGAGGCAAGTGTGTGATTTACAGTTTGTTCATGCTAATCCGAAGTTAAGCTTCTTATAATTTGTTAGCAATATTAGCCTCGCGGCTCCAAAGCTAGACAAAGGAAGCAAGCTTAGGACATGTTTAAAGTCTTGTTATTCAGATTAAGAGGAAATTTGTCCAAATTTTATTTTTGGCTGAACTGTTCCTTTAAGATGGTGATGCCTTGCGAACATCAACAAGGGCGTTAGAGACAGTACTGACACGCAGCCTGGATTGTGTTACGGAAACTGTTACTAAACTGTAACATGACATTTTCAAAAGTGTTACTGATGTCTTTGGTTATGCTTTTTTCTGTCTCATGCTGATAATTATAAAAACTAGTTTGAAAAAAAGGGACACACACAAAGAAACACAGGAGAATAAGGAGAAGTGAGTCGGACTGAATGCCATTACTGTCTTTGCCAAAAACAGCATCCTTGAAAAATTCTGGAAGGATGCCGAGAAAGATTAAAAAAAAAAAAAAAGTCTTCATGATTTGTTATGTCATTCAGGATGAGTCTGTTGCATTTATTGAAAGAAAAAAAAAAAATCAAGTCAAGTGGAGAAAACTATTGCTCATTGAGTCAGTTAAATTAAAGAGATGTCAAAGATGAAGCGCTTTGAAGTCCTAACTCATTTTATGGGCCATTTCCCAAAGCAAGCATGCAGTGATTGACAGCTGGAGGGGCGGGGCTGCTCAGACTGTGTGTGCTTGCTTTGATCTCTCTCTCTCTCTCTGTGTGTGTGTGTGTGTGTAAGTTTTGAGGTTGAGAGCTCCTTCTAAAGCCTGGCAACAACTTGCGTCAACAGTGTGTTCATCCCGAGACGAGGCATCTGCCAATGTTACATTTTTCTCATCGTGACATGAATTATTTTCATAATATTAGAAAACATTCAAATAAAAATTGGCATGCCAATCACACTCCTTGTTCTCTGCATCGTTGGTTTATAGATAATACTTTACTCGACTTTTAAAATATCTAAATACAATTTTAAACAGTTCAGCAAAATTGCAATTCAAATAGAAAGACAGGAAATTGGAAAATAAGCAGTCAAAACACAATCCTTCCGCGACGCTTTTAAGAAAACGTAAAAGTTTCCCAATGAAGAGGCTGACACCAGCGTAAAGAACGAAGACTTGCGAATAAAAACACAACCACAAGCGCAAACTCCAACACGACCCTGATGAGAAATTTGCCTTGTCTTTGAGTAACCGGTATAAATAAGCTTGTTTGCACACTCAGAGGAAAGTGCTATCTACCCTCTTCTGCATACTTGAGCTCAGAGACACCCGCAATTGGCTAGTGTCACTGTGATTGACAGGAGAGAGAGAGTAACGTCATCCCTCCCACTCAGGAGGCCAACTGTGCTCTCTTGGCGCTTGGCCATGGATGGCTGTGGCATCTTTGTGATTCACACTCGCAATCTCCTGACAGTAGGTGAACGCTTTTCTGTTGTGCCACTAGGAAGCCCCCTAGATTAATTTATTTCTAGGACAGCATTTTTGTGTACCGTCTTTAGTTGCAGAGAGAAAAAGAAAAATATCTCTCCGCTGTATTTTCACCGTGGTCCTGTTCCAGATACAAACTGCTTCCTACTTCTACACCACTTTATTAGCTGTTAACATGTGGTGAGTCTCCAGCTCCATCATATGTGCTACAACAAGTAAGTTAGCATTAATTCATTCACCGTTATGATCAAAAATCCTTGCTAACCAGGTAACCTTCTCTAGCATTTCTTAATGGTGTAATACCAGCATGACCTCAGCAGCTGAGTTGCTTGCAATCAGTGATGTATCATTCACAAACCGGGTAGATCTTTTAGGGGAATGGTGTGAGCCAACTTGCATAGAAAAGTTGTTTTTTATTTTGTGTGTGTAGATGTAGGCAATGCTGCTACCCTTCTGCATAAATTAATTAAAATGCCTCGATGGAAGCAAAAGAAATTTGCAAATGCATATTTTTACTGCCTTCCTGATTTAGGAATTATTTATCTTATAAAATGCAATGCAAAATAATATTTTTATAATTAGAAGGTAGAGTAAAATTTCACTAAACAATTTCAGCCATAGTTCAGCAAAGAACAACAATCGCTGGTCACAGTATTGGAAACTTGGTCCATTTTATGTTTAAAGAATGGCAATGAGTCGTATCAGTGCCGAAAGAGTCAACTCTTATCGGTGAGCTGAGCCAAATGATCTGACTTATTGAAAACAGAATTGTCATCGGTCTTGAGACATTCTGAGTTAAAGGGTTTATTTTCTGAGAAAAGGTTCCAACTGTTCTAGTCAGCTGGCTACACACTCGCTCTGTGTCTGTACAAGTGCAGCTCTTCCTACAAGTGTCCAAAACTTATTCCAGGTCAGGGGGTGAAAACTTTAATTCTTTTATCCACTCTGTACCTGAATTGCACTCTGCCTCAGATATAAATCATTCTGAATAAATGCATCTGCTAAACAGAAGGGCTTGAGTCTTCTTCTGAAATAGACAAATCTCAAGTTTACACACAGATTTTTAATCTTCTTTAGTCGTACCTACATTTTAGAACTATTGCAATAAACACAGTTGTATATGCATTGTCTATAATATCCTTATAAAAAAGCTATGATCATTACAATTACACAACAAAGTTTCAGTCCAAATCCCATCAAACCCTGACACACACTGGCCTCTTGTGTGTGTAAGCTGGTACTGCATGTTTCCAGGTGTGTGAAGAATGTTCAAACATACCTTACTATATCTTAAAAATGCTTAAATAAAATACTAAATCATCTTCATTCTACTATATGAAAAGCAAAATTGAATACACATCAGTGCTATGTGTCTTCTGAGATGTGTCTCTTGGTGTTATAGACTTTACACATACGGTAGTGTACGGGATTATAAGGTATATGTAAGGAATAAAACACGACAGCGTGGTGTGATGCATTACCACCCCAAAATGGATTCTTTCCAGAAAACATACTGACTGTTACAAAGTGCTGAAACTGGAGACTCCTTCCATAAGTAAGGAATAAAACACTTAGGGATGTGCTGTTACAGGAAAATAATCAACAATGGGGTGGTGGGATATGACCTGATGCGAAGTGGGGTTACTGTTAAAGTTTTTTTAACAATAACAGCACATCCCAAAGTGTTTTATTCCTCTTACACTACAGCAATTTGGCAATGATTACAATGTTTAATTTATTAGTGAACGTCACATTGTGCATTTTAACCATTTATAGTTCTTAGTTTAATGTTCTGGAACATCCATGAGACAAGTTAGTTCTTGTTATCACTTATGTTAGAGCAGCTATTAACAGACTTTCCCTCATCAGCCTCTCTTTTTCTCTCTTTAAGGTTAAAAAAAAAAAAAAAAAACCAAACACAGCTTGTCATGTTACGAAGAAACCAGAAAACGCAACGTCCTTTTGTCCTGAAGACTTTCCTGTGGCTGGAAATCTTACTGACGGTTACAAAGTGCTGACACTGGAGACTCCTTACAGAAAACTTCACCATCTCAAAAAATGATATCTTATTCTTTCTTAAATAAAACATTTTTTATCCATTTATTATCAGGCTTAGCATGTGTGGAGTGTATGTTATATGAGCTTGTGAAAGTTAATATAGAAACAATAACCTGTTAGGAGGAGCACATTAATATAAACCTGTCATGTGCAGCTGCACTACTGTCAGGGCTGCTGTTCTAGAAAATTAATCAGCACCATCTGATTGATCACAATCGAGAATTCAATTCAGCACTGTGGTATAAATGTTCAGTAACATCTCCTTACAGAAACCTTCACCATATCAACAACTACACACTTTTTTAAAATCTGCAAGCACTTACTATCAAACCAATAACATATTATAACCAGCGCGTTAATATAAACCTGTGATTTGCCAACCTACGATAGCCGTGCTGCACAGCTGCTGTTGTGGTAGAAAGCTACAGGTTAGATATACTATGCATTTCTGGGAAATAATGAATTAAAGATGAGCGCAGTAAAAACAGCTTGCTAATAATCTGTCCTGCTTTAGCAATACACTGAAGTTTTTTAATGCGATTGTCCTGTTATGTTATATATCCTATAAAAGCCTATGGGATGGACATTTTCACTTGCTATTTTATATTTAGTATTAAACACAGAACAAAGTATTTGCAAAAAAAAACCTCAATATTTTTTCTAAAAATGTAACGAACAAATTGTAATGTTCCAGTAACAAATATGAATTATTTTAAGAGAAATTGGAGTTCTGCAACAGATGTAAAAACCTCTCTCAATCACAAGTCCTGTATTTCTTTAAGTCTAGACCATCAGTATGTTTAGAAGAAGCATCAAGCTAAAGAGGACATGCCTGGACTAGCTCCGAGTTCTCTGAAAGAACTATAACTCGACATTTAGAAATGCTGTCATGTGATACTCCGAGATTTAGAGTTCTGTAGTCAAGGAGTAAGAAACACAAGAGCTGTGCAAACTCAGATGAACCCTTAGAAATCTAGATTACTTATGACTCTCGATCCGAATTTGGGGTCCAAGCACTCAGTAGTGGATTGGTTTTGTTAAGATATTGCTTCTTCTTTTTCTACCGTGCAGAACAAACCCGTAAGTCGTAGCGACATGACACTTGTCCAATAAGTTGTTCTGATGGTGGCGCTATAGTACGGAGTATTCTGTTTTGGGTCAATCTTGATAAGCACAGAGACAAAATTCACATTTTTAACCTTTTCATTGGCTCAAACCAACCAAAGCAAAGTAGAATGCAAAGCCAAGGGCGTCAGCAGGGAAGAAGAAAAACTAATTCAGGCAATTGACCTTGCTGTGACCTTGACCCTCTATGGATCAATTCCAAACTCTAATCAGTTCATCTGCTGATTACAATGATAATTCCATATAAATCCTACAACCATTCAACCAATCGTTCTTGAGATATCTCGTTAACGAGAATCTCATACATACACACTGACAAAAAATAAAATAAAATAATGCCTCCACCACCTAGCGATGAAAAAAAACATCAAGAACCATTAAGGTCCATATAGATTTCAGCTAATTTGCATTACATGCAAAATTCGCTACTCCTCCTACAAATTCTGATTGCATTCAAATTTTCTATGCTACATCCACATGCTAGTCTGTAATTGATCAAAGTCAACTTTATTATCATTATGAATACTGTATAACCGAATAAGGTAGAATGATTTGCCATGGCTAAATTGATTAGCTGAAGGACATGCTGAAAGACATGCCAGCTTTCAGCAGGCCTTTGAGTTATAATTGAGCTATTGTTGTGAAACATGAAAACTATGTTCATCTATTTTATTGTTCTATGTATCTCGGCAAAGAAGCGCTCACTGGGGTGCTACTTGCAAAGAGTGCTTGGACCCTGCAGGTTGCCACTTAACAATATAATAATTACAAGACTCTACTGATTAAAATAATCAGGATTGTAATATTTGTTAAAATTTTTTTAATCCTTATGATTAAGAATTAGCTGGCACTTTTGTCCAAAGCAATAAACTGCTTTTTCATGTAAGTAAAGTTCACGTGTAGAAATTCATATCACTAAATGTAGCAGAGTAAACTCGGGTATGTTATGTTTTCTGTATTGGAGATGGAGGGGAAGTAACAGTCTTTGTTAGATCGTGCTACTCTGCTTACAAGCTGACATTAAACAGCCCCGGTAACAAATGGCAGAAACATGAGGAATTAACTTCACATGCTGCAAAGTTACTAGCAACGTTACAAGCTTTCAGGCGAGGATACAGACCTCCAGTTCCATATCATGGGAAATGATAACAGACTTCCTTAACAACACTTAGGCCCATAATAAAGATGGACAGACTGTACAGTACGTATACAAGATACAGACTATACAGTACGTAAGAGACAACGTCCAACACAGTGTTCCTTTATAAGAAAATAATATACAAGATGGACGGCAACAACAACACAACACCAAATGTGGATACAGAAAAAATGTCCAGTTTGTAGCACTGGTACAAAATAAAACCTTATGTTTTCAGCTTAAAAAAAAAAAGCTACAGCCTCCTATATGACGCTTGTTGTTTACTGTCTCTTCATCTTTCTCCCTAAGTGAGGACATAGCGATGTCTTCGAGGGTGTAACACAACCTGCTGCTCCTTTGTGCGTCTGCTTGTAATGAGCCTGTAATGACCTCATACAAAATGCAGCACACAGATCAGCTATCACTCGCTGACTCTCTCGCTCTCTCGCTCTCTCTCTCTCTCTCTCTCTCTCTGAGTCTATACTGGAGTTCTGTATGGATACAGAGTGTTTTAATCCCCAGAGCTCTTCAGGAGACACACTCAGGTTCTCAGGCTTCTCGATTTAACTGAGAAGTATAATTAATAATGCACATTCATAACCCTATAAACTGAAATGATTTTTTTTTTCTAACTGATCAGACTGAGGACGTGTTTGGGATCACTATGTGAGCTAACAACCTCTGTGTGTAAACAGACCCGAGGCACTTAGCACCTCAGGTCACGACTATCTAAAAGAAAACACTGCTCTAGCTCTCAGCTGATATTACACGCTTCCTATGCTGCGCAAAACATCACTAGTTAATCATTATCACAATACTGGACAAATGATTTATGTTTGATTGCACGAGTGTTCATCCTGCTTCATCTCAGACACTCACAAGATCCATCGCAATTTGTTTTAATCTAGGCTAAATAATACAAACCAATCAGCAAAATCTAATTCATACAAGTTTTCTGTCAGACTTGTTTGGTGTCTGACGTTCTTTAGTTTTACACTGGAGCTACGTAGCAGATCTTGTTAACAAGTAATGGAAATAAGCCAAAATGTGTGAATACATGCTGCTATCATCATATAAGTGCTTCAAAAGACATTCCAATGTTATCTCATCTCCTCTCAAAGTGTTTTTACAAAAACTACCTTGATTGTGATTGTCTATATTTACTAATTTGAGTTCAAAATGGAAACATATTATCATTATTCGCATAACTTCCAGCTTTAATACTGTTGTGTGTTTGTGTTTTTCTGCATTCTTGGTGTGTCTCTTTTATATTTTTATACCTTTATACTCAGATTGTATATAATTAGTATTATAAGTATTATGTCCTATCCTTTGTTGCTGTAACAATGCAAATTTCCCCATTGGGGAACGAATTAAGGATTATCTTATCTTATCTTTCTGGTACGAATCCTCCTAAGGGAAAACTTTAGGAGGTGGAGTCTAAAGGGATGGAGTGCTACTAAACTGCATTAAGGGTCATCTCACAGCTCCAGTGTCCAGTGAGTTACAGTCTACATGGACTTTCACATGTTCTCCCTGTGGGTTTCCTCCCACCTCCTAAAAACATGCTAGCAGGTGGATTGGCTATGCTAAATTGTCCCTAGGTGTGAAGGGGTGTGTGAATGTGTGTGTCCTGTGATGGATTTTGTGTCCACTCTGGATCCACCACCTGACCAGGAGAACGCGGTTACTGAAGATGTAAAAATCTTTCCCTTTTTCCTCACCTATATTCATGATATTACTTGTGTTACATTTGGATACGATGTTCAGAGATCAACCGACATTATTTGGAGCAAAATAATCTGGGTTTGATGGATGGTGTGAATGCGACAGTTCATCCAAATACACAAAAACTCTGAGACGCTGAGCAGTTAATGCTTACAACCAAAACTGTCCCTCTCAGAGCCTCTCAAAGAGGAAAATTAATGAAGAAAACATCCAGTTCCAACTCGAATAGCTCAACTGATAAATAATTTATGTCATATGTGGTGTGTGGGAGGGACACTTACGTGTTTGAGTAAAGCCATTAAAAAGAAGTCCTAAAGCATATATATTGGATTTGCACATTTTTCTTTCTTTGCATATCATATATAAGCATGGCTACATGTACTTGATTGGATGTTAGTTCATTATTGCCTTTTTTTTTTTTTTAATTTGTTAACTTCTTTACTAGTGTAATTATTCCTTCTGGTTCTTGTTAAACAGTTTATTTTTGTAAATTGTGAGTTAAAAGGATTCATTAAATTCATCATGTCATACACAGAATTACAGTTTTTCTTGTGCAACTTGTTAACCAACTTCAGCAAAACGAAATATCGCGATACTTTACGATAACGTGTATCGTGAAAGCAAATATCGCGATAACGTCCACTCCACGGTGTATTACCTGTTACATTGGTTTGTACTCAAACCAGACAACTAATTCTTAGATTTCTAACATGAACGAAAAAAGTAGTTTTGTCTTTAGACGCTGTAGTATTTCTGAAATTAAAAATAAAAACACAAAGCACGTGTATGTAAATGTTTATAACAGAAACACGTTAGATATAAATGAAATAAAATGAAATAAGAGGAAACAGGTGATAAATATCCCAGAATAACACTGAACACCAGTGAACTTACCTTCAGGCGAGCAGTCGCTTGTGTTTACAGCCGCTGCTGAAGTCAAATGTTTTGGTTTGGAGGAGATGACCATTCCAGTGCATTACATTTATTATTATTATTTATTTATTTATGCCTAAACACCTGTAAACAGGATTTATAGTCGTTGTTTATGGAGCAGTTTTCGAGTTTTAAACAATGAAAACACACAGAGAAATCTCACACTGGTGTAAACGCGTTGGTTAGATCATGATTTCAGCGCCGTGTCGCTTCTAGGCAACCGAGCTAAACTTTCCCCGTTTTGTTTTTTCTTAGTGTCCCTCTACTCGAAGTTTTACGGTAATCTTGAAACACGGTTTCCGGGTCGCTCATCTGATTCCGTGGCGTGCTGATGCACTATTTTTGTCCAAGTTTTCTAAAAAAAACACACGTTTGTGAATTGTCTACAGGGGAATTGTATGTGTTGAACTTGTACTGGTGTCATATTAAAGAATTTAAATCACACCGTATAGTTCTGTGTGCACTTTCAGTTACATGAATTGAGTTTTATGAACAATATATTTTAATAAAATACAAAAACTAGTACTAACTCAAACGCAAAGTTAGTAATTCGCCTCAAACTGACAGGAAAAAAACGTTAAATAATAATAGTAGCAAAAAAATCGGAATCGACAAGCTATAGAAATGCATTTCTAAGCAGTTTTTGGGAAATGTAGTTTAAATAGAACATTGGCCTTATTCCAAACCGCACATTTAGAACTACGACGCCCATAATGCTTTGCTGAAGTACGTCACCACCCCGCCTCGTGATCGATCCCGGTACAAAGAAATAGAGGTGACCTCCGAAACAAGTGGCAGAGAGGCGCAGTTTGCAGGACGAATTCTTACGAAATGGTAGGTTTTTAAAAATGTGCATGCTTTATTGAGACATTTAAAAGGAGTTTATTAATGATTTGTGTGATTATTATCTCTTTTTTTGTAATCAGCGCTTGAAAGTCGAGTCGGTTTAATGCTCATTTGTGCAGTCTGATTTGACAGTAAGGTTGAATCCCAAATGATGACGCACTCCCTATATAAGTGCACTACTTAGGGTGTGAAAATAACGGCTTTTACATGTTATGTAGCGTTCTACGGATTGGTGAGGTCGGCGTTTGGGATTCGGCCCAGCTAGTTATGGAGTTAGCTCCTATACAAGGTGCAAGGTTGAGGACTAAAACTAAGCTAATTGAAACTGATGCACAAATTATTTCACATTTTTACTACAGCTTTTAAAAATATTTTTAGTTTTATTGATTTATGTGTTTTGTAGATTTTTTTTGCCATTAATGTTACCTGGACGTTGAAGGACGGTTGTCATGGACACAAACCTGAACCAGCAGTGAAAGCTGTGAATGAAAAGATTAGATTTTTTTCTCTCTCTCTCTTCCACTGTTACTATTTAGATTACTCAACATGGCAAGGTGCCTTATATCATGGCCTTGTTCTATTTTTAGAAGGTTAACCTGATCATCCCTGTGCCCTCAGTCACGCTACATTAATGGGCAAACTGGCATCCACTCCTTTTTCATTCATTTGTTCATCTTCAAGTGCTCTATCCTGGATCCGCAGCCTATCCCGGGAACACTGGGAGCGACACGGGAATACACCCGGGATGGGACGCCGGTTCATCACATGTCAGCATGCACACACTCATTCACACCTAAGGTTAATTTGTCATACGCAGTACCTGTGTATGGGCCAGGTTGTGGAAGGTGGGTGGAGCTGGAGAACCTGAAGGAAACCTACATGGACACCGGGAGAACACATATCTCAGGATCAAACATCAAACCAGAAACCGTGGAGCTGTGATGTTGCAGTGTTGATGCTCCTCTCCACGCCTTTTAAAGACACTTTGTTGTATATTCATCAGTCTGTTTTCCCTCTCGCAGGCTGATCCTATCCGAGTTCTGGTGACCGGCGCGGCTGGGCAGATTGCCTACTCCCTGCTCTACGGCATCGCCAAGGGAGACGTGTTTGGCAAAGATCAGGTGAATGCGGGACTGAGTTTACACAACAAGATACCGTGTGCTTTCTGAATGTTTCCAGGAAAAGAGCAGTGTAAGAGTTGGACCATTACGGAATGTGGCTGCGTCCCAAATTACATACAAATACTAAATAGCATGTCAAACGATGCAGCGTCTACCGTGAAACTGTAATAGTCTATTTCTGGTCTACAACCACACACACACTATATACTGCAATACAGCATGGTGTGTGACGAGTTAAGATTTCCAGAAGAAACTAGAGTTTTATCAGAAAAGAAAATAGATTATAACATATTATATTTATTATAGAGAGAGGTCTTTGGTCATGGCACCTCAAACTAACTTTATATGTATTTACAAAATACTATAATTTCTATCAGGACGGCACACAAAATGAAGCAGTGGTAGTGATTAGTAGGGAAATAGACAGGAAGGAAATGGTTACAGATAGAATTACTTGCTCATATTACTTATAAATATTGTCAAGAAGATGCCAAATGGTATTTTAATTCTGTAAAACTGCATATGGCTAGTAGAACACTAGTATATTGACATTCAGGAGCTTTTTTTAAATCACTTTTCCCCAATGGTTTGTCTTATTTTTTTGCAATGTGCATTTTATTTGTGTTTATCAGCCGATTGTCCTGGTGCTGCTGGACATCACCCCCATGCTGCCCGTGCTGGACGGCGTGGTCATGGAGCTGCAGGATTGCGCTCTCCCACTTCTGAAGGGTAAACTGCACACTGCTGGACACACACACACACACACACACACACACACACACACACAAACACATCCTTTATTCATCATTAATATGCACTGAGAAATTAAACCAGATCACAAATCTGAAAATAATTCATCATATCCGCCAAATTTTTTTTTTTTTTTTTTGCAAAAGCACTATTCTGAGTATTAATATTCTTTATTATTCATATACTCTATATATTCCAGTGCACTATGGATTAATCTGCTGTGCCATGGGAATCAGGCTGCTCTCTAAACACTACTATGAGTGGCCTCTATAAGAGCTTTACACTGGTTTTGTGTGGCCTCTCTGATGTATGAGGCCCCTAAAGGTCACAGAATCACAACTGGCTGCCCAAATGAGCCCAAACAGAATGACTCGAGATGCAGTCAGCCCAACTTGGGTTTAGTTTTGCCCTGGTGCTGTGAGAGAAAGTACAGAAACCGCATGTCTATCTCACCACACGCTCACCTCGAAGTGGTCACAGTCTCAAACAGACTTCCTGTGATCTGTAATCTGCAAAACTGACTTGTATCTCCATCTTGAAGCTGCTCGAATCGCTTTCCTGCTCAGCACATGCTCAAACACGTACACAAAGCGTCACTGGAAATAGTGTGTAGCGTAAAAAATAAATGAGTATAGATCTGGATAGTAAATCCTCACTGCTATTCAGCTACTCTAAACTGACCGATGATGAGGAAGTTCCTGTTGATTAGTAGTCATATCTGTTATTTCAGAGGTGTTTGGAAGCCATGTCTGTACACACCCTGCACCTAACATGTTCTGTGTGTGTGTGTTATGTAGAGGTCATCCCTACAGATAAAGAGGAAGTGGCATTTAAGGACCTGGATGCTGCCATTCTGGTGGGCTCCATGCCCAGGAAGGAGGGAATGGAGAGGAAAGACCTGCTCAAGGCCAACGTGGCCATCTTTAAGTCTCAGGGCACAGCGCTGGACAAGTACGCCAAGAAGACGGTCAAGGTGACTATATAGATTTCTGAGTTTCTTAAAGTTCACCTAGATGAACTTGGTATGAAGCGGATTTAACCTCTACCAAAAGCAAATTAGTTTTACTTCCTGTTTCCTGTCCCATTTAAATGATTTGTCTTTTTTTTGTGTTAAGTACCTTTTAATCGTGATTGTTGCTTTAGACGTCTAGTAAAGTTATATGTAGTTACGTAATTGTTCATCAGTCTGCACTGTCTGATCCAATAAGCAGACTTGGAATTTGGTAATCTCTTTTACCTGGCATATAAGCTATTAGTCTGCAAACACACACTAGCTGGAGGTGAACACACTTCAGATCACTCTTCATAGCTTCTGCTGGTCCTGTATAATTGAATCACCATTAGTTTTATAGTGGATAATCGTTTAAACTATCTGAATCATATAAATTACAAATAAATCCAAAATCTAAAAATTATCCACATTTTAATGTACTAGTTTTCCCCCCATTGCTGCAGCTCTGTTTTTTCCATCACAGACTCTACTGACTGTTTGCTGTGTTAAATGTGCATTATGAGTGTTTTTTAAAAAAAAAAAAAAAAAAAAAAAAAAAAGAACGAAAGAAAGAAAATCTACTGAGGATGGAAAAACCATCACCAGCATTAGCCGTGCTCTACAACACCTGAGGCAGCTCTCAAAGGACCGTGTGATAACTCAGTGCATCTCTCGCTGTCGTCCTGGCAGGAAGGAACGTCTCCTGGCTTTATCCCAATGGCCTTTTCTCAGAGCAGCATGAGACAAGTTCGCTTCCAGTCCAATGAGTCTTTGGGTTATTGTACGCTTTGATTTACAGCAATTGATAGAATAAACTCTATAGTAAACTCTAAAGTAAAAAAATATTTTGACTTGTGTTTTAAAATTTGTAATAGAGGGAAGCAGATGAATATTGAGAAAAGCCATAGCTGTTTTTGCACGTACGTCTAAGCAGCACTTGATCCTAAAATACAATCTACAATAAGAGACATAAAAGTCAGTGAAAGGATTTTGAAATTGATTTGAAGTGTGTCTGTCTGTCTGTGAGTGTGTGTCTGTGAGTGTGTGTCTGTGAGTGTGTGTCTGTGAGTGTGTGTCTGTGAGTGTGTGTCTGTGAGTGTGAGAAACTCTTTTGTAATATGGTGCAGAGTGTCTAAAGCTGCATTTTCTATGGCAAGTGGGCGGAACATGGCCGTTTCTTAAAAAAGCATTGCTTTTTAAGTGTTTTTGGAAACAGCGTAGCCTCTGAATACCTTCTGAAAACCTTCAACTTTTCAGAAAAGTATTGAGTGACTTGAGGTGCTTGTTTAACCTCCTGACCAATCAGGTTGCAAGTTGGAGGGCAAGCGAGAAAACCAAACATGGAGGACAGAGTGCTGGTGAAAAATGAGTCTTGTTAATAAGCAAGGGTAAATCAGGAGATTAATGGCATGTTGAATCTAAAATATATACTTCATTGCCAATATTGCTGTAATTTAACCAAAATGTAGAACTTAAAAAAAAAAAGAACATTAGAGCTCAAATTCTCTTTATTTTAACTTTTTGCCTCCAAAACTGCAGTGAAGGCAAACGTCCTCCTCATCACCAGAGTTACACCAATCTTTATTTCATCTGCATTACTGATGATGATAAATCTTATCTAGAGAGCAAGCTAGGGCAGCTAGTTAGCTCATACTAACTAAATATGAAAAGGGCACTTTTATGGTTACAGTGTACGAGTTGTTTGAGCTGCCTTTTCATTATTATTTTTTAATTTCAGCACACAAAGCGCACCAGATAGTGCCTTTTCCAGGGAAAAAAAAAAACAGTGTAAAAGTATCCTTACGTTGTTGGGCGTGTCGGCAAACACAGCATTACTGTAGTGTAGGGATTTAGACCCAACTAATCTTTAGGTTTTACTTGATTTTATTTCCATTTTTTAATTTACTTTACTTTATTTATTTCATGTGATTAATACCAGGTGGAATTTTCTGCTTTTTGCAAGCGTAAGGTAGTGTGAGGTAAAACACCTGAAATGTCAGTGGTTAGTAAAAGTGAAAATTAAAAAGGCATACCTGCTCAACGTTACTTCCTGTTTACCCATTTGAAGTCTGCTCATTAGATCAACCAGGAAAGTGTAATATCGCACAACCAAACATTATGGAGAAGGTAGTTTTGTATTGTATAATTTTGTACTGCAATTCCATGTCATTTTCTCCATTTTATCTGTTTTTAATTCCATGAAACCCTTCAGTTCTGTATAAACACAATTTATAGTAGTGCAAGAAAGCAAAGCTCTAATTCAAACCATTTTTGTTGTTGTCCCTCTTGTTGCTCCGTAGGTTCTGGTGGTGGGAAACCCGGCCAACACCAACTGTCTGATTGCAGCTAAATCAGCTCCCTCCATTCCCAAAGAAAACTTCTCCTGCCTGACTCGCCTGGATCATAACCGTGCCACCTCTCAGGTTAGAACACGCGCGCGCACACACACACACACACACACACACACACACACACACAGTTATAACTGTTTGATTTGGTAAGGGAGGGTTATATACAAAAAGCAAAGAGACCCGAAACTGGGATTATAATTTTGAAGGCTTTATGTTAAAATATATATTGATGCAAGGATTACTTCCAGAAAATAGTTTCAGGTGAGTAAAAAGCCAAATCAGTAAAGAAGACGTCACTAACAAATTTCCACCTAACCTAATTCAAACATAACGAAAATCAAACGTCTTGTCTATTTCCTAACTTATCAAGCACATACTGAAAATTAATGGCCATCACTTCGACAGTTTGCATGAAGTAATGATCACTACAAGTATCTGCCATCTACAGGGTATAATGTGTCTAGAAAATTTCTATTAAAAATCTAGCAGCTGCAAAGTACAAATGCTGAAATAGTGCTATTCTCTGAAGTGGGAAAGTACACAAAACAGAAATGCAATGCAAAAACATTTGCTTGTTTTGCTTTAATTAATTTTTGAAATATTTTTAAATGTTTAAATCTTTATCTATTTATGTATTTTTAATTTCTTTTGTCCTTTATATGTTATTTTTCCATCTTATTTTTAATCTTTTATGTAAAGCACTTTCAGTCAGATTTTGAGTCAAAATGAAATGCATAATAAGTAAAGATCAGCATTTGCAAGTCAAGAAAATATAAAACCAGCCCATTTGGCACCAACAACCATGCCACGGTTGAAGTCACAGAGATCACACATTTTTCCGCATTCTGATGTTTGATGTGAACATTAACTGAAGCTCGTGACCTGTATCTGCATGAGTTGATGCATTGTGATGCTGCCACATGATTGGCTGATTGGATAACTGCATAAATGAGCAGGTGTACAGGTGTTCCTATTAAAGTGGATGTATATCTTAGTGTTGTAATTAAAGTCAGTATCAGATAAGCCCAAGTGCTAATCCAGAGTGAGCGTCTCTCTTTAACAGTGTAATAAGATTATACACACAAGCTCATCTTGGATTAACTCTCTAAGTGGTTTGATGCATGTAAAGAGTTTTGCATCATCTGAGAGGAACTTTTAAACCCGCAACATAGTAAAAGAAAACTAGATTGTCTTTTGCTGAAATCAGGTCAGTGTGCAAAGATTAAAACTACAGGAATAATAGTGGTGAGGTAGATTAACTGATTAAATACTGATTTGTAAGGAATTAAACACTTGGGGTTGTGCATTTATAGGAAAATAATCAACGACAGGGTGGTGTCATCTCCCTGATGTGAAAGCAGAGGTACTGTTTCCACTCAGATGTTGATTATTTTCCAATAATAGCACATCATGAAGTGTTTTATTCCTGTTATATACCGCAGCACTTTTTACTTATTAACGAACAACACGTCATACTGGGGGCACTGTGGCTTGGTGGTTAGCATGTTTGCCTCGCACCTCCGGGGTTGGGGGTTCAAATCCTGTCTCTGCCCTGTGTTCAAGGAGTTTGTATGTTCTCCCCATGATTCGGGGGTTTTCTCAGGGTACTCCGGTTTCCTCCCCCAGTCCAAAGACATGCTTTGTAGGCTGATTGGCATCTCCAGATTGTCTGTAGCGTGTGAGCATGTGTGCAATTGTGCCATGTGATGGGTTGGCGTCACTCGCCTTGTGCCTCGAGTTCCCTGGGATAGGCTCCAGGCTCCCCGTGACCCTGTGTAGGATAAGTGGCATGGAAAATGGATGGATGGATACATCATACTTTACATGTGTTAATAGTTGCATTTAATGACGTGGAATGCCTGTGAAACGAGTACACCACAGTATGTTACAGCAGTTATACAGAGTCATTCCCTCACCAGTGTCTCTCTCTCTCTCTCATGATGCTAATAAGACAGAAATTTAGCTTGTCATGTTATCAAGAAACCAGAAAAGGCAAAGACTTCCAAAAACTTGTTAGTGTCGGAAAAACTTAAAGGAACAGCTTTGAGTCAATTGATAGTAGCATACGACAGTGTGTTGTGATGGCTATTTTCTTAGCAGGAGGTGATTTTATTTATTTATTTATATAAAATTAACTATAGTAATGGAGTCAGTATTGGGTGTTCGTGATTAAGAGACACTGTGTGTTAGACGCGTGCATGTTAGTATTTAAATACAATGTATTTAAATGCATCAATTTAAATTCATTAAGCATGTATGATGTGCTGACATATTTAGTTTTTGATGAGGATATCTAAATGGATTTGTCTCTCTGTTAAATAATTAATTCTTGAGTAATAACTAATGAATTGTTTTTTGGTAGAGGATCTAGCTAAACGAATAAATAAAATGTAAACGATAGCTACTGTTCGGTCGTCCTAAGCTGCAGTTCATGATGTTGTCCTGTAGGTGGCAATGCGCTGTGGTGTTTCAGCCAACAGCGTGAAGAACGTGATTATCTGGGGAAACCACTCGTCCACCCAGTACCCCGACGTCCACCACTGCATGGTCAGCGTGGGGGGGAAAGACGTGGCTGCGTACGACGCCGTGAAGGACGACAGCTGGCTGAAAGGAGACTTCATCTCTGTGAGTTTATTCACAATGTTAACAACAAAGAGAGTGCTCCAGTCATCGAAATACCAAATACCTAGATGCCACATTGGCTTGTCTGGATGCGTTTAGCAAGTTCAGTGTTTTATTTTAGTAATGTACACTGCTGTTGATCACACTTGTCAGTGAGGCATCACACATGCATAGTCTAGACTTTATAGTTGTTGACATCATGCACTTTGACACAAGGTCATTGCTAGAAGTCCTAGATTGCCGTTTATGGCTATTTCATTCATAAACGTTCAAAAGACTCCGAGTAAAAAAGGAGCAAACATCATGCATCATGTTGCATGTTCATGCATGGTGCAGGAACTGGAATATGCTGAGACTCTGAAAACTAAAGAGCTCAGTGTGTAGTTTCAGATTCCTTTTTTAATCAGTGCTCTGTCATCTATTTCCATATAATAAATGAGGGGGAAAAAAAGAACGTTGTATTGTTGTTCAAAAAATAAGTCATTCATTTTGATATGAGTAGCTTCATCCAGGGATCGCTAGTTTAAAAAGTGATTCAATAAAATCAGCTCTCATCATAAACATTTAAGTGGAATACAGTATAATATAATATTAATAGCATATTTTCAGATTTTAATATATAAGTTATTAATATTATATATAATAATGAATGTCATTAATAGATACTCCTGCTGAGGCGGTCCTTTAAATGCTAATTTGTGTAACAAACTGCATTAATTGTACTGAGGAGCAAGTCCAAATAAAACATTTATTTTTATATTATTCAATCACAGTGTAAAACTGCAGTCCTAATTGTGTTAACAGTGTAAAGTGCTGTTTTTTTCAGGGCTGATTTCTGCCACAAGATGGCAGATCTCACTCAGCCACTGACTTGTTTCTTTACTCAGGGATAAATAGGGAATCTAGCATCTAGGTATTTACATCTATGGCTGCACTTCTCATTATGATACAGTGATAGATAGAGTGCTCTTTTAATCCCAGAGTGAAATTCAAATGAGCATTAGAATATAATGTTGTGAAGCTTTAAGTTTGAATTCATTAATTAAACTTGATGTATAACTCTAAGGAAGTTATCTGTACAGAAAGTAGAAACATTTACTGTACATCAGGGCTTCAGACTGGTCCAAGAAACAAAAGCGAACATGAATTAAATGGTATTTTGCTAGGAACAAAACATGCAAGTGGAAGTTTGATCATGCTTTACTGTGTCCTTATGTTTTTGAGACAAGGCTCCACTCTTCTAGGCATCGCAATAAAAACCAAATTACTTTTTGGAATATTTAAAATAGGTTTTGGAGACAAGCTTCACTCTTCTAGGCAAGTGTACAAAATATTCAAGAACTTTAAGTCTAAAAAAAATTGTTATTATTGATGGAAGGCAGTAGTGACAATAATGTATAAGGCAGAGAGGAGTCAGGAGTCCTGAATTGAGTCAGGAACATCCATTTGTTGCCATTTAAATAAAATAAAAATTAAGTGTATGTACAAGGGGGAGTCAGATGAAAACCTTAAAAGTGCGACACGAATGGGAAAAATAAAAACCCTAGAACAGCGTTAGAACACTTGCATTGAATGAAATGGAGATTATGTAAAAAAAAAAAAAAAAAAAAAAAAAAAAAAAAAAAAAAAAAAAAAAAAAAACGCTTTTGTGACACCTATTTACAATAACAGTGCAAAATTTCAAAAACAAAGGTCGTCATTTTTTACTCACCTTCAATTTAAAAAAAAAAAAAAAAAAAAGAAGAAGCAGCAAATACTAAGTCAAAAAGTGATTTGTGTCACTTCTTTTTACTTCCACTGATCAGCTGCTGTAAATTTCTCATAACAGTTATAAAAATTTCTCAGGCTTTTTTTTTTCCATCCTGGCTGTAATACTCCCCCGTCCTGTGCCTGTGGACCATGTGCTGATGTGCTTAATTTTTCCTTCCTCCTCGCTTTCTCAGACGGTTCAGCAGCGTGGAGCAGCAGTCATTAAGGCACGCAAGCTCTCCAGCGCCATGTCTGCTGCGAAGGCCATCTGTGACCACATGAGGGACATCTGGACCGGCACTGCTGAGGTCTGCTCCATCTAACCCAGCCCATTTGTATCACACCAGAGCCGGTGTTTCACTGTCGCACAATCACTGACACCAAATCACAAGTCTCACACAATTGAGCAGGTTGATTAATCACGGAAAACCTCCCACTTATACCTGACTTGACTTCAGCCTGAGTTTATAAAGTAATGCCAACGTAACACAGTCTAATACAGATGTTCACACTAACTGCCTGGGAACGCCAAAGTGAAGAATTCATCATGGAGAATGTTATGTATTTTTATATATATATTAGTTTCATGAGTTACTCACTCTCCTGCATTTTTACTGTTAGTGTCTTTGCAGTTTTCTTTTTATAGTCAGTGTTTTCTGAAGTTATTAGGATTATTCTGCCCTTTTGTTTTGCCTGCTGTTGTTACCACTACAACTACTACTATTATTATTACTCTTTCTACTGCTGCTACTATTATTACACCTACTATTACTACTACATCTACTATTACTGCTAGTATTATTATTATTACTACTACTATTGCTAATACTTCTCCTGCTGCTACTACTATATATATTATTTCTGCTACTACTATTACTACTACATCTACTGCTATTACTACTACATCTACTATTACTGCTAGTATTGTTATTATTACTACTACTATTGCTACTAGTGCTATTATTACTAATAATTACTATTACTACTACTCCTACTCCTGCTACTACTATTACTACTACATCTACTGCTACTATTATTACTGCTACATCTACTACTACTCCTACTACTGTTACTACTACATCTACTGCTATTACTACTACATCTACTGCTACTATTACTGCTATTACTACTACATCTACTGCTACTGTTACTGCTATTACTACTACATCTACTACTACTACTATTACTGTTGCTGCTGCTATTTTAATATATCTAAATACTACTATTACTAGCACTACTATTACTGCTACTACTGGTCCTACTTCTACTAATACTGCTGCTGCTGCCACTAGTACTACTAATAATAGTCATAACAATAGTAATAGGAGTAGTAATAATCTTTTAAGTCTCTCCTGTTCTCTGTTGGTGTTGATGGGTTTTAAAGGGTTTTAATCACATTACCAGATTAATCTGAATGTTGACTGTTTTCGTTTCACATTCTGAGAATTTCTTTGTTGTGTTGTGTAGGGCGAGTTTGTCTCCATGGGTGTGTACTCGACCGGAAACTCGTATGGCGTTCCTGATGACCTCATCTATTCATTCCCCGTCACCATCAAAGTGAGTGAAAATCTTGTGGATTTTTTTTTTGGACTAGAAGCGTGTCAGTACGCAGGAATGATGAGATCGTAAACGGTTAAAGTGTTAGGGTGCATTTAGGGCTAGCATTAGTTTTAGAACAGTTTTTGTGCCGCACTGTACTGTATTTTGCTCTGCTCTCACAGTTTCCACATCCTGATTCTGGATTGTCTAGCATTCGTTTAAGTTAATAAAAATATCTCCTATCAGTAGTATGCCCACGTTATCATGGAGCTGCTTTACACCCCTGAGAAACTGGAGTGTTCACAGTAGCATTTGAGAGACGAAATTTCATTTTCCGTGTTTGTGTATGACACTGAGTCACAATTTCAGCGACAGTGACAAATGACATTGGAACTGAGATTTTCTCAATTCTATGCAAATGTCATGGTAAAGTGACAAAAACAAACAACTGGCTTGAGTGATTCTTCAGACCAATCCTACGGCACATGTGATCCAAAGTTTCTTCAGTTCTGCACTCAGGACTTTATTTCCAACTTGCTTTTAGTTCCACTTTAATGTTTGATTTGAAGTTTGACTGGAAGAAAAACTCATAACAAATGGTCCAGATTGCAAGCTTCTTAAAATCTGTATCGATGACTATTTTCATATCAGTTACAGTTTCCATATTGGTCGATCCCGGATACTTTATAAAGTCTTCCTCTTTTGCATTTCTCCTGCAGGATAAATCCTGGAAGATCGCTGAGGGTCTGGCCATCAACGACTTCTCCCGAGCCAAGATGGACGCCACCGCAGCTGAGCTGGTGGAGGAGAGAGACACCGCCATCTCCTTCCTGAGTGTGTGACTAAATCACAAGCCAAACACGCACCTCCACCCAGACGCACGTCTGTGAAACGCCCCAAAAAGCACTCCGCTGTCGTCTTTTTCCCCATTTTCCCTTAAAATTATATTTCAATAGGAAATCATTAGATCACATATAAGCACAGCAATGTGTGTGTGTGTTGTAACATAGGAATCTGTAGAACCTGTAGATTCTAGAAGTCTAGAATTCAGGTTGTGTTTCAATTCGTCGCTTGGTGCCTGTTCCCTCCTCTCTTGTCTATTAGAGAATTCGCACAAATGAGACGGTCAGAGAGAGAAAGTAATACAGTGTAATAGGTCATAGATACAGTATAAGGTCAATGAGCTCTCTCTCTCTCTCTCTCTCTGTCTGGATGTGTGTGTGTTATCAAGCCTTTAAAAGGAAACTTTGAGTTGTTACATCACCAGTTAGTTTAAAACATGGTTCAGTTGAACTAATCTTCATATACATGAAATTACCCATGATGCACTAGTTGTCAAATTACTGTACCTGACGGTTCATCAATAAATGAAAGTGAAAATGTAAACTTGGAGTGAAATGGTTTAGGTTTGTCTCATTGTTCTGGTATATTAACTGTGTGCGGGTGTGTGTGTTTCATGTCCCCTATCCTGTTCACACACCAACCTCATAGGGGCAAAAATCTGATTCTCAAAAGAGAAGATAACATTTCACCTCTTACAGGTAGCATTCAGGTATACAGTTGGGGGGTGTGTGTGTATGTGTGTATCTCTAGTTGTCTGTATCTGTGTGTGTGTATGTGTGTCTCTCTCTTCTCCTGTATGTATCTTTGTGTGTGTGTGGTATCTGTGAGTGGACACCATCATCTGTGTCGTTGTCTGTGTGTTTTTCTATATTTCTGTCTCTACGTGCATCTGTGTATCTGTTTTGTGTGTGTATTTGTCTTTGTCTGTGTGTATCTTGTGTGTGTGTGTGTGTGTGTGTGTGTGTGTGTGTGTGTGTGTGTGTGTGTGTGTGTGTGTGTGTGTACAATCTAAAAACCTCATTACTTGTGTAAATATTTTACCAGGTTAACTGGATGAAGGTTAGACATATTGGTCATGCAAATGAAAACCGCCCAGCCTCAATGTACACAAAAAAGTCTTTTCATTCTACGTATTAAATGTGGGTAGAGTATTGTTTATTATTTAATGCCTGTACATTAAGAAACTGCCTTCCCTCATCTCCACTGCAAGTGTTTTGTGTATTGAGTATGTTTCAAAGCTCTACGTTTTTTTCTTGCACATCATATAGACCTTCATACTGACACGTCATGTTTCTCTAGACTTCTCCAAGCTTCTTTCTAACCCCTAATGATGATGATATATTAATATTTAATCCAACTGATTAAATATCAGTCACATTAGCCAAACGTGTAAGATGAGAGATTATTTCCTATAATTTCTACAAAAACCAAAGCATAAACTCTAGATTCAAAACTTTTGTATCATGTTATGAACACCTTTTTTAGTTTTCTGATTAAAACTGTGCCAAGTTTTAAGTTGACTTTAAAACTCTAATGATAAAAATGAATAATTTATTGGGCTTTAAACCCATTTAAGTGACCAGTTAGGATTAAACCTGTAACAGAATGTTATACTAGTTTAAAACTAACAGAATGTCCTGTTTGAAATATTACAGACTTCTAGGCTTCAGACCCCTGAGGGATTAAACTGGGTTTACACTGCACACTTTCTGAAGCACTTTGCTTGCAAAGCGAATGACTTCCGTTTGAAACATCCTGCTTCTCTTCACCTGCAGTCTTCATAATCTTAACAGGTGTTCATGTATATATATATATATATATATATATATATATATATATATATATATATATATATATATAGTACTGTGCAAAAGTCTTAGGCACCCTATTTTTTTTTTTTTTAGTACAAACTTTGTTATAGATGTTTATTTTATGATTTCTACATTATTGATTCAGTACAAAAACATTTTAGAATTCCAAACATTAGTTTTCCAGCACAAAATTAAATGTTACAGAAAAATGTTTGTAGGTCAGTAAAGAAAGAAGCATATTAAATAAGAGGCACTTTTCAGAAAAAAAAACATAATGAAGGCTGCTGGGTTTCGCTGCAAAAATAAGAAGCAAGTGTGACAGTCAAAGTCTCCAGAAGAACTGTGGCTGCTTCTGCAAGATGCTCAGTAACACTTACAGCTCATTTCCTTATAAAACTGCACACATTGTACCTGAGACTACTATTTTTCTTTAAAAAGCGAAGGATCGTCACACCAAATACTAACTTTGTTTCATTTATTACTGTTTACTGCTCTTTATAGTATTTTTTTTAATGTAGAAACATTTAATTTCATTATTTTTGAAGGCATCTTTGCTCTACAGCATTTCTGTGCATGTGCCTAAGACTTTTGCACAGTACTGTATATGGATATATATATATA
>CM040463.1:4631493-4689764 GCA_022758105.1 Pangasianodon gigas | reverse complement strand
AATGTAGCTCCTCTGTGGATAAAAGAAGAAATAAATCCCAGGGCTGTAAATCTCAGGATGTTTTTTGCATTGACGTGGAGTTGTCTCAGACTTTTTGCCATTTGTACTTGGATTTGTTTCAGTCTGGGTCTCGGGTTGAGAGTTTGTAAAAAAAACTCTCAGGAGTTTGAGAGTTTGCCCAGAAGGATTCTGCAGGATTCTACGTAATTCTCAAGAGAATTTGCAAATTTGGTCTGACGTATGTGAAATTGCTTGAGCTTGCTCTCATTTGGACTCAACCTTCACTTGTCCTCGACCCGCTTAAGACTTGGTCTTGACTCAATCTCAGCTAGTCTTGGTCTTGGACTTGTCTTGGGCTCAACAATGCCAGTCTTGACTACAGCCCTAATAAAGCCTATATCCAGGAACACACAGAGATCACATACTGCATCCTATTAAGTCCACATATGTGGTATTTAGTTTGAAAATGAATTAATCCTTAAAACAATAATTTAAATCCCTAAGGTATGAAATTCACAGTGTGAAGATTTAGAGCATGAAATCTGTACCAAGATTTCTGTACATCATTTTCAAAAAAGGCGACCTAAAATGACTTATAAGTCCATTATTTGAAGGAAGTCCATTATTAAAGAAACTGCTGCAACGTTAAAATATTAAAGTTTTTCTCTTAGGAGAAATAACACTTTACTATTTGCCTGGTGTCTAATAATAACAATCTTTCTGTATATGGTCAAAAATAATAAAAGTGATTCCAAGTTTGCAATGCCATTTAGCCCTTGTAACTCTTAAAAATGAAACTTTTTTTAAAACGTAAACTTTTTTTCCTCATTTTTCACACAGAATCTATTTCTCACCTCCTCATCTGTACACTCTGCTCAAACAGATCAGTTCTATGAACTTCTTTGTTGGATTTCTAATTAATATGTCGTTGAACATCGATGAAAAATGGTGAGCGAGAATTGAAGCTCTTGCTCCTTATTTTAATTAAATTTTTTTTTACTTATCAGTGTTTGAGGCTGTTTAAATTTATTCACCTATTAACCGCCATCATAACTGTGCTAGCAATAACAGTGACTACGTTTACATGCACATCAAATACCGTTTAAGGCCTATATTCGGGTTGCAGCCAGATTCCGATTACGATGTTTATATACGTACAGGCATCGGAATATTCCTGTATACATGGTTGTTTTAAGTATGCCTGAGTTGCCATTCCTAAATACCTAGCCTACAGCTAAGCATCTGTTGGCACCCACAATTCCTTGCGGACTGAGCATGCATATATATCTCCTTTCAGTGGATTTTCTGAATAAGGTGTTTACATGCAACAAATTTCCGATTAAAACAGGCATATTCCAGGGATGGGAATCGGAATTTGGGCAATCGGAATATTGTCTTAATCTGAATCCGGCAATCGGATTGCAGCGTTTACACGCTTACTCGATACTAATTAGAATATTGCCAAATTCTGATTAATATCGGAATATTGACGTGAATGTAAAGGTAGCCAATGTCACCCTGTGACGTCAGCACGGGACACTAACTTTGGGAATAATGAAAATACTGCACCAAAGATCAAACCAAACTCAATACATTTAAAAAGAAAAACATCACAATTATTCAGCATGAACATACTGAATGTGTCTTTAAGGTGGAGTTTTCCTTTAAATCTGCACCACAACATGGCAGCATCTCTGTCATCAAGCACTGAATCATCTTCCCAGACCTGCTGTGAATTTCGAAATGCTCTCTTTTTCAGGATGTCGCATTATGAGGGAACTACGCTTTGTAGTGCACTTGGGAAGGCAAGAGGAAGTCATTTAGGACTTGGCCACAAACACTTCCGTGGTCGTGCGCCCTGGGTGTGTGTGTGTGTGTGTGTGTGTGTGTGTGTGTGTGAGAGTGTCTGCATCATCTGCAGGATGGGAGTGGAGTGACTAGCATTAGCACTGCTCTGAGTTTCGGGATCTGTGTGTTAAATTCAGCAGCATCAGCCCTTCAAGAGTAAGGAGATATTACTTATTCTTGCTTTTCGGTGCTCTGATGATGATGATGATGATGAAGATAATGATGATGGATGCGTTTCCGCTTCAGGCCCGGGTAATGTTTATATCGTGAATGATTTCGGTCTCGTAATTACAAAAACTCTTGGTTAAACTCTTCTAGTTGAGTGTGGAAAGAAACAGAGGTGTTAGATGTAACAGTATCAGTCTCCTTGATGTGTTATCAGGGCTGAATTTGTGTGATCTCTGGTTGAGATACGTGTCATTTGAATGACCATGAGAAAATGTGGGCGTGGTTAACACAAACGAGGAAGTGAGAGCCGGCAAGCGATTGGCTGTTACGCCGTGACGCGGGCGAATTCCAAACGGCTGCGTGGTGGATGTGTAGTGCACTACGGCGGCGCTTTGAAGCGGTTTCTATTTAGGGCGCGCGCGTAGGGAGGATGGTGGTATTTGGGACGGAGCCGGCTGTATGGCGGTGAAAGGCATAATTAATTGCAGCTGGCGCCGTGCCGCAGCCTGCACTCTCTCCAACTGAGACCTGAAACGGTTCACCTCATCCTGTGGCGGTTATCAAAGAGTGTCGCATTCAGTTGTACTTATTGAGCAATAACAAAAACTACAATCTCTGAGTAAAGGTCGGTGTGTGTCCTCCTTCTCCTTCAGCACAGTGGGCGGAGGAGAGGAGAGGAGAGGCATGTGTTTAAAAGGTGTAAAAGCCAAAGTTAGGAGCGTCGCCTGAGCTGGTGAGGCTGTCCCTGAGAATGACTCTCCCACCCTGACTAAACAAGCAGGAAATAAAAGCAGGAATTATTAATTAACACAGACTCATTCCACACAAGGACTTGGACAAGGATGTCTCATAGAGAAGTCGTAAATTATCAAGAAAAAATGTCTCTTTACGTAGAAGGTGAGTGACGCGTTTAGCTTTTAACACATTCATAAATTAATGTCTCACAAAATAACAAAATTAAACAGTTACACGATTTCATAACTCTTTACACTTCTTATTATTCTTATAATTAATTATATAATTTCCTTCATCCTCTCTGACTGGAATAACTCGAGTATGAATCGCACAGAGAAATGGTATGTTCCGCTGTAGGGGTGTCCGAAACCGGGATTTACTCTTTCTCTTGCTTTCTGGCATGACTGGAAAAAATATATAGTTACTAGTAAAATTATGCGATGTTTCTAATTTTTAAGAAACCCCATAGTTTTTCTTTTTAATGTCTTTGGCGCGGTTAAAATCTTAATTAAAAGCTTCCTCCCCCTCTCCTGCGCTCGTAATTAGTAGAAAGCTTTGTGCATCAAGTGCAAGTGTAGTGTTAATTAACTGCATTAAAATAATAATAATTAAAAAAAAGGTATTCTAGTTTGTCTTTTATAAAACTTTTGGTAAATGACCTACATTTTTCTCCTGTGTTTGCTGCACTTTGGTGTATTTGTGTGTATGTATGTGTGTGTATATATGTGTGTGTGTGTGTGTGTGTGTGTGTGTGTATATATATATATATATATATATATATATATATATATATATATATATATATATAATATATAAAGGAGAAGAAGCAACTTAAAGGAATTCATTCCATTCATTCGCTTTCTCGAGTCTGCTTCAGGTCTGCTCCCCCTGTCTATACTATAAATATTCACATTTAGAGACTAGACTAAGATTAAAATAGTCATTTAAGGGTTAAATCCCTGGCAGTGCTCAACCCCAGTCTTTTATGACAGGATGAAAAGGTAGCATGTAAGATAAGAATGTTCACAGGTCTTTACGATATACTTAGAGTACACGTGATCCTGTCAGAAAAGTACAGCGAGGTCATTGATAACTATGTGGAACAATAATCGATTCTTAGATTCTCTCTTGAAGAATTTTGAACCAGTGCATAAAATATTATTCATTGAAAAGTGTCTGAACGCTGACGACATTAGAGCTAGGTGTGGATAGTACATAGTAGCTCATGATACTTCACTATAAATTATTTGTTTGATGGTATTTTCTTCTGCTGAGATTTTTTTTTTAACCTACAGTCTGAAAAGTTCAAAAGCTCTTTTCTTTCTTTGTCCAACAAAAAGTTTAATGTGCAACGAACGACAGGAAAATAAAACACTGTAAAAACACTTGTTAGTGTGAAGAATAATGAAGTAAGAAACTGATGATGTATGCAGAATGTGCTGTGAAATCTACGAATAATTATAATAATACACTGATTTTAGAACCGTGTTGTTATTTAAGAAAGAAAAACATGTAATCATTGAATGTTGAAATTCTTTCGTGAGGAGATGTTTGTTTAACATTCATGGAGGGAGTCTTCAGTGCTAGCACTTAAAGAGTGAGGAAAAAAAAGAGAGGCTGGTGACAGAATTACTGTTTTTAGCTGCTATAATATGCATAAAAACAGGAACCAGTTTGTTTCGTGGATGTTATACAACATTGAAGATAACTATAAATGGTTAGAAATGTATTTCGTTCTTTAATAAGGAGAAAAATTAAATTGTTGCAAATTCCTGTGGTATAAGAGGAATAAAACACTTCAGGACATGTTGTTAATGAAAAATAATCCGCTTCAGGGGGCTAAGAGTGACTCTGCGTCGTGTCAGGTGACATCACACTACTGTCATTGATTATTTTCCTATAACAGCATGCCCACCAAGTGTTTCATCCCTTACCTAATAATTATTATTAATTATTATAGTGGTACTGTACTGCAAAAGACTGCGATATGCATATGAGCCTCGAACAGATGAGTTCCTGTGTGTTTAGGTTAATTTATAATATTCAAACAAATTATTATTATAAGGATTTTAAAACATGACAAGGCGGATCAGAAGAGTAAAATGCAGCAGTATAATCGCAACATAGAAGTTGGTCTGTGTTTCACAGCCCTGTGTATTAATATAGTCTGAATAAATGTACAGTGTACAGCGACTGCAGCTCTGTGACCTGTAACGCAGACATACAGAGGGTTCTTTATGGCGTGTGTGTGTGTGTGTGTGTGTGTGTGTGTATATATATCATGAAGCACATCTTTCACATGGCAGTGCTTTGACAGGAAATAGAGAAGACTAGAAGACTTGTTGGCTGTTAGTATAGTATTAAGTATTAAGAATTGGCAATTAATCATAGTTTCATCATAATCACAATTTTTGTCTTTTCCCAATGAATTAAATATAATTGACTGATATTTTTGAGCTTCTATAAAGTTTACACATTCGCTATTGTCAGATATCGATAGAGCATTAGATATCTTTTGTCAGATATTGTTAGATTTTTTTTAAATTAATTCATTCACAATGTCAGCATTTCTATGTTTAAACCACCTGTTTGGTTGCATTTATTTATCCATTTTACATCTGATTTTGTGTAATAGTCAGTAGGGGTGTAACGATCAGACAGTTTGGATGGATGCATCAATGTGAAAGGCAACGACTGAAATGAATCAAGGCAACAAAACAAGTCGACTACTACTATTACTAATTATATTTGATTATAAATTGAAATTATGATCAAAAGTGAAAGCAGTCAACTGGTGCGTAAGCAGAATGAATAATTTTATAATTGATGTGTAAATAGGCTAGCAAGGTGATCTGGCCGGGACTCTGATACTTAAAATAGTTTTTTCTCCATGTCGTCATCACTGATGAATTAACAGTAAACCTAACCCAGATTCCAAACAAAGTTGTTTGCATATTGAATCTGAGGCTACTAAATTGCATCATGTCGTGAATATTGAATCGTTGCCTCACGAGTCTCTCGTCTTGTTTGGATGCCTGAGGTTTACACCACTAATATTTAGCTAATGAAGGATTCACTCAATTTACGTGACACTCCAGCATTTTCAACCTTATTTTTAATCTGCTCCGTCTGTAGGTCACGTGTTTGTAAATGATTGCCTGTACTGAAAATCCACTCTTTTGATATTAAACCTGCGTGGAAACGCGTGCGAGTGGCATTGCATCAGAAATTCTGTCTATCACAGCAGGTAAATTATTCCTAATCCCTCCTCAAATCTCTCTCTAAACCCAAAATAATGAACACAGTAGTTTCCCTGCAGAGGAACACTTAAGCTAAGAGGAGTCTAAATCATGTTTTGCAGCAGTATGTTCAATAAGTTCTTTCTTTTTTTGAATTTCATTATATTTAGTTAATAAGTATTTAGTAAGGCATTACTAAAGATTGTGCGTGTTTTTTTTTTTTTTTTTTTTTTTTTTTTTTTTTTTTTTTTTTTTTTTTTTTTTTTTTTTTTTTTTTTTTTTTTTTTTTTTTTTTTTTTTTTTTTTTTTTTTTTTTTTTTTTTTTTTTTTTTTTTTTTTTTTTTTTTTTTTTGATAAGTCATTTTTTGCGGGCTGGGGTATTTTGCTTCTTCTGTTTTTTGCTTCTATATGATTATAAAAATAATCACAACGGACACAGGGAAAAGCTAAGATGGCTAAAAGTCGTCTTCTGGCTTTCTATCATGAAAACAACTGTAAAGGTTTCTGGAAATTTGGAGCTTGCAGTTTTCAAGAAATTAGTGTACTCTTATTGCAAATCGTATCTTGTGCAAAACCTTTGGGTGTGCACCCTCCTGAAAGAGAACCGCATGTAAGGTTTCAATTTCATCTCAGTAGCTTAAAACGATTATCTGTCACAATGAGCCGTGTTAACCAGATTAATCGCTGAATCCTGATGGTTATTCTGTTCTGTACAGGAAATCAGATGTTAGGGATGATACACTCCAAACAGTCAGGGATTAAGACTCCAGGACTCGGGACTCTTGGATTTCAAACCCACAATCTTTTGACCACAAGCTCCAGGAAATTAAGCCCTCAGCTGCCACAGCCCTATTGTGTATAAAAATTCTTTTGTGTTTGTTTCATCAGTGAAACTCTTGAATCAAGCCTGATGAGCAGGATTTTATTTTTGTAGAAGTCATCTCATCCTTCACCTGTACCAGGAAGTATCTGCCACTCTCACATTTTATGCACACTTTACACACCTCATCACACTGTTTCTGCAGTTTGATGTAGAAGCAAAGATGGACAGGTCAAGTGAGTTCATTTATACAGTAAAAGGACTGCGCAGTCGAATACAATACAAAATACTTTGTTGTGCGTGCAGGAAAGCAGCGTTTGTGTTGTATTCATTCGCTTATTCATTCATCTTCAGTAAGCTCTTTATCTCAGTCAGGGTCAGTCTAGTGCATCTAGGGAGAGTGTTCTTTAGGCCCCATCCATATGTTTACAGATATTTAAAAAAAAGTTGTTTTTTTTAAATACAATTAGGTAGCTATAGCACGTTATCAACCTTTATGTGAAATGCCTCAAGAACGAAGTTAAGAGCTGGTTTTGAGCAGTTTGAGGCAAAATACAGGAAGGAAAAAACCCTGGAGCTGTGAGGCTGGCTACTGCACCACTGTGTACCGATGTGTTCAGTGAATGTGACTAAAACTGCATCTCCAAGAGTAAAGTAACTCTCGGTTTGTGTTGAGTGTATTGGACCTGGTTCGCGTGACAATCAGGACTGGATGATGGACATGAGCGGTTTCAAAAAATCTCTGGTTTGGTCTTAGTGTGGACATAGTTTTAGTCTGTTGTGCCAAAAACATCACAGAAAACAAAAGATCAACCAGTCAGACGAGTCTCTGAATCGCGAGTGAAACTTTATGGTTTTCCTCTGGAATGCCAGAGATGTGCTGGTGTTAAGAACAGGAACGTCTGTCTGTCAGGCTTTCTCTAATAAGAAACAATCTTTTATATAGTCGTCCTGTTGTACAGAAATGTCTGACTTTTTAAGCTGGATTTTACTGAATGTTTGATTAATACCTGTATTTGCCATTAAATAGCCTTTGAAGCTGGTATGGCAATAAACTCTTAGACAAAACAAACTCTAATAAGAAACAACACAGGACATCTAAATTAGCGCCTTGCGTCAGGAGGATTCCCCTGATTTTACATCTGATTACCTCAGAAACTACAGCCAGATCAGCTGCATATGGCTTTTATTTAATGTTTATTTTGAATTAATTATTCCACAGCACGGATAAATTATCTCTTCTGATTGGTCAGAAGGTGTTGATTAATTTTCCATAACAGCAGCTCTGACAGTAATTCCGGCTGCAACACAGATCACAGGATTATATTAATGCGATCGTTCTAATATGTTATCATTTCTATAGCAACAACTTGCACACGGACTTGTACGCCACATAAACAGATTAAATTGATATGGTGAAGTTTTCTGTGAGGCAATGTTTATTCAGCATTTACGGAAGGAGTCTCCAGTGTCAGCGCTTTGTAACAGTCAGATTTAAAGCTGTAACTTTACATTTTCCGACACGGGAAAAGACAGAAACAGAGGTTGGTGAAGTTTCTAGCTGCTATAACATAAGTGATAACAGGAACTACTTGTTTCATTGTTGTTCCAGAGAATTAAATGTAACTATAAACTGATAAAAAGTATATGTTGTTTCTTTAATAAATAAGAAACTGTAACTGTTGGCAAAATGCTGTGGTGCAAGAGGATTAAAACACTTCAAGACGTGCTGTTATAGGAAAATAATCAACTTCAGGGTGGTGACAGTAACTCCACTTCACATCAGGCTGCATTACACCACAGCAACATTGATCATTTCACTAAAACAGCATGTCCCTCAGTGTTTTTTTTCTTCTTGCCTCATTGTATATAACAAATACACTGTCATTCCAAGTCGCACAGCACACAATGCAAGATTTACGATGTCCATCTGTCCTTGGTGCAACACTACGGCAGAGGAAACGGCTGTGACAGAGTGACAGACTAACACTATACTGCGATGTGATTGCAGGTGTGAGCAAGTCGGTGCCACCGGACAGGTCCATGGCTCAGTTTCAGGAAGTGATGCGTCAGCAGCTGGAGAGCTCCATGCACACCGAGCTGGAGAAGCTGTTGAGCACGGCTAAAGGAGCCGACACTGAGGTGAGCGTAACCGCTTTAATTATACTAACTGTGCTAATCATTTAAAAAAAAAAAGAGAAGGAAGGTGTTAGCTTAGCTTATTTAACTTCAACCTGTCAAAATGAGCACAGGTCAGCACAGTGAGTGTCATGATTACTAATTTTGCACTGTTTAATCATTAAACAACAGAAAATTACAATCTCGTGTTAACTTATGCTTGAAGTTCCCCTCATGCGCTATGGACACTGATAGCTATTAAATCTGGAGAAAACATATTTTTGGAGATACTGTTTTAATTTTGTAGTTTGTAACTTATGGGAGAACGATTAAAATGATTCGAGGAGGCATCCTGTACTAGTCTTGTGTTTGTCCAATTAAAAACTCTCTGGAACGTATATGTCCCACCCCCAGGGGGCGTGTCTAGCTCTACAGTAGCAGCTCTTTAGCAGCGAGCGTGGATTCATCTGTGTGTTTTTAACTGTATGTCTTTCCATACACTATTGCCTTTTCCAACCTTCGCCTGGTGGAGGAAATGATGTCACTTTTTGGCCTATGAGTAATGTCCGAAGTGTGCATTTCTTTGTGGTGTAGTTTAGTTTTGTTTTAAGCACTGGGGAATAAGAAGTAAATGACAAAGCTGCTAAGATGGTTCTAGGTACAACCATTTTAGGAAGCAAGGAAACCTTAACCTCATTATCCAATGAACCCCTGAAGAATCCTTTTCCAACAAAGTAGGCCAACTTGTTTTTGTGTTACTGAGGTTTGGATTAAACCCATTCAATTAAACAGACCCCCTAGCTATGCCTCACAGAGCCACTGGTGGTTCCTGGACTCCATTTTGAGATTGTGGCTTTACACAACTGCTCCAGGGGAGTTCCAAAAAAACAGACACTTCGCTTTTGCTTTCATCCCAGGAATATACTAAAAGGACAAAAAATGTGCAAATGTAACCCAAGAACAAAATCACAGTAATTTTACCACTATGGAAATGGTGCTAGTACAGCTCTGGTGTTATGGCAGGTATTGGCATCGCTTCTGTAACCTTGGTAACAGTGCTAATGTAGGAAGGATTGCAGGCTTTATGTGAGATTTATTCATCTCCAGTAAGTGCTTTATCCTGATCCGTGGATCCGGAGGCTATTCTGGGAAAACAAGGCGTGAGGTCAGAATACACTCTGGATGGGACACCAGTCTATCATCGAGTACCTTGCGCACACACACGTTAACACCTAGGAGCAATCTAGCGTCCAGCTACTGGCAGGTTTTTGGGAGGAGGGAGGAATCTAGAGAACCAGTTTTGAAACCCACAGGGACACGGAGCGAACACGGGAAATTCCACATAGGCAGTAACCCGAGCTCAGGATCGAACCGGGAACCCTGGAGCTGTGAAGTAGCGAAAAAAAAAGAGCCGAGGCTGAAAATTAGTCAGAAGTACCTTTTGGTAACTGTGCTAACAGTGCAAATAGCTACGAGGCTGGGATGGAGGATGTAAATGTCCATACATCTAATGGGTTTGGAGTTGCATTAGCAAAAGTTTTAGTCTAACTGAAAACACTAACGGTATCTAATACAAATATTGGCTTAGTGCTGAAGTGCAATCAGTAAACAATGTAATGAAATATAAATAACAGAAGTACATGTAATTACTTGTGTATAATAAACCTGTGTTGTGTGGGTGCATGTGTGTCTTACAATCCTCTCCAAGTGAGCTCCAGAAGTGCTCACCATAGTGACACATACTGAGCTAGTGTGTAAGCCTGAGTTTAAGCCCCCTCAACCCCACCCAACTCTCTCTCTCTCTTACACACACACACACACACACACACACACTCTTTATGCATTAATGTACTGGCAGATGGATACTGCGGTACATGGTCCACACCCTGCTAACCCAAACACAATCCAGAAGAACTGACGTCATGCGTGTGGAGACGTAATTACAAATGTGTACAGAACACACAGATTTTCACCATATTCATCTAATCAACCACCACACCTTCACATCTGATATTTACGTTGTCCTACCTTCACACACTTACCAACGTGTCACGTCTACACGCAGTCGGGTTTCCGTCCATGTGGTTTAAACCGGCACAGAAGAGAATCTCACCTGAATGAAAGGAGAGATGTTAAAAAAGGCGGGTTTTAAGGCTTGCACGAGGTGAAAAAAAAAAAAAAACTAGAGTGGGTGAGTGTGTGGTGAAGAATAATAAAGAAGTTTTTCCTCACGTACTCCAGTACTCAGGCTGAACATTCAGTGTTATCCATATTTACACAGCGTGCCATTTTAAAAGGAGGAGATTTTTTATTTTAGGCCGCATTATTAATAGTGTCACTTTAACATGGATGTACTTTTGAATGACATGTATAAAGCCTCATATGCCAACATACAAAGTCCTGATTGTCGTTTTTTGTAAGAGACAGTAACATGATAATGTTGCTGTATGTGTGTCGCAGACACGAAGCTTGATAGAAACCAGCTCATGCTGTTGATTTACTGCCTTCCAGATGCAAAAGTTGTATCACAGAGGAGACAATTTATTAAGAGCCACGCTGAGAAACACTGAATTAGGACTTAATTATTTTTTATTAGAAAGCGGGAAGTATTACATGTGTAAAGAATAAAACATGGTCGGGTGTCCAGCTTCTTTTCAGAATATTCACACTATTACACAATATGCAATATTTAATGGAAACATATGTAGAATTTGCATTTCCCCCCGTTTTCTCCATAATTTGGTCTTGGCCAGTTCCCAGGATGAAGGTTAACACGTGCTTCCTTCAGGTCACATGAAACGAGCCAGCCAAACACATCTTTTCAAACTGCTGCTCATGCTGCATCACAGGGCAGCATAACACACTCAGAGGAAAAAACTATCCACCATCTTCTGCATACATGAGCTCACAGACACCTATGATTGGCTAATGTTGTTGTGATTGACAGGGGAGGGAGTATGCCCCTCAGTTTAGCTCTCTGGGACTCCCAGCAACGGATGGCTGCAGCATCGTCAGGATTTGAACTAGCGATCTCCCGAAGTAGGGCAAGCGATTTTCTGTTGCGTGTGGTTGGAGATGAAAACTAATGTAGTTCTTTTTGTTCAAAGCATACACATAGTCCATGTAGACCTCATTTGCTGCTTTTAGTTTTAATGATGTTTGATGATCTGATTCAGAGTGTCAGTGGAGGGATAATTATGAAGCAAAGCCTCTTTCATAACCGGCTTAATGATGAAAGGATTAAGTGGGATTAGTTCATGTACCGGACAAATAAAATTCATGAAAAACACGAATGCCACATCTAATTAAAATGCAAAACTTCAACCAAAGAGAGTAGATAAAAAAAAACTTGTAAATTAATAATATAAGCACGCTGTCAGATTCAGGCTCTGATCTGAAACTGCAGCAAACGGATGATGTTTTAGCCTTAAAATCACACCAGTAAAATGACATGTCACTGCTAAATATCTAAAACCCTGCCTCTCTTTCCTGTTCCACAGATCTGTAAGAAGGACTTTGAGGGCTTTAAGAAGCTCTTCCACAGGTTCCTGCAGGTGAAAGGACCTTCAGTGGAATGGCCCAAAATCAACAGGCCTCCAGAGGACTCGGTAAGAGAAACGTTTCACCCCTCTCTTACAAACGTACACGTAGAGCTGGGAAATATAACCATATAATATCAATATGGTGCTATATTCTGCCAAACTTCTGAGATATTATTGATATCTTGATATGTTTTTATACTGATTTGATTTGAAATTTGTACTAAATCTTTAAAAATGGAAAATGTTAACATGTTTACAGAATGTATTTTTCCTCCTTAATTTATTTGTTAGCAAACCTATAGCTATATCCTAATAAATATCAATAAATATTGTGCACCGTAGAAATGTCTATGGGAATCATGAGATATTTTCGTTGTATCTTTTTGTATATTTCTAAGCGATAGCACATAGCGGCATACTCCGATGTTAAAGTGCAGCGTTCCTACGTGAAATGTGTAAATGGCAGGTCTGCCAATGCCATGAGACTGAAAACATCCTGTGAGTTATACATTTTTTATTAGGTCTAGCAGGATCGTGGTTGTCAGTATACACCTCCACTTTTCTACGTTCTCATGTTTGCCCTTTTTTCTTTAAGCAGGAAATTCAGTAATACTCCCCTGAAGCCTCCTGAAGTCATGGAGAGAGCATGAGAACTGCAGCATGTAGGGTGCGGACTCTGTCACGCTTTATTTTCCAAGCCTGCGTATTATTATGACCCACAGCGATGTCACCGGGCTCAGCGATGTTATTAAACGCCCACTGAGAGCCGTGACACACTGTGACTGTAGGCGGACTGATATTAAAACCAAGCAGCAACACACACTTTCCAGAGTGGGGATTCTGCAGCAGTGCTAGTAGGCATGTTTGTGTGTGTGAGAGAGAGAGAGCGAGAGATTGGGAGAGATCATGAGTGATGATTGGCCTCCTAATTGGGAGTGTGTGAGAGGAACATCAAAATTAATCCTCTAACATCTTCTAACTGTAATTTCGTCTTGGCTGATTTGGGCTTCTGCATTTCACTAATCTTGTAAAGGTGCAATTATCCAAATTCAATCATCCAAATGAACAAGAAAACAAATCACGAACGTTTCTGTTGATCTGTCACACACATCAGCGGTGCTCCACGCAGTTAAACACACCACTGCACTCGAGTGTGTGCATTATAACTGTTTATACCACAGAAAGTATATTAGAGTAAGTAAGAACAAAGTATATTCTTCTAATAATTTGGTGAAGTTTTTTTTTTTTGTCTCATTACTTCAAGGGAAAGAGAAAAAAAAGACAGGCTGGTGAAGGAACGACTGTTTCTAGCGGCTATAACGTGATAACAGGAACTAACTTGTTTTGCAGCTGTTAAACAACATTAAATATGTTACTATAAATGGATAAAAAGTAAGAAATAAAATTTTATTTCAGTAAATAAAAAATGACCACATTGGCAAGTTGCTGTAGTATAAGAGGAATAAAACACTTCGGGGCATGCTGTTATTGGAAAATCAACTTTTTGGTGGTAATAGTGACTTGGGCAGCATCACACCATCCCGTTGTTGATAATTTTCCTATAACAGCACTCCAATGTTTCATTCCTTACATATTATACACTAAATATTGAATATGGCTTCTTAAAGTCCAATAGAAGTGAATGCAGTTTTTTTGTTTTTTAAAAAGGGATTAATGCTATGGAACACAACAGAATATTGAAGTTAATGCCTCAAATTAATGCTTCAATAGCACGTATACCTTTAACGTGGAGAAAAACGGCAGCATTTAAAGCATACGTAATTTTTAAGGAATATGTAACGACTTTCAAGGTCTTCGGTTCTGTCCTTCTGTTGCTTACTCCAAGTGTTGATTTGAGTAACCTCACGTTACTCTAACAGACTCCGGACAAAAGTGTCAAAGGTAATCCAAGTGAATGAATGTAATTTCAGAGCTGAAATCCATGTTACCTGGAGATTTTATTCAGTAATAATAGGCAGAATTTATTTATTGATTGATTTTTTTTATTTTTCTACATAAGGTAAATGAAAAACAGAGTGAATAAATGTAAAGTAATCCAATATTCTCATATTATGTAACAAATGTAAGATTATTCACATATTTCTAGACATCTTTATTAATTTTAAGCTAAAATTGTCTTATACTAATACTTGACACTTTACATTTGTAATATTCAAAGCCTAAATCACACTGTCAAATGTGAAGCTCTCATTTTTCGCCCCCTCAAAAAAGCTAATAAAATGGCGCTATTACTTTTAAGTGTAATTGGGTCACTTGTCCTTGTTTCGGCTTCATATTACGCCTTGTTTAAGGAAGTAAACATAGAATTCGAATGAATTCAAATAAAGTGCTTACACACAAGGAAGTTATGGCAGGTTTTCTTTCTCCAGAAAGTACCTAGTTAAGCTATGACTCATTAAACACATTAAAAAGCATGCACGCACACATACACACGGTTTCATGGCCTCTTTTCACTTGAAATTTATACGAGTGTGGAAGAAATTTAATGCAGAAAAGGCCTGAGTTACTTGTCAATAATTAATCTCAGCCCAACACTTAATAGCTAATCAAAGCCGCAGAACTCCTCAGAGAATTAAAGACGCATACTAATGCAACTCGATTCCAGATTATTTCTCTTTTACCTCCAGAACCCACGTACTTTAAGCTTTAACGACACAATCGTTTGTCGTAGAGAGATTGTGTAAAATCACTGTATCCCTGTGCTGAGCTAAGCAACTTTTGCATATCATCTGAGATTCACTGGCCAGTGAGAATAACTCAAATATCGAAGCATTACACAAGTATAGCTTTGTTTTCAAACTTAAATAGACTAGCTGAACTGCAAAAACGAGGAAGCTTTACACTTATTCTGTAATCAAGGCTTTAATAGGAACCCTGTACCCATGTTCCCCTGCTTATACATACAATTATCCAATCAGCCAATCACGTGGCAGCAGCATTAAGTATAAAATCATGCAGATACAGATCAAGAGCTTCAGTCAGTGCTCACCACTGGGTACAGGATCACTTAAGCTGGATAGCTGAAGATTGGAAAAATGTCATTGTTTCGGTGTTCCTGTGCTCACTATAGCCTCAGATTCCTGTTCTTGGGTGACAGGAGTGGAGCCTGATGTGATCTTCTGCTCTTGTAGCCCATCCACCTCATGATTTGTGCATTCTGAGATGCTTTTCTGCTCATGACGGTTATAAGGAGTGGTTATTTGAGTTAGCTTTGCTGTGAGCTCGAACCAGTCTGGCCATTCTTCTCTGAGCTCTTTCATCAACAAGGCATTTCCACCTGCAGAACTGCTGCTCACTGGATGGTTTTTGTTTTTCTCACCATTCTGTGCATGATCATTAGTTTCTGAAATGTTCAAGCCACCTGTCTGACGGTTAGAGTCACTGAGATCACATTTTTCCCCATTCTGATGTTTGATATGAACATTTACTGAAGCTCTTGACCTGTATCTGCATGATTTTATGCCACATGATTTGCTGATTGGATAATTTCATGAGTAAGCAGGTGTACAGGTGTTCTTAATAAAGTAGACTGTTAGTATACGTACGCTATATGACCAAAAGTATGTGGACACCTGACCGTCACACCCATACGTGTTCCTTCTCCAAACTGTTGCCACAAAGTTGGACTCACACAATTGTATGAAATGTCTTTGTATGCCGTAATATTACAATTTCCCTTCACTGGAACTAAGAGGCCCAAACCTGTTCCAGCATGACGATGCCCCTGTGCACAAAGTGAGCTCCATGAAGACATGGTTTGCCAAAGTTGGAGTGGAAGAACTTGACTGTACTGCACAGAGCCCTGACCTCAACCCCACTGGGGGAACACAAATCCCCACAGCCACGCTCCAAAATCTAGTGGAAAGCCTTCCCAGAAGAGTGGAGCTTATTATAACAGTAACTCTGTGTTAATGCCCATGGATTTGGAATGGGCACATATGGGTGTGATGGTAATGTGTCCACATACTTTTGGCCATATAGTGTACATGCTACTTGGGTTAAATGAGTTTGAGTAGACAGTAATGTTACTATACATTTATTTTTGTAAAATAGTTTAGTTTCACACATGGCTGGAAAACTCCAGTCTATCTACACACCATGGAATTTCTTCCATGTTTTTAAGACTTCTGTATTTTCTTCATTGTTCCTATTCATGTTTAATGTATTATTTTAATTTTATTATTCCGTTAGTGGTTTTTTTTTTTTTTTTTTTTTTTAAACCTTATTTGTTCAACCGAAACCTTCTCGTTGAAGCTGCTTGTTACTTAAAAAGTTGATTCAGCATTTGTCTCTTGCACTCTGTGCGTCTCATAGACTTTCTGTCTCCTCTGTGGAGCACAGCATCCCTCTTCTCACCATTGCGAAACCTGAAATAAGAAACCTTGTGACAAATTCAGCTGATCATGTTATTGAACTCAAGACCACTGTGTTGGTGGTTTCAAAACAGCTTTCACACTTTACTAAATGTACCGATCCCTTGACACAAATGAAATGGTTGCAGGAAAAAAAAGTTGAAAGTGTGAAAATGTCATCTTCAAAATGCCATTAGAGCATTACACACCAGAAGTGTGCTAGTTTAAAATGTGTACAGCCTGTAGTGTAGGGTGTATAATACACAACTGATTAATGCACAAATACAAGAATGGTTTGACATCATGGAAATCTTTCATCCCTCCTTTTCTGGTTTATTTTACACCCTCTTTCTGTCTCATGGGCTCACCCATCACTTCCTGCTGTTTGTTTTCATGGTGTCAGAAAGAGTGTTGTTGTGAGCACGGCACTACACCCCGTCTCAGTGGGACTGTTGCGTGAGTGTCTTACGTCCTCTCTGACTCAGCTCTGTCACATCTGGAGCACGTACAACCTCATGGTATGCGGCCTTCAGACTGCTGGGAAACTGGAGGGATGAAAGAGAGAGAGAGATGGATAAAAAACAGAGCAACCCAGAGAACTCACACATTTTTAGCATTTCTCTTTGCTGTTCTTTTCATGGCCAGTGTGTGATTTTTGTAAGCTGATAGTGTAGGCAGGAGGGCAGCATCATACACTTTGATACAGTCTCCATCAACCTCACACAGAAACCTAGTGTCAGGTTTACACTGAATGTTTTAGGCTCTGCGACACACGCACTATGATTTGAGCTGTATGATACACACTTACACATATACTGTATGATGTATGCTATGATTTGAGAAGTACAATTTGCGATGTCGATACATGCTGTATAATACACACTGTACAATTTGAGCTACACGACGTACACTACGGTTTAAGCTTTGACATACACTGCACGATTTAAACTATATAGCGTACACTGTACAATTTGAGCTATACCGTGTACATTGTAAAATTTGAGCTGTATGCAGTACACTGTACAATTTAACTTGTATAATACACACTGTACAATTTGAGCTGTATGGTACCTTCTGAACAGTTTGAGATGTATGATGTACAGTGTGAAGTTTATCAGCACACTGTGAAAGTCAAGGCTGCAAGAGTTCATTGGATCCTGATCTTCAAAAAGATGGCCTTTTTATGTGTTCTTGACTGACATGCTCCCCTTAGGAAGGGGCTGTGGAGAATATAAAATGACACGCGTCTTCTCATTAAATCTATAAAACAAAATAATCATAAGACAAGCTTATGTATATATGTGTTTTTGTGTGATCATATATGTGATTTTATTATGTATATAAATAAAGAATAGCATAATATGTATTACTAACTTCTCTGTTTTCTTTTTAGATCCAGCCATATGAGAAAATCAAGGAGAAGGGTTTACCTGAGAATGTAGCTGACTGCCTGAACAAGCTGGTGGTGGTGAAGCTGAATGGAGGTCTGGGCACCAGCATGGGCTGCAAAGGGCCAAAAAGTCTCATCAGCGTCCGAAACGAGAACACGTTCCTGGACCTGACTGTGCAGCAAATTGAGGTAAGACCGCTATGATGTATAGTGAATAAGGATGTGAATCTTAATGCATGTTATATGATATGATACAAAAATAATGCAGTTAAACTAGCAACTGTTAGATTACACTTCAATTCACTACTGATCTGATGTGATTCGGTTCAACACTGATACGATTCAGTTAAGGCTCAGTTCAGTTAAATTTGAGTTTTCCACCACAGCCAGTCTTCAGCACAGAGGACTTTGTGATTTCTCATTTCTTGATAAAAATGAGCAGCATTTTTCTCTTGTTATCTGCTGTAACATGAGTGATAACAGGAACTAACTTGTTTCATGGACGTTCCACAACATTGACACATCATACTTTTTTTTTTTTATTCTTTAATCCCACCACTGACGAGAACACCCGTGAAACAATTGCCTTCAAGCTCTGAAAGAAATTTGAGCTTTCTCACTAACATTATAGCAGTATATATATATATATATTTTTAACTGTTTAAACTTTTTTTGATTTAAAAACGTATCTTGGCTTGTAAATTGATGCGGCTGTATCGTAGGCTGGTGAACTGAATTTCCAATTGGAAAATCCAATCTTCCTTCACACTCCTAACAGTAGAGAAAAGCTCAGTGCTTGTTGTGGGTTCATCTACTAAAACACACCGGATTTAGTTCATCTTTCATTCCCTGTTAGTCACAGCTGCATTTACACTATACGGCCAAAAGTTTGTAGACACCTGACCATCACGCCCATATGTGCTTTTTGAACATCCCATTCCAGATTTAGTCTCACCTTTGCTGTTATAATAACCTCCACTCTTCTGGGAAGGCTTTCCACTAGATTTTGGAGCGTGGCTGTGGGGATGTGTTCATTCAGCTACAAGAGCATTAGTGAGGTCAGGTACTGATGTTGGGTGAGGAGGTCTGGGGTGCAGTCGGTGTTCCAGTTCATCCCAAAGGTGTTCAGTGAGGTTGAGGTCAGGGCTCTGTGCAGGACACTCGAGTTTGTCCACTCCAACTTTGACACACCATGTCTTTATGGACCTCACTACTGTCATGCTGGAACAGGTTTGAGCCTCTTAGTTCCAGTGAAGGGAAATTTTAATGCTACAGAATACAAAGACATTCTAGACCACATACGGGTGTGATGCAGGTGTCCACAAAGCTTTAAGCCATATAGTGTGCACTGATTAGGAAATCAACATAAAACTATTCTATACTAAGTGGCCAGAACCCCACTGCTAATAATCAAGCCAGTGTTCCTCAAAGCACAGGTTAACTTCCCACAAAGCCATGTCAGTGTATCTCAGTGTATGCATTTCCATCGGGATTGTGCTACAGCTGGGTGCATGGAGTCTAGATGTGGGATTAAGAATCACTGGGTCTGGGATGATGAGCCTCAGATAAAGCTTAGGTCAGTGTGTGAGATCATCAGTACTGAGAATATTCTCAGATCTGTATACATTTATATTTGTATGTACGGGTTGGATGTTTGGGACACATACAGTATCACTGATACTTTGGATTTGTGTTAACAACCAACATTTGTTAAATAATCACTAAGGAATAAAACTCCATGAGGTGTGCTGTTATAGGAAAATAATCAATAACGAGGTGGCGTGATGTGGCCTGATATGAAAGAGTTGATCATTTTCTAGTAACAGCATGTCCAAAAGTGTTTTATTCCTCTTACATCAGACTCCTGACCAATCAGAGTTGAGGATTCAACAGTGCCGTGGTGTAATGTTAATTAATTACTGGTGTAATGATAACTAGGAATGCAGGAGCTCTGTGGATCAGCTGATACAATACTGACATCATCTTGAGCCTACATTGTTATGCACAAAGACAGTTTGCTTTGTGTTCTGTTTCAGGGCCAGATCTGTGTTTGCGTAGTCTACACAACTACATGAGACACATTCACGGTATTATAATAATAACTACATGAGTAGATTAGATCAGGAAATGCGTCATATCTAACCTCATTCCCAACCAGTGTTTTAAGCCGGTATTAGCATATTTTCTATAGATCCAGAACGTGCTTTCAGTGCAGGTTTGCTGTAAAACATACTGTAACATCTGCCTTAAAGGAGACAAAATCAGGCTTGCTCATGAGCATGTCTGTGTGCTCCCGTCTCAGTGAAGATACTCTGTTCTTCCAAACTGATGGAGTCTGAAACACTGCATCAGTTACGGATCCACAAACTGAGACTAAACAGAGAGCTGCATCCACAAGCCCGAGCGTTTAAACCACTAGCACATGTTTCACATCAGCTCTCTGTGGTTCTCCTCTTTCCCCCACTGTAGCATTGTGAAATACAGCAAAAGCACATTTTTACTTTATTCAGGGAGAAACGTCAGCCACCAGTTAGATCAACACTGAAATATTTCTTAGTAAGCATGGCCAAAGAGGGACAGAAGTGGCGAGGGAGGGAGTGAGGGAACGAGAGAGAGAGAGAGAGAGAGAGACTGAGACTAAAAGAGAAGTATGTATATAGAGAGAGAGACTGAGAGAGAGGCAGAAAGAGCAGTGGCTCGAGACAGAGTAGTGTAGAGAGACAGAGACAGATTGAGAGGTGTAGATGAAAGACAGAAAAAGCAGTACAGAAAGAGAGGCAGAAAGAGCAGTGTAGAGAAAGAGAGAGAGAGAGAAAACAGTGTAGAGAGACAGTAGTGTAGAGAAAGAGAGAGAGAAGCAGAGACAGATGGAGAGGTATAGACAGAGAGAGACACAGAAAGAGCAGTGTAGAGAGACAGTAGTGTAGAGAAAGTGAAACAGAGACAGAGGTGTAGAGAGAGGCAGTGGAGTGAGAAAGAGTTGTAGAGGAATGAGAGACATACAGAACACAGCCTGCTCTGTTCCTCACTGTAAGTGAGAGGTATAAAGAGGAGGATATTCACCTCTGTGGTACAGCTATACACCTGAAACACTCAGCTCTGTGTCTCACAGCTCGGATCTCTCTCTCTCTCTCTCTCTCTCTCTCTCTCTCTCTCTCTCTCTCTCTCTCTCTCTGTGTCTCTGTATAAATCCTGGCATGGTTCTCTAACATGGTTCTCTCCTGGGTGAATACAGTGTACATAAAGAGCTGTGTATATTTCTCCAGCACATGAGCAGTTACTGCTTACAAACACTGACCTGATTCAGCTCTATAGATCCAGTCTGAGACAAACTCAGTTCTGAGCTTTAGAGACATCAGAGTTTTAACATTTCAGCTGGCAGAAATCTGAAGTACTGAACTTTAAGTTTACAGTTCAACAAAGCTTATACATTAAGGTTAATAAGTAGGAAATAATAATAACCTCAGCAGAGAAAGACATTTTGAGCAGATTACGTTCACATTATAATCATATTTGCTTTTCAGTAAGTTTTATTTTTTTCTGAATGTATTTTCTAGCATCTAAAATATAAAATAGTTAACTTTTTTTTTTTAATAAAAAAAAGATAGAACCTTATAAATCTAAGTTTATCTGTGAGTTTGGAGATTCTGTCAAATATTAGTGCTTTATTTACTGTTTATATACTGTTATTCTGTCTTACTTCACTTATTGCTTCCTGCAAATAAATCCCACTGACAAAAACCATGAAAAGACACATTTCAAGTTTACAAATATTCATGTATATTGCAGCTAGGGATGAGTCTCAAGATTTATTAATACAGTGTTAGAACCATATAATCAATCAGAAACGATCAAAAAAAAGAGTCCTTAAGGCTAGTGCGCATACTGCACAAATGTAAAATAAATATACAATACTCTGTGGTGACTTGAGCACATGTGAGAATAGGAAACGGGTCATAATGATCTAAAATTTCCTTCATAAATCTAAAATTTCAGCGCAAAATATTGTGCATTGTTTTGTTTTTTTTCCTGTTTGCTGTAAACATTTCCAGCAGTGAATCAGAATGCTGTATCGACGTACATGTCCGATAATGTTCTGTCCGATTTTTTTTTTTTTTTTAACATTACAGCTGAGAAGTCATCTTCTGAATTACTACTCACAAAGTCAAATCTGTGGGTTTTTTTTCCCCCTTAGATGCATTTTTGTCGTCCATTAAACAAATCAATTTGTTCTGCTGGGCAAAAGCTTTTACTTTTAAAGCTGTATTTGTTTGTTCCAACAGAAATGAAGCTTGGTTTTTGCTCTTGTGTTCATCCAGAGCTCAAAGACATGTTTATATTTCTGAAATGAAACTCAGATGTGTGTTTTGGAGAAGGAATTGCTGTTAGTACTTGATGCAGGCCGGTTCACAAAATGTTATTAATAAAATGTTTAACATAGCTCTTGTATTAAGATTTGTTTAATGGAAAAAATGGAAATTTTTCCTATTTACATCCACATACATCCTCATCTGGACCGCGGTGCACCAGTTGACGACCCTCTGTTCTTATTAAAGACATAATACATATTTTATCAGAAATAAAACCATTTTGTGTAGTAATTTGGCATAAAATGGCCACTGTAATTGCAAACCCATTAATAATGGTCCAGAAAAAACTAACACATCTATAATGATGCAAATAATGAGTTATGTAACAATCTCATGAGATCGTGTAATAATAAACTGGTGACCTAAAATTTACTTCTTAATAGATCGAGGAGATTGTGTAATGATCAACTGGAGGATTTCTTAATAGTTCAGCGAAATCATTCCATAAAGAAAGAAAGTTTCTGTTTGCAGAGAAAGTGTTTGACAGTTTAGCTGCTGTGGCTGGTCATGTGATGAACAGAAACATAGCTGAGATGTTAGATAGTTCATATGCAGGTTACTTCATATGCATTAACGTCAGAAATGATATTTATCATCCTGACACTGTTCTGATATTCTTTGGGTTTTAATGTTTCTCCTTTAGCACTTGAATAAGACGTACAACACGGACGTCCCGCTGGTCCTGATGAACTCGTTCAACACTGACGAGGACACCAGGAAGATCCTGCAGAAATATACACACCACCGGGTCAAGATACACACCTTCAACCAGAGCAGGTACACACACCTTCTCATCATCTCGACCCAAGAACCGGTGATATCAGAGGGCATCGCTTTGTCGCCATGACAACAGCTCAAGTTATTTCCATTTCCCCACTGATGTAGGTGCAAAGTAAACTGTGCATGGCGTTTGTAACAGATGTGGTCACACGGCTTAAAATATCAACCCAGTAACCCGTTAAAGACTAATGAAGCAGATCAGCGGCCATGGGTTATGTTAATATTTAACAGAATCTTCAGAAATGTTGGAATCAGATGTTTTTGTACTGATCGTGCTGACAAGATTAAATAAAGCAAAGTAAAAAAACAGGACATAAAATAGATGTGCACATGGAAAACAAACTGAGCTCGTTGCAAACAAGGTTGCAGTATTTCCATAGATAAATGACCTTTGACATTTAGAAAGTGTAACAGTGTTGTTTGGTGGTGATGAATAAAGACGTTAAAGAGTGGTTTAGATCAGAGAGATTAACTGACACACAGATGTCACAGAATCTCTACTCAAGAGATTTATGTTTCTTTTTGGGGTTTGGGGTTTGGATTTGTTGCGGAAATCTAAAGTTTGTTTGGCAAAATACTGGTGCCTTGCAGTGTGTCATCACAGCAACACTGGGCTCAGTAACCTGTTTATCTCCACTCAGCATAACGTCTGCACTTCTGCCCGCTGACTTAAAGCTCATTTTGTGCACAGACTTAATCTCCAACAATGGATGCTGATAAGCAACCAGCGACTAAACAGCCCAGATGAAAGGAGTGCTCCGTTTGACTGCATAGAGAAGTCAAAACTAGGGGAACAAAATGCATTTTGTAACAGTACAAAGCACAGTACTCGAGTAAATGACACACACAGCTTTCTATTTGTTTGTTCAGATTATTTTCTGATGCTTTGTATCAGTGTATCAGTTTGAAAAATGGTCATCCCTAGTTTACAAGGACAAAAAAAAGGAGAAAAGTAAAAGTATGGAGAGCCTTTTCTTGGGGGTTTGGCACACCCATCTCCATACTTTCTTTACAATTAGGTTGCAAAGATTAAGTATGCAAAGATTATGTATATAAGGAACCTGCTTTAACAAACATGTTAATAAAAACAGTCAGCTAGCAAGGTTTTAGACATCTTTAGGCAGACTAAGTGTGACTTCCTGACACAGTAAATGTCACAAACAAGATAACGGCTGTCGAAATGTCTCTGATGCTCCTGTACTACAGTAGGAATTAAATCTTTAAATGCAATTTTCAAGCAGCCTTTTTTTTTCTTGCAATTGAGATCCATGCCAAAGTCAAAATGTCACCATGTGATGGGTTTTCCCAGACCACTGCACATTTTACTAATCAGATGAATCACCAGCTTAACTACATTGCCATACTCACCTCCTACAATAACAACCACAACACAGTGGACACTATAAAAATGATTCCATTACAAAATATAGCTGCAAGCAGCAATTAAAGGGACCTAGCACTTTGTGTTCCCAGCCTTAGTGACAGATGAAGACCAGAAGCCATTGGGACCACCACCACTTACAGTTTACAGTTATTATTGTAAACACATGTCCAAATTTGCTTTATTGGTGGCACGAAAGGGCTAGCTGAGAGTGTCTTCTGCCACTGTGCCAAATTTCATAAAAAGCATACATAGTATTCTGTGGGCTGCCATAGGCTCCTGTGTGGAAGTATAATAATACTACTAATTAGAAGAAAACATACAATGCCAGTAGAGTGCTTATACACCTTCGGTGCTTGGCCCCCTAATTAGACAGTAGCTCATTGTGGCTAATAACATTACAAATACCTGCAAAAGCTAGACATTGAACACCTCCACGTATTAAAAAGTAGCAGTCGGTAATGGTTAAGTGTATAAGGAGATGAACAAATAGGAATGAAGACATGTCCACTGGGCAACCAAATTCCTTACCCATTAAACATCACCTGTGTCTCTCTGTCACCCTGTAGGTATCCCAGGATCAATAAGGAGTCGCTGCTGCCCGTGGCGAACGATGTGGGCATGGTCGGAGAGAGTGCTGAGGGATGGTACCCGCCCGGACACGGAGACATCTACGCCAGCTTCTATAACTCGGGCCTGCTGGAGCAGCTCATCGCCGAGGGGAAAGAGTACATCTTCGTGTCCAACATCGATAACCTGGGTGCGACCGTGGACCTGCACATCCTCAACCACCTGGTGAGCCAACCCAACGGCAAACGCTGTGAGTTCATCATGGAGGTCACGGACAAGACCAGAGCCGACGTCAAGGTCAGAGAAAAAAAACACACAGACACACATCATTATTTAAATGTTACTTAATGTTAACTGATCAACTACAATGAGGAGAATGTACTACGCCTCACAAGAACATGGAGAACTGTGAAAATATCCAGCCCAAAGTTGATTAGTTTCCTATAACAGCACAGCCAAGTGTTTTATTCCTCTTATGCCACAACAAATTGCCAATGCTAAAATTTTTTTTTCATTTATTAAAGAATGACACTTCATCCATTTGATCTGTTTATACTTGTGCTTAATGGGGAGGGTGATATTTTTGTCATATATCACAATACTTGAAGAAATTTCTATGATACACGTTACATATGTCATGATATAAAGGTTTGCAAAAAAAAAACAACAACTTACAAATCAGGAAAAAACCTGATAAACTGAATAAATCTATTTTATAAGATTGTTATATATTATATATATTTTGTAAGCTGTATGTCTGACTAATGAATGAAAGATAAACTTAAATAAAAATTATTTTAAACTATAAAATGATAAAATTGTTATAGATTTTATATAATTATATATTTTGTAATCTTTCATAATTTCATAATGATGTATTTTAAAATATAAGAAAAGTCTGTAAAAGTGCATCTTAATTAAATTAACATTTTACAATTTTAATGATTAAGTATGAAAAATTCAAAAGAAACTCCTTCCATAAATAATAAACGAGACTATTTACTGAAAACTTCACCAGATCAAGTTACACAAGTTGTTTTGTAAATCCAGTTAAATGGACATCTGCAATACATACGATTAGAAGCTGCTGTTATAGAAAATTAATCAACACCTTCTGACCAATCAGAATCAAGAATTCAACCGTGCCATCACTCCAGGTTTTTAAACTATAGTTTAACCTGCTATAGAGTTATCTGTGGTTTAGTGTACTGTTATATTTCATCTGGATTAGAGAAGTGAAGCCATTACACTGTGCATCCCAAGCACTACTGAGAAGCCGATCATAGTTCATCATTCACACCGATTTTCTCCACCTTCTCCAGGGAGGAACTCTGATTCAGTACGAGGGGAAACTGAGGTTACTCGAGATCGCACAGGTTCCCAAAGCCCACGTCGACGAGTTCAAATCCGTCTCCAAGTTCAAGATCTTCAACACCAACAACCTGTGGATCTCGCTGGCCGCCATCAAGAGACTGCAGCAGCAGAACGCCATGGACCTGGAAATCATCGTGAATCCAAAGGTTGCAAAAAAGAAACTGACTTAAACACACACAAACACACACACACACAAACACACACACTCTCTCTCAATTTGTTAACTGGGTAATATTCTAAGGTCTTTAATCTATTCTTGATGCCACTTTGGGGGTTAAAAAATTCAAATCTATTTAAACACATCATTGTTGTCAGAAACAAAACATTTCTTTATTCTTTTTTTAAATTGTAATTATTTTATTCCAGTTTTATATATATTTCATCTTATTCTATATTTGTGTACTTCTCTCTTTGTGCTTATTTTGTACGATTTTAACCTGTGTATTCTTTTACATTACTTTTCATCATTTCAAGGTGCAATAGGTAGAATTAGTCAATTTTTTTTCAAGATTAGCTCTCTAATGGTTAAGTAGGTAGATTAGACATTTGAATGATTTTTTTTAAAACACCTTGAGCCTATTCCCGCCCATGTTCAGAGCTCCACCCTCAGGATCTATGGTGGCCTGTCGAGTAGAGTGTCTATACAATGACTAACGGAAACCAAACACAAACAAGCATTCCAGACCGGAAGTCAGTTTTCCAAATGGGTTTTCATAGCCACATGATACTTTTGTCCTGAGGTCATGGCTTAAACCATTATTTTGTTATAATTTTCTATAGATTTTGCAGATTATTTGTACAAGTAAAAAAAAGAAAAAGAAAAATCAACTTACTGCACTTTTAATATTTGCTAAATTTGAGCTGCCATGTGCGTAAAAAAACTGCTCTGTTGTTTCTTTTTTTCTGCAGTTAAAAGGGTTTTTTTTTTTCCTGTCCTCTCTCCCCAGACTCTGAATGGTGGCCTGAATGTGATTCAGCTGGAGACGGCCGTAGGTGCCGCCATCAAGTGCTTCGAAAACGCTCTGGGCATCAATGTTCCTCGTAGCCGCTTCTTGCCAGTCAAAACCACCTCCGACCTCCTATTGGTCATGTCCAACCTGTACAGCCTGGAGGCGGGATCTCTCACCATGAGTGAGAAGAGAGAGTTCCCCACAACACCGCACGTCAAACTGGGCAGCTCCTTCACCAAGGTAACACTCGCCATCAACACTCTGCCACATTAAGTTAACATTTTGGAACATTAAAGTAAAGGCGGTAAAAAGACGTTTTTTGAGGAGATTTAGAAGGGACACAGTATATACAAACATTATATTTGCATCCATACAGACATGTATGTCTATGATGAGACCTATTTGGACGGCATTAGTTTTACACTAGGAGCTGGGCTTTAACTCTTATGGTTACCTAGTGATTTTATTTTTGTTCGGATCAGCACTTTTTAATGTTATTCTCCCTTGAGAAAAATGCACCACAGCATACCTTCAGTGATTTGTTTTAGTCACCTCTCGACACACACATTTGATTTTACAAGCAGAGGTCGCCTCTTGTGTTGGAAAACATATTTTGCCCACTGCTACATGTTGTATTTGCTCGGTAAACCCTGAGAATGTCTAAAAATACTTCTGCCATTCATGAAATGATTGATTATTGGAAATGGTCTTTCAAAATTATTGATTGATTAGCTGCTATAGGCTGTATGTCTTTAAAAAGAGCGCTATCCTGCAAGCTGATTAACATTTAAAATGACCGATACAGCTGCTCTAGTTTTCTATAAATTAATTATACCACACAGCGGGGTTGAATTCTTGAATCTGATTGGTCAGAAGGTGTGCATTGTTTTCATGTAGCAGCACGGCTCAGATAGTAGCTCCAGCTGTAACATGAATGATAGGTTAATATTAATGCCCTCAATCTGACACGTTATTATTTCTATAGTAACCACTTATACAGAGGGACTTGTATGGCAGAAGCGCCACATGATCTAAGACTAACAATAAATGGAATTAAAAAAAAAAAATGTTGTTTAACAAGGAAAAATTGATGTTAATAAATTAAACATTGTAAACATTGGAAAAGTGCTGTGGTATAAGTGAAATAACACACTCCAGACTGTGCTGTTATATGAAAATAATACACTTCGGGGTGGTAACGGCACTCCAGCATCACACCACCCTGGCATGGCTTATTTTTGTACAACTGCGCACAGTTCTCTAGTTCAGTAGCTGGTGCAGATCTGCATGGCCTCTCTGGTGTCTGTGTGTGTTGTATTTGCTGGTTCACAGCAGTATGTAGGTCAGGCTCATTAAAGCCGCAGTACGTGGCGTTTCTGGTCTACAGGGACTGAGCTACAGGAGCTACAGGTGAGGACAGGGCTGCATTATACAGCACACATTCACTGCTCAAATTATTTCTTAAAAAAAGAACGAAAAATGGTGCAGCACCTTTTTGCCATAGTCAGGGGAATTAAATGAGCTCCGATATCTAAAAGCACCCTGACCTCTCTTCATCTCTGTAAAACCACTGTGTCTAGGCTTTTCAAAACTGTTAATTAATGTTCTTGCCCTGTTCAGTAATCAGGAATGGCAATATTTTAAAGTCTATTTTAAAAATCATCATCATTATATTACTAATAACTGGAATGAAGACTATTTATGGAAAGAGGCATGATGCCTGGAAGGTTTGTATTCAGAGATGAGAATGTAAATGAGAGATTAAGAACACTTTGACATCTATAAGTCTGGAACAGTGTGTCATAGTTAATATTACTTTGTTTGCCATTTGCTTTGGTTTCACACTGCACATAATTACATGAACTAAAAAGAATAGAAAAAACATTGGCTGAGGGGCATGTAGAGCTGAAACCCTACTCGTAAAACTCTTTCATTCATCAGTCAGATGTACAGCAGCGGAAACAAACCTTTGCCAAGAATGCGCAGAAATTGCAAAATCACCCAAGCACGGATAGCAATGAATTATTATATAATATCATTTTATAAATAACTAGTTTCAAACATTTTGTGTATCCATGCATTTCATTTTCCCTGTTGGTTTGTCAGTCAGAATATCCAGAACACATGGCATTTCATTTCATCTAGATTTTGAAGCAGGTCAAACTATCATACACATCTACGGTATAATGCAAATTACCTCGATAATATAAATATTATATATGTACACTGTAATATAAATATAGTTTCTACTGAAATCATTAGTGAAACTGAGCAAATCACATTAAATTTTATTTCACTTTGTGAATAGTTTAACGTTTAACATATTTTGGCATATGCAAAACTTGATGTACACACTCACACAGCACTCATCGTCCATGTAGACTTTTCTAGCCAAACTGAACACCTCTCTCTGTCTCTCTCTCCCTCTCTCCTAATGTGCAGGTTCAGGAATATCTGACACGCTTCGAGAGTATTCCTGACATGCTGGAGCTGGATCATCTGACCGTGTCCGGAGACGTGACGTTTGGGAAAAACGTTTCTCTGAAGGTAAAGCACATAAGAGTACGAGGATAAGAGCATGTTCGTATCCTAGTTTTAATCTTATCATTCACAGTTTGAGAAGGACACGGCTCTGAGGACATGTATAACTGATAACATGCTTTTCTTGTCTGACAATTGCTTCTTTATTTTAATGTTGCCAACAAGTAATGGAGGCCTATCTCACGCAATATCTGTTCCATAAATAGTTGGCCAAATCTTAACATTCTCACTTCAAACGTGTGAAAGAGAGCCAGCGTTAAAAGGAAAGCAGTGATATTAACGGATGGTTAAATAATTAGTCATCGTTTCTGTCATTCGCCACTTGTGGGTGAAAATCTGTCTTGATCAACGCACTGCGAGTTTTGGGCGAGATGGTGCATGCCCACCATGACTCACTCGCTTTATTCATTTAGTACTATGGGAATTTTATATTCTGTACATATTATTGAAAGTTCACTTAGGCAGGCATTTGTGCTATTTTAAAATTCACTCACAGCTTTCACACTTCTCCCCTTTTTCTTCTGTAAACTCACTGCACTTTGTGTGTGAGGCCAATTCAGTTCAGTTTTATGTGTATAGTGCTTTTAACATTGGACATAAAGCAGCTTTACAGAAATAAATACATTCAAATTAAACTAAATCAAAATAAATTCTAAATATGTGAATTTATCCCTAATGAGCAAGCCAGAGGCGACGCTGGCGAGGAAAAACTGCCTGAGACGATATGAGGCAGAAACCTTGAGGTCATGTGGTGCCACGTCTATGCTCATTAGTCACAGTGTATAAGGGACAAGAGAAGCGCTCACTGTGTGTGTGTGTGTGTGTGTGTGTGTGTGTGTATATCTGTGTCAATGCAGCGGAATCGATGCTGTTGTGAATCTAATTGCGGTAATACGATATTTTGTGCATTAACCTTGTAGCTTCAGTGTAAAACTAAAGAAGCAAGCATTAAACACCAGACATTCCTTAGCTGATCAGATAAATTTGAGATAGAAATTTGATTATTTGGATGTACTGTTTTGTACAGTAAGCAGTTTTGTGCTCTTATCCTGCTCCTCCTCCCAATAGTCACACTTCAGCACTCACTTCATGAGAGGTTTACTGTAACAATCTGTCGTCTTCTTCATGAAATCATTATAGGTAGCTCAGTCCTGAAGCGAACAAAGCCATCTGAAGCTATGAATAATGAATGTTAGCATCGGGCAGAACTGAATTATTTACCTTCTGAACTCTGTGACTCTCATCAATGCATTATATCTGACCTTTGACCCTTCGCTGTGCACAGGGAACAGTGATCATCATAGCCAATCATGGGGACAGGATCGATATCCCAGCCGGCTCCATGCTGGAGAATAAAATCGTCTCCGGAAACCTGCGCATCCTGGACCACTGACGGCTCCAGTCACGTGATCACATGACCTCACCTCACCTGCCTGTCCCATCTCATGACAGAGAGACAGTGCCTCGAACACGTCCTCTCATAGACTTATTTTTGTATTACTCTGTCTCTTTTAAAGTCTATTTTATTGTTTCCTACATTCCAACATTTTCTTGTGTCAGTATCAGAACAATGTCATATTACTGTACAGTATAAAAAAAGTCACAAACTCATCATCCACTGCTTTTGTTTTTCTACTCAGAGAGATCAGTATTTTCTCTTTGTGCACTTCCCATGGTGACATTGCAGACTGTGCCCAAATCCCACTCATGTAAAAAATGTGAAGGAGAAAAGCAATAAGCTTTTGATCACGGTGAACGGTTCCAGGAGCTCTACCAGGTTCTGGAACAAAATAAAGTGCAATATGGAATATGTGTGTGTGTGTGTGTGTGTGTGTGTGTTCTCACATCCACCTACGTTACAACCTTTAGCACGTGAGGGACAGACGGAGGGAGCATCAAGACAGTGTGATAAAATGAGACAAGCAAGAGAAGCTACGTTATAAAATGAGAAACAAACACAGAAAAGGTGAAAGAAAGCAAGAAAGATTGAGGAAAACATCAAGAGCAAAGTGATTAAAAAGACACAGGGCAGCAGAAAGTGAGCTAAGGAGAGAAAGATGGGGAATGATGAGATAAAACAAGACACTGAAAAGGGAAAAATAGCAATGGAAAGGTACAGTGAGAGAAAGTGAGGAACAAAATGTAAGGAAAGGATGAATTTAGACTGAAGTAATGTTGAAGGATGGGGTGATAAAGAAAGAAAAGCAAGAAAGAGAGAAGGGAACTTAGAGTCTGCTAAAATGAAAGAATCTAAGGGAAGGAAGAAGAACGCAAGAGTGACAGACAAAAGGAACATAAAGGGACAGTGATAAAATGAGAAACAAACTAAGGAAAAGAAACACAGAGGGAACTTTGAGGGATGGTGTGATAAAATGACACAGATTGAAGAAAGGAGAAAGAAAGTGAGGGAGAGAACGAGAATAAGGAAAGAAAAAGTGAGGGAGAGATACAGGGAACAAAGAGACTGATAAAAGGAGAATTTTGAGAGACTGAAAATGAAAGGAGAAACTAAGGCAAAGAGAAATGAAGCAAGAGAGAAAAACGGATCATCAGGGATGGAGTGACAAAAAATGAAAGTGAGATTAAGCAAAAGAAAGAGATACTGAGGCACAGTGTGATTAAAATGAGACAGACTAGATAAAGGAGAAAAGGTGAGGGAGAGACGAAATGTTGAGACAATGCGATAAAATGAGACAGACTGATCAAATGAGAAAGAAGGCAAGAAAGAGTGAGGGAATTTTCATGAAATGAAAAGAAAATTTAAGGAAAGGTGAAATAAAGCAAGAGAGGAAGACGGATAATTACAGGGACAGTAAAATATGAGAGAGACTACTGAAAAGAAAGAAAGTGAGAAATACTGAGGGAACATTAAGGGACAGTGTGATAAAATGAGACAGACTGAAGGAAGGCGAAAGAGACAGGAATAAAAAGAGACAAAAAGACGAAAGGAGAAAAACTGAGGGAGAAAGATTGGGACTGTCAAAAAAGACTGAAAAGGAGAAAGAACATGAGAATTTTTGAGAGACTACTAACATGAAAAGAGAATCTAAGAAAAGAGAGAAAGACAGGCATTGTCAAATGATGGAGTGGTGAAATGGAGTGAGAGAAACTAAGGAAAAGAAAGAAAGTGAGAGAAATACTCAGGGAACATTAACTTCATATATCATGCTCATTTACTCATAAATATGACCCAAAAAAACATGTACTCTGTGTGGAAAAAAACGTTAATTAAACTGTTCATTTGATTTGACATTTGATTTGGCAATAATGTAAACTAACATTCGAGCCAATGAAGCATTGTAGAAGTGACTTAGAAAAGGAGAAGGAACGTGAGACGGAGAGACGGCGGGACGGAGGGACTTCAAGATGTGATAAAACATGAGAATAAATAAATAAAATAAATAAAAGAGACACAAGTGAGGGAGGGAGACTGAGGAATCACGAAGGGACGGAGTGATGAAATAAGAGACAGAGACGCAGGAAAGGAGAAAAGAAGCAAAAGACAGAGAATATCACATGAGGAAGTAAGAAAAAGAGAAACTGCTTACTGATGCACCGTGAGCTCAAGGTCTCCCACAGTTCCCTGAGGCAGGAGGTGATTATAAACCTGTAATGTAAAGGCAGTCAAGCGTTAAACTCACCGAGTTTATGGCCTGAACACTTCCACACAAGCAGCCTTTAATGCCTGCAGACCACACAAACCATGCTCACGGTTCCCTGTACTGCACAGTCACACTAACACTGACACTAACAAATACATTTCATTGCAAAGAATTGTTCCATCACACAAACACCACACACACACACACACACACACACACACACACACACACCTCACCATCACTGCTCAACTGTGGATGCATCCTAAACTACAACCTACGCACTATATGTCATATACTGCCATACTCTATGATTCCATAAGTGCTCTGAATATTCTTTACTATGCTTTACAGGCAAGTACTAAACAGGAGGAGAAGAAAGAGTTTGCTGTGTATCAGTGGTGTAGTACTCGAGTACTTAAGTTTCCATATTTTTCACTCTACTAACAAAAGAACAGAAAACCCATCTTCTCAAAAGTTACTTAAAGTCTAAGGGCAGTTGTTGAAGTTATTTGTAGGGAATAAAACACTTGCGATGTGCTGTCTATTGGACGATAATCATCAACGGGGTGATGTAATGCAGTATTACCACTACCACCCTTAAGTGGAATATTTTTCTACAACACCACATCCAGAAGTGTTTTATTCCTCTTACACAACAGCTATTTTGCCAAAAATTATTATTATTATTATTATTATTATTATTATTATTATTATTATTATTATTATTATTATTTTTTAATTTAAAATCAAAACTTAAAGTTATGGCTTTTCTCTCAAAGCACTGACACTGGAGACTCCTTCCATAAATGTTAATAAAATTTTCCTTACAGAAAATATCACCTTATCATCAGAAACACATTTTTTTAATCTGTTTATGTGTGTTGCTACTATAGAAACGATAACATATTAAAATAAATATAAACCTGGCAGAGCTGCTGTTATAGGAAATTAATCAACATCTTCTGACCCATCAGAATAGAGACTTCAACAGGACTGTGGAATAAATCTGTATAATTTAATAAAAGTAGGTTTATGAAAGATGTGTTAAGGGCATGCGGCAAGACTGTAGATTGATGTAAAAAGAAAAAAGTGCCTGATCACACATGGACACTATAAAACCTTTAGGACTGTATAAATAACCTGAATGATTTTTTTACTGAATTACTATAAGCTAACTATTCAGCCATTTATAGTTGAAAGTGTAATGGCTGTAGTATTGAATTTGCTTTATAGAATTGTGCATTTGAAATGTTTATTAGTCTTCCATTACAGTTTCAAATCCGTTCTCCTCTCTCAACGTTACATAACGTGACATAAAATATTAAAAGCTTAATGGGTTTATGGCAGAATGGTGCTTTAAGAGTTGTGCACAGTAGCTTTCTTGCTGCTGTCTCTCACAGATACAGTGTTAACACCACAAACACATTTGGGGGAAAAACAGGGACCAGTGTGTTCAGAGAAGTGGCACAACTCCAGATTTAGCACAACTCATTGCTCATGCATGCGTGCTAACTCATCCTGCTCGGTGTTATGCGTCTCTTTTTCCTTTCTCTCACTCACTCTCTATTCACACACAGACACACACCCTATCAGCAATATAAAATACCTCATGCATACAATGAGGTATTATAAGCACCAGAGCTGAACACGTTTCACAGGAAAAGGTTTGATGTTTAATACGTGGCAAAAAAAAAGCCCTCTAATCATCCTATTATATTAACCAAAGAATGTCACTCTTCTCTCGTTTTCACCCCTCTATCTCACACACTCTCTCTCTCTTTAATAAAGAAGATCTTGTTACACGTATCATGACTCTCCTACTCTTGCTGGGATTACTGCACCTGTTTAAGCTGAAAGGCTTTTCACTACCTATTTACATTCACATCTATTCAGGTCCTTTCCTCTAAAGTTACTTACAAGAGAAGAAGTTCACAAGGAGAAAGAACTCTGTAGGAGTGGAAAGCAGAGGCACTTCAACATCTGCGTTCTACTGTCAACAGTCATGTAATACAAGAACAAGTAACTTAATAATGAACAGATGGGCAGCAAAAATGTTCCTGCATTTACCAGTTACAGTTCACTTACAGTTTGGCATCATTTTAGACGCCATCTCAAAGCTTAAAGCGAGAAAGTTGGATGTGGTGCAGATGATGGTGCAAGTCCACCACTTTGAGCTAACAATCTCTGCTAATTACATGGAAGCCTGACCCTTCACTTGGTTAAATGTGATCATTTTCTACTTTATATAGTTAAATATTTATATGAAATATGTTTCTCTTTTGTATGAATCACATTTTAAAATCTGAAAGATTTCATTCGAGTTCCACTGAAAGATGCCTGGCCTACCTCTATACTTATAACCTACTTTACCTACAGACAAAAAAAAAAGACATTATATTTAAGATAAGAAATGTTTACATCAGTCTTTGTCTCATGACCTGAGCTAAAAATTCACCTGAGGTAAGTCACAGGCATTTAAACATGAGACTTTGTCTTTTTTATTAAGTCGCAAACATTTCCAAACTTTGTCTGCTGTTGTCTGTACAGAGTTTATCACTCTTCTCTGTTTTGATAATGATGTGACGACATTCTGTTACCTGGCAGCTGACTAGAAACTAAACTGACTCACCTTGATGTCGGTTTCACTACACTGTCTAACTATCCAAAGATTTTGAGACGGTTTTAGACGTCTTTATCTGTTATTTAACTGACCCCTTACACAACATAACATTTGCAGGCAGATGCCAAGGTAACCTAAACAAATTAATTTCCATGTCATTTTGCTTTTATATATATATATGTCAATTACTGACAGAAAAAACATTTGACAGTCTTTTTCTGGCTCACATTTTACAATATTTGTTTATTAAACAATGAGATGAGGTATACTGTATATGATACGTGGAATTGTTTGGACATCCTCATTGCTGTAAATTGTTGGATTTCATGAGTGTCTCAAAAAGTAGTGAATATATACAGTATTTTCCAGTACAACACTAACAAGCCTTGTTCCTCTGTGTGGGACAAAAATGCAGACCACATGACAAACAGCTTCACTTTCACTGATTAAAGTCAGCCAAGAGTATGCACTTTTTCTTGTCGAGTGATAAATGAGTAAACTTCACCCAGGGTTAACACACTTACTTTGAGTGGCTTCATTCATTCCGATCTCAGGTCTAATACAGAGGTCTGTTCATTCACCTGCTCGTCACACTAGAACCCTTTGGAGGCGTCACATGTGGCGATTTGGCAGAAAGCCCAGTGCTGCATTACTGCATGAAAGACACACCATTATACAAGAAACACAAAGACACACACAGACACACTGAGCTCTCTTAATCCATATACAAGCTGGCAAGACAAAAGCCGGTGTTCACTCCAGCAAATAAATCAACCTGTGAAGTTTTTGCAAATCATCAAGTCAAAAAGAATTTGTTCCTTAATAAGCAAGCTGTCCTTCAAGTGTAGCTATTTACATTACCTCGACAGTGTTAAGAGTAAATCCTCTTTTCTTTATAATGGACACATAACCAAAGAACATGTTTTTGCTTGGAAAGCATTTAGGAGGCAAACTTTACATGGTGAAGAAAAGGATTGCATGTAAGCCAGAAAAAGAGTGAACACTGACTTAAAAGCACTGGATTAACACATTCAATCACAGACATAGCATTTCTTTAAACTCAAATTAGGTCAGAAAGGTTTCCCTTAGTAACCACTTCTTCATTTTGTAGTCAGGTTATCAGATCTTTGTTTTCAGTTTAGCTAAAAGATCTTTTTTCTTTTCTTTTAAAAATATGCATTAAATCAGAAGTATATTTGCTTTTTTAAGGGAAAAAAACCCAGCTACAATTTGTTAAACTATAAAAGTTATTTCTCCCAGTAGTCACTGTGACTGAAAGAATTAAAACAAGCTCAGAATACAAACACCAGAATATAAATTTAACTTAATTACAAATAACTAAAAGTATAATTTTATAATTTAAAATATGAAAATAAAAGTCGAGTGACTTCAGCACATCCAAAGAAATAAATAAATATATATTTGCAGGACACGATTGTTTTTTTTTCCTTATTAACAGCAAAAACAACCTGAGAAGTACCTCAAACGATGCCACCATGTGGCCGCTCACACTCTTTTGCGCTTTCCATTTGCGCATTATGCATGTATCCCAAACCACAGAGGTCATCTTCAAAAGGTGCATTGCATTATGGGTATTCTGCATCCACAAGGGTACATCATCTGTCCACTACTGACTCTGCTGCTTTTTTTGATATTCTGCTCTGTGAGACAAAATGCTAGACTTCCAAAACAGTGTGCTATGTAGTGCACAGGGTGTGGATTTGGACTCAGCCGGAGACAGCACACTTGTGTGAATTCTGTTCAGTTCTAGCTATAAAACCTTAATTCTCTCTGAAGCTTTAGAAGCCCATGTGCAGAGGTTAATTAGAGGAGCTTGTTTGCTGTGTGAATAAGATATGATTACTGAAATTACTCCATTAGGTCCCAAGACACTGCCACCACGTGGACAAACACACAAGCAACAGTCCTACAACATGCTGTGAGTGGAAATGAAAATGGTGGAAACATTGGGCATTTTTTTAACCCATGTCATCCTCCTGGTCATGACAGAGATTGAAATTTGAGTTTCAATGAGTTGGGATCAAATAATCTGTTAAGGATCTGATACTAATATTTTACTAAGACAGTACTGCTACATTTACAGCCTCCTCACAGGAGATACTAGGAGTGGGAAAACAGAATGGCTCATACCTAGTAAAAATCTGAGAAATTGAATTAAATTGAGTTAAACTGCATTGCCAGTGCAGTGTTGCATGGTATTTACAAGCACATAGCTTGATAAAGGGCTAGGTCATATGTTGATGTAATATGGTTAGTGATAACTGAAAATATCATGGGTTATAAACAGTAATTTTGTGACACTGTTCACCTCCAGGGTTGCTGACTGTAACAGAGCTACATGGATAGATCGCACCTTGTACCTATCCTGTGGTAGATAAATCAAAAATTCAAAATTTATCACAGAAACTTCATTAAACAAACTTATACCACAGCACTGGTAAATTCTCAAATCTGATTGGTCAGAAAGTGTTGATTGATTTCCGACAGTAGCGCTGGCTGCAAGACAAATCACAGGTTTATATTAATGCGTTATCTGTTCTAAAGTAACAACTTGTGCAATACCTGTATAGTAGATGCTCCACATAATCTAAGCCAAATACTAAATAAACATTTACTTACCAGTTATGAAAGGAATGTCAGCACTTTGTAACAGTCAGAGGTAAAGCTGTGACTTTAAGCTTTCCGCTATGTCTAACATGCAACATTGTTTCTGTATTCCAAGAGAAAGCGAGTGTACAACTGTTTATAGCTTCTATAATATAACGGATACCAAGAACAAACTTGTTTTGTGGCTTTTCAACAACATTAAATGTAACTATAAATGGGTAAAAAAAAAAAATTGCTGTGGTATAAGACGAATAAAACAATTCAGGTCATGCTGTTATGAGGAAAAAAAACCCCAAAAACTTCCAGGTTTGAATAGTGAATCCACTTCAAGTTGGGCTGCATTGCACCACCCCGTCATTAATTATTTTCCTATAACATCACACTTCCAAATGTTTTATTCTTTACATAATACCCCTAATTACAAATAAGGAAAAATAAAAACACCCAAACATTCTTGGTTTTTTATTTTATTGTTTCAAGTTGGTACAAAAGCCATCAGATCAATAACCTTGTCAGCTTTCAAAGTGAAGCACAGGAATTTCGAAAATGATGCTCTTGACGACAGAGACCATGCACACAAACAAACAAACAAACAAACAAACGAGACAAACCAAAGGAGGGAGGGAAAAGAAAAGCCCTTTTCTGCACTACAGAGAGAATCAGGGGAGGAGGATACAGGTGAAGGATTAAGAACGGGACGATGGTCAGAAAGAGGTTCACATCAGTGAGGTATCCTCAGGCCTTGGCTGCAGCGAGCATTGTTTAGAAATGCTGAATGTGTGTAAAGGGCTTCAGTAAGAGTTTTAATCAGGACGGACAGATCCTAAGAGGGCTTATTTATCAAATGCTGCTTCTAAAACGAGGGCAAGTTCTCCCTGAGCTGAAGGAATTGGCAGGAATCTGCACTCAGGACAGCAGGACACAGACCCACCACTGAGGAGGTTGAAATGATCAGCGTCTCCTCATCATGAGGAATATCAAAAAGAGCAAGGTGACAGAATGGTGAAACGAAGCTTCTGGAAGCAGCCATCCAACAGCTGGAAAGGCTGACCAGGGGCAGCATTCTCAAAGCTGGTTATGACAGCACAAGCAGTTACGATATGATGGTTTAAGTGTGGAGAATCAATCTTCTGCATAACATCTGTGTGACAAATCACTATGTGCTACGTAGATGAATGCCACAAAACAGGAGACTAATACAGAACAATGTAAAATGGCCTATCCTTTGTCATTTGACAGCTATCTAACCAGAACATGCTGAAATTTGTTAACGGAGAAGGAGAGACCTATCACAGTCTCCGATGGCGCAAGCAGCAGCACCGAGGTAGCTATTACATTAGCATTAATGTCAGTCTACTTGCTAGTGAGTCTACCATGTACTCTATGATGGACAACAGTCTAAACGCTTGTTCTGTTGTAGTGTGATGTAGTCTGGTCGGTGTTGGTGTTTTGTAGGACTTGTCAGGACAGTTACGTTCGATGTGGGATGATAAAAATTTGTTATCAGTCTCATGGCCAATATCGGGATGCTTATAAAAGGTATTTATAAAAATTCATTTCAAGCTCTGCTGTTTAAGTTCACATAGCCTCTCTCTCTCACTCTCTCTCTCTCCCACACATATACACACACACACACACGCAAACCTGGACAAAATGCTCAGAGTCGTACATCTTGGCTGTGTGTGGCCTAGAACACTCACACAGTTGGAACAGATTAAAAATTTCTTGAAGAACAAAAAGCCCAAATTCAGTGAGGAAATGCTCAGGCCAGGACAGGAGCAGTACACTCCTCTCAGCTCATAGTCAGTTCTACCTACTAAATGACATGAAATAGTCATTGAGGGTCCTGCAGCTGCTATGAGAGATCAGAAAGATGTACTAGATTATACAAGTATCATCATCTATTAAAGAAGCAGTGGAGTGGATAAATAAAGACGTCAATACCGAGCCCAGTGGGTGAGTGAGAAAATCCAGTAAAAATCCTGTTTCAGTTGCCTGGTGGTAGCTAAAGCAACTATGATGAGCTAGTCAAATGCATTAACTGACTAATGAAAAAAAGGTGAGCACTTGAACAACCACTAAATCAGCAGCCAGACTTCCTTCACCATCTGTGCAAGCAAAGTGCTGGTGCACTAGTTTCACCTCCTAGAGCTTCAGAAGCAGTTTTCCTGCACAGCTGAGGAAGGATTTCTGGTATGTAGAATCGTACAACATCTGTAAGGCAAATTCTGCAAAACAGAAAGCAAGTCTGTTTTATTATGCATTGATTCTACTTAAGTGGCAGGCGCTGACTTATGAAAAGTAGGTCAGACTATGTAGTGCAGCAGCTAATGCAGCATCTAGATTTCCTATATCTATGATCTGCATAGCAACAATCACAATCAATGAACATTTTCTGATGAAACAGGCTCAAGGTTTTTTTTTTTCCACTCAGTGCCAGCTGGGGAAGTGAAATGATATTAATAATATTAACGATTTCTATTTTTTTTCCTGCTTTATAGTGCATGGTGACAGATTCAGGCAAAAGCAGCTTCAGTCTGAATTGAAACTGATTTGAATTGAATTAAAAAAAAAAAAAAAAATGTTAGATCGTAAGCCATAAGGAGAGAATTCTCATGGAAATCCACTTAAAACAATTATTTTCCTATGCTGAATCCTTTATGACACACAGTGCCTTTACTGTCAGGATCAGAACACTCCTGTATAAATAGTCAAAGATCTCTTGATTTATATGAAGTTTTTCTGAAGAGGAAAAGTGTTTCTATTTTTGTGTCTACTCCAAAACAATGGGTCCAGTCTTTGCTAGGTATGTGCCAATATTATATTTTCCTATCACGGGAAGCAGCATGCTAACTAAAAAGAAGTTCTGCCAGACGAATAGCCCGCTAGCGAGCGTGTAATGGACACTGGAGGTCATACTATGTTATGTTAGCTTGCTAAATTTAACTATAGGAACAATTTCTGATTATTTTCCAATACAGTAAAAAAAAACAAAAAAACGTTAGCTTAGATACAAATAGGTGGTTATCGAAGTACCGTCCAAGTCAACATGAATCATGGGATTTGATTCTGCCAGGGTTACAGATTTATCTGTACTGGCACCCCAGTGGTGTAACAAACTTCCCCCAACTCTTCACCAAGCTTTTAAATGAGCAATAATTTTAAATTTTAAATGTACAAATTCCCTTGACTTGTGCATTTTTCTTTGCTGTACTAACTCCTCTCTATCAGGGTTTTAGCTTGATGGTATTCTATGATCCGGGCCAATCTGTATGAGCATGAGGTTAAGTTTTTGATGGAGACTCAAAGCACTTCTGTAAGTCAATCTGGATAAGGGCATCTCTTAAATGCTGTAAATGTAAATATGAGAATGCAAATTTTAACAAAATAAGGTACCTGAGAAGACACTGAATGTTGAATGAGAGTGTCTTTAACATGGCTGCCTTCCAGTGTGGCCCAAAAATGCTGCCTATCTAGGGAGCAACCTTTTGAGTAGAACATGATGGAAGTGATATTTTGAAACCTCCAATTTGCTGCCAAGAGAAAAACTGTGGTATAACGTAGAGTCTAGTCTGTAAGATACTGTTGCAAGTCATTCAAACATAGCAGGCAATCAGGCAGGCGCACACGCACACGCGCACACACATACACAGCAGAGTTTCTTAAAGGATCATTAGGGCATGTGGTTTGGTCTGTGATTAAAGGGACAGAGCTGTGTTTTTTTTTTCCCTCTTTTTTTTTCTCTCTCCAGGTGTCCACACATCTAGAGCTTTCTGACTTACGGGGGCAGATTTCCCAAACACCATTTCCATTTACCCTTCTCATTTTACATACCCTTAAATTAAGAATCGTTGCCATCTTCCTACAAGTCCCTTAAACTACAGTTTCTCAATAGCGTCATCACTAGTCAAACCACTAACCTACAATTTAACACTTCTATTCCATGCCCTGATACCCAGTTCACTTCCTGCATCGCTGCGTGCGTCTGAAGCCCTCAGACTATTGCTTTGAGGTGGAAGTGTTCACACACACATACTCACACTCACTCACTCACACACACACTCACACACACACACACACACACACGTGTGTTAGCTACATAAACACTGAGTACACACAGCCAAGGCTACACATGGGACAATGAAAACAAGAAACAACAACAGCAACAACAACCAAAAAAAAACAAAACAAAAAAAAAAAACAGGGCAGATACACGAGTCGAACTCCAAAAAAGTACACACCAATAATTTTACATTTGATTAACATCGATACTATGCATAAATAAAAACGGTAAGTATTTTTTAAGTTAGGCATATTTGATTTACATGAAAAAAAAAAACATCTCTAAAATCTAAATGCGTTTCCTTTTTTGCAGCAGTGATGGTGATGAATCGACTCGTAAGTGTTAAGTTCGTGTTATAGCACAGACACTCTGGTGTAAAGGATGATTATTGCATCACTAAAACTGAGTAAAATGTTTTTTTTCATTAGCATATTAGCAAAGAAACACTGTAATATATTACTGTAGCCCCTCAAACCCTCCCATTTCACTCCCCGAGATCACCCGGGCACTTCCTGTGGCAGTTCATACTTCCATTTGTATTCAAAAGCCCCATTTTCTTTTGTCTTTTTTTTTTTTTTTTTTGCCTTGTTCAGGTACTTTTTAGTTTCACTTGAAAATATATATTTCTCTGTTTGTCTTCTTGATTAAGAAAAATTCACTACAAAAAGGTCACTTAGAAAGCAGAGGAAATAAAAACAGTCCAAGAGTCAAGAAAACCCACATACTACCCTGCTAAATTCTGCACCATGCCCAAATAGTACACCAGCATAGCTTAGGATAATCATCACAGGTGTACTATTTTGACACAGTATTTAGTACAGAAGTATGTGGTTTTGTAGAGGGACAGAGAAATAAAGAGAGTGACGCGAGATGGGAGAGGGTACACGGCTCTCCGTTTTGCGTGGCAGAAGGTCTTAAAAAGTTGAAGAGTTCAAAGAAGCAAATGGAGAATGAATAAGGTGTGTGACTTGCTAAAGATCAGTTGACAGTTTTGAGAAAAAATGACTGAGGAGTGCACGGGATAGGCCCTGAGGCCCTTTCAGTAAGGTCTAGAAAAGGTCAAAGGTCAGTCGACAGGCCCCTGGAAGATGAGTCGCACATGGCTGTGGCCGGTGCTGAGCTGCTGGGCGCAGAAGGGGCACGCAGCATGGAAGGTGTGTGTGCCGTGTGGAAGTGGGATTTGGCTCCAGAACGCAGCCGTCTTCTCGGAGCACACGTGGCCGCATGGGCTGAAGGCATGAGTGGGCGGAGCTGCGTCAACATAAAGCCCTGCTTCGCAGCCCAGCCACAGTGGCACGTAGGGCCCACGGGCGCGGCACATCGGGCACTCACGCTCAGTCCCGCCCCCAGCTCCGCCCCGCTCACCCCAGTCGTGGTAGCCATGCACGTGGCCGCACTGCAGGTATGCCCACGGCTGCTTCTCAGCCACAGCGCCCTGGCACCGGCGCATGCTTGGGAACGCCAGTGTGTTGAGGCCCACGGGACACTGTGGCCGTGCTGCGTTCAGCTCCTGCCGCAGCGCCTCCAGGTGTTTGAGAGTGGGTGCACGCCGAAGACCCTCAGCAGTGCGCCACAGCAGCGTAGCACCACACAGGTCAATCAGAGCACCGTCCGACAGCTCCTGCGTTTCACTCTCCACCTGAGGGAAGAAAGGATTCAGGAAAATGAGCATTTACATGGGTACGGATATATGATTTGTACCTGGAGATATAGTGCAATCTGGTATTTTAATATCAAAGGATCAGATCATCCTCATGATTGTTTTGGTTTTCTGTGGCACTTCACGTTACCACTTTTAACTAGCGCCACAGAGTCTGATGGGACACATATTCTCTGAACTTGAAGTGTGGAGAATAAACGCATACATGTCTGTCCATTCGTCTTGTTCAACAAGCCATGTTGTCATGTCACTAATCAGACCATAAATAAATAAATAAATAAATAAATTACGCGAAACTGTGAAAACTTTTTTTATATCATATACAGCCTTTTATAGCTAACCATTCTGTTCATCAGACCACAGTTTGGTTGTCTACTGAAATTAAAAGTACTAGAGTAAAAATCAAGCATATGCAAAAATACACCAAGCTGCCATAAAGACTTTCTCAAACTCTAAAATAAAATTGCAGTGCTCAAGAACTTAATCATGTAACCACACTCACAGGACATTTTATCATTAGTACTAATAACACTTGGTGTAAGTATCATCAGAGTAAATGAGTATCAGCAGAAGTTTCTAAACTGATATAGAACTGATGAGGTTCAGCCACCAGAAGGCAGTACACTCCAGCTCTCAGTGTTTTGCATAACACCAACACAGAGGGCTTCTGGACGAGATACTCATATATACACATATCAGGGTGTATTTGGCTAAAAGTATACGCGTGAGAGCAGGTACATTTTTGTGTATATGCAGGAGAGCCTCACATCTAATTAAAATGTCTGATTAGTGGAGACAGGTCAAGTGCATAGACAAATATACACACAAACACACACACACACACACACACATTCATGTGAAGTTTATCTGTAGGGTATGTGCAGAATAGATGTCTATTTGTCTTGATGCTACACGAAACCATGTGTGTGATTTTCTTTGTTTGGGTGCATTATTGTTTTTACAGGAATAGTGCCATAAATTACAAACACCACCTTTTTCCTCACACACACACACACACACACACACAAATATAATGTGTACACACACTACATATAGCACGGGTTCTGTTAACACAGCAGTAGTTTCCTCCGATATTTAACAGTTTTATCTTAGATTTTAAATACAAATACGATTAAACTGTAACTATAGTGCAAACTTTGAAATTACAGGATATAGTCAATCATTGATAAAGCATTTAAGCTGCAAATATTTTAATGAGCATTACTGTTTTATTGCTAGTCCCTCTGTTTGTAAGATCACAACTCAGTCGTCCATAAAGTTCGGTCATTAAAAAAAAAACCCCCTGAAAACACAAACACACAAACATAATTGTACATAAAAAGCCAATGAAGATTTCCATACATCATTCCTAAGATGCTCAGGGGCTTGATCATGTAACTCAGTTGAAAGATGAATATAAAATAACAGTTAAATTACACAACAGTCTCTGGAGATCCTCAGCTCAATAACTTCAAGCTCAGATGGCATGGCATTTAGTCAAAGTTTAGCCAGCGTCGGGCTTCCATTACAGCCAGGCCATTGTATTCAGTTACCACAGCACTGGGTCTCCATTACATACACACACATACACACACATACACACACATACACACACATACACACACACACACACACACACACCCCCACACACCCCCACACACCCCCACACACCCCCACACCCAGGGTGGCATAAACCACTGTGGGTTCTACTAACCAGTTCAAATGCTTGAAAGAGTTCTTGTAGTAACGCTGGTCAGAGCCTAACCAGGTTCAACACAACATCTGTGTAATGTGGCTTAAAGCTTAAAACAGTTTCCAACGCTGAATGGCTTCTTGCAGAGGCGCTATCAAACAACGATGAGCCAGGACTGGGTCCTCATTAAAGACTGTTTTGCTCTCAACAGTTCATAAAGCTGAAAGGGTTTCTGTAGTCTAATTTGGTCTTTGGTTTGTCTAATGTGGCCAGCATTTGGCCTCCATTAACACAAACTCTGACTAGAGCAGCTTTAACAGCTTCTAAAGCAGGAGATCACAGTTCAGTTTCAGGAGGACGTTTTGGTGATTTCACTGTTGTACACACCTACTGAACCTGCCAATTACCTCATGAGTTGAAAGAGATCTCTTTAAGTAGAGAATTCACCAAAATGTCTTATACTCTAGCCCTTTCCTATTTGATTCAATTCAATTGTCACAAAGCAGCTTTACAGAAATGTGGATAAGCCAGAGACGACAGTCGCAAGAAAAAACTCCCTGAGACAACATGAGGAAGAAACCAGACTCAAAAGGGAACCCATCCTCATCTGGGCGACAGAGGATAGTGCGATTATAAATCATTTCTCTTCTATAACTGCATACTATAGAGGCAAGCAGTGCTGTGTGTTGAAAGGAACTTGAATATGAGTTCTGACTTCATAAGAGTTTTACCTTTAAGTCTATCGTATCCAAGTGAACTTATCGACTGTTCAATGATTGAGAATTGAGAGTAAACTGTTTTTAGCAAGTACAGTCTTTTGGTTGTACAAGGAAGAACATCCACAGCCATCTTTATGGTGTCTGTGTGGTATCATCCACAGCAATCTCATGGTGATGTTTAGGCTATCCATGCAGATCCATCCGAGAGGCTTCTTGTAGAGATCTACCACACTTCAACTGACATGTGGTGACATTTTCACACAATTCTGGCCTGTAAACCTTGATCATTTCAGCAGTCTATAAGTGAGAAGAGAATAAAATGAAACATTTTTCATTTTTGCCTTGTCTTGTTAAATCAAATTGATTTTTCTATTGTGCCACTGGGTACCAGTCAGTCCTGTGAGATGGAGCATGCTGCCACTGACATGTTCATGACACGTCTTTAAATTGAATAGACTTACTACATTACTACATGAAGCAGAGAAATACTGTATGTTCCACTACATCTGCAGTCCTCCATACGGTCTCTCTCATCAAATCAAAACGCTGATCGATCTTCAGCAGCCATTTTGTCCTCATACTTTGTGTGTGCGTGTGTGTGTGTGTGTTTGTGTGTGCGTTAAATCTGAGGACAGTTCACCTGACAATGGTGTAATGGTGTAAACTTTGATGCATGCATTTCTCAATTCTGTGACCTCCTTATGTAAATATTTTTAAATAAATTTTCCTTATGTAAAAATCTGGTTGTGATGTTTCATGCACAAGTGCATAATATTTCCAGAGAGAATCACAATCCATCTAAGAACCAATTATTTTTTCACCTCTATAAATAAGATAGATCAAGATTAAATATTGTTTAAGAATGTGCAGCCTGTGAAGTCTTTGGCACTTGTTACCCCAAATGACAGGTATTACACTGAACATAATCTTCTCTCTTCCTAAACGTACCATCACAAGATTTATTTTGTAAACACTTAGAGGGTTCATCGTGCTCCTCTGTTGCATAAAAAAGAATGGTTTCCGAAGATGTCCTGCAGCGTTCAAATCACTTTTAATGTTCATGAGAACGGCTTAAACATTTTTACAAAGCTGAATTTGTCATTAAACACATTCTAGCTAGCATTAAGTCAATGTCTGGCTAATGTTCAGCCTACTCAGACACAAGACCTGCAAGTGTGTTAATTCTGAAGCTAATAAAACTGAGTAGCGTTGTGTCTTTTGAGCCGAGGAGCTGATTAATCTGTGTGATTAAAGTGTGTGTGCGTGTGTGTGAAACCCTCTTTCTACTTTTACCACAAACTTTTAATCTGGCCCAAATAATACCACTGCTAACAGTGTTTGTATTTCTCCAGAAACTTCTGAATGAAGATATTCATTCTTCACAGCAACAGAGAGCAAAAAAGAAACAGATGGATAGACAGACAGATCGAGAGAAAACCCAGACTGGTCGTTCTGTCTGACGCACTTAGCAGATCAGCTGCTGATTATCTTACAGCATCACGTTACACAGATACAAAGCTGCGCTGAGAAAGAGACGTACACGATGTCTTGTGTGCACGGTTACTACAGTAACAGCGTCCCACAGTAACCAGGGCAGGAGCTAGACAGACACAAGGACTGCTGATGGGCCAAAAGGGGTGTGAGGTGAGAGCCAAACACAAACTGTTAAACACTTCCACCACTCAGGCCAAATTTCCACTTGGTGCGGGATACAACGGCAGACTGATTCAGGCCTTCTGATGAGCTCTACACTGGGCTGGGGCATGCCATTCTGCCACCATTGGCAAAACCTCTATATTTTTTACTTTATGCTCCCAAGTAGACGCAACTGTCTAAGCACTCAACTGTCTGGAATGTAGGTGTTGGGGCTAGGCCTAAATAATTAGTTAAAAATTGGCAAAGAAAAAAAATTGGGAGAATATTTTAACTCAAGTAGCTTGTAGAGTGTTAACTATATAGACTACTTATCCATCAATCAAGTACCCTACACAATTTAATGTTCTTATCTCACATATATTTTTAATTCATTACATTAGGTAGGCTTATTTTTTGTCAGTTGAGTAGGAGGCACTCTTTCCTTATACTTCAACACCATAGAGTTGTTCTGATAGAGTGTTTAAGGACAACTGGTCAACTTTTTCAAAAAAAAAAAAACAATAACAAAAAAAGTCGTTCGGAAGTGTTTTTAATTTACACTCTCATATTTTTTATATTTGCGATTTGTATTTTTCCCATATTTTTTAAGTGCTTTAATTTAAAAAATCGTAGATAAAAATGGGATTGTGCCATCCACTATGTAGTTTGTAATGTAGTTAGCTTTAGACAGCTTTAATGCAGTTGAACTACATTTTCTGTTGATTGGTCCAACTTGTAGCTAAACTAAGTATGTTTTAAATGACCTTGACCAACCCTACCGACACAGTGATTCTATATGTCCTAGCTGTTCTAGATATTCGTTTCAGACAATTCTCAGAGCACAAACCAGGCTTAAGGATGGAATGGGAGGAATGAGGCTTGGTCCTAATAAACAGCATTCAGAAAAACAACAACAATGAAAAGTCATTTAATATGAGCACAGGATGTGATCAAGCTCAAGAACATTTAAGATGCCACACATCTCAAAATGAAGTTGCTGCTGTTAAAAGCCTTTAATAAACATTGGCATTTTATAATATTTGGAATTATAATCTTCATAATCTTAAATCAGGGTTGGGTAATAACAGATTACGTGTCTTACTGATTGACACAAGATAGTTTCCTAGCTAACTCTTAATGGTAGATAGCAATATATTCGCCCTAGGTGAGGATGTAGTCGCCTGGGTGTTGCATGAGTGCCAATGTGTGTGTGAGTGTGTCTCTATTTGCATGCGTATATCTGAGTTAGTAGTGTGTATCAAGAGGCTTCTGCAGTTTTAAAGAAGATGAGTTGTTTACCCATCTCCTTGGTTATGAAAGTGTATCATTTTTATATATGCTTCTACAGAGTGTGTGTAATATGCTGCAGTTTACTGTAATTGATACACTGCATGTGGAGTGACAGCCTGCTTTACACAAATTTGCACAGAACTGTGTGTGCATGTGTGTGAAATCTCACCATTTTGCCACGCTGCTGTGAGGATCGTGTTTCCCGGAGCGTGAAGACGTTACCACACACTGAAATCTCCCTCCATACGCCAGGTTTGGAGTCCTCGGTGAAGCCATTACGTGGCTGCATCACCAATACACCATTCGTCGTCAAGCCGTCCATCTGTCCGTCTAATGTTCTCCATTTCGCTGCCTTCTCCTGGAAGACAAGAAGTTTATTTAAAAAATCTAAATCCTAAACTAAATCCAAAAACTAAACTCCATTTCAATACCTGCTTCCAGCTTATATGAACATTATTCAGACACGCAGCCCAAATTTGGTTTTCTGGGCTGGGCTGAGTTTAAACACACACACACACACAAACACATTAAAACCCACAGTGAAAGGCAAAAACAAACATAGTATATGCCACACGCCTCAGTTTTTTTAATATATCCAATCTTTCCCAAGTGACAGACTTCAAGAAGCACACCACTATACCGGTACACAATCCCACTCCACAGAAGCAACATGTCATCAGATCCCCTTTGGAAAAAGCTGGCCTCCTTCTGTGTTCAGGAAAGGGACCTACTGTTATCTCCTCATGTTACAGTAAGAGCCACAGCAGCAAGCAACACTGGGCACAGCACGGCCTTTTTTTAAATCAGAACAAAATATTATATTGAGTAGGTCTGCATGATAAAACCTAAAATGATAATCATTTTCAATTATTTTGCTAAATATTGAAATCACAGTTTATTACCTCTATCGTTCAGCTAACTTAGAAACAAAATTTATTTTAAATTTTTATTTATTTATTATAAATCAACAGCCTTTTCTATTGTATTACATGATATGTAAGGAATAACACATGACAGACCGTGCTGTTATACCGGGCGGGTGAAATACGATAATGATACGATAATGCACCGTGAAATGCATCATTTTTGTATAACCGCACGGTCTGGAGTGTGTTATTCCACTTATACCACAGCAGTTTGCCAAAGATTACAATGTTCCGTTTAATAATGAATGACATGTCATGCATTTTAACAGTTTATAGTTAGACTTAATGGAGGGGAAAGAGACAAGTTAGTTCCTGTTCTCATCTACATTATAGGTGTAATAAACAGTCATATATAAAAGCCTACATAATAATATATAGAGCGTATAATAAGATCACTCCTGGATGTTGAATATAAACATCTTTAACCAGGGAGCTGAATAGAAAGCTTGTGATTTAAATGCACCAGATTCAACAATATTATATGTTATATACTATAATATATAACAATATTATAGACAATTATGTTTAGCCAATTGAGGAATCGTGATCATGATTAAAACATCCACACTATACTGTGATTATTTTGCTCCATGTCACAATATACTTTGTAATATTTAATGTACAAATGTGGTCAGATGAACATTTCAGCTACTAGCTCAGAACTCAGCTAAGTCCTGTAGTTTGGTTATGGGTAGCCAAGAGCCTATAGCGCTGTAGTGTCCTTGACTAAGCCCATTATCCTAAAGATGCCCCAAGTGCACACTTTCCACCACATTCCTCTGTTCCATCCAGGGCAAAATGAGAAAACTGTCACATCTGGTGAGTGAGGAATAACACAGAGACCCTGAGCTCATTCCAACTCTGACTCTATTACAAGGTACATGCACTTTTATAGGGCCCAGGAGACACTATCCTTAAAACACTTTCTTTGTACTACACACATGTTTAATGTATATGTTTAATGACAAAGGTTGCATTTTCTGTCGTTATGTCAGTTTCAGTGTCTCCTTACCCCAAGGAAGATGTTTTTGGAGGAGTCGAAGCCGGCGGCATAGATGCGGGCCGTGTAGGGCGGGGTTCGCTGGCACATGATGCGGCAGGCGAAGCGTGAGATGGTGCTCTGTACGGTCTGTGTGTCTGAGTTACTCTGACTGCCAGGGATGGTGTCTGTCACCACGAAATCTATTGGACTTTCTGTGGACCGACCGATCTGAGGACACAGAGAGCCAGACAGATTTTGATGATGCAGACTGCAATTTACTACCCTTTTTTATATTTACTTCCCAAATAGCTATGTATTCTTTTCTTATAACAGAAAGGAATTACATTTTACACCCTGCCCTTCCTATCTTGTATGAGCGTGTCCGTGTGTGTGTGTGTGTGTGTGTGTTGCTACAAATGACTCGCCTTGCTTGGCTTATTTTAAACCCAAAGAAAACACTTCCACAGTCGCACATTGTTCTCCACCCAGTAACACACTGGGAGTTTAAAACAACGGTCTTGATTACAGTTATGAAGAAACCATGTAGTGGAATCTGCCCGGATTAAACCAGATGGAAAAGGCAGGGCCAGTTTACGGACACTCTGCTGTTCCTGTGACAGTGTGCAAATTTGAATCAAACCTCCACAGTTCAGTGGAAAACTCAGAAAGCAGTAACACAGCAGGCATTATATGAACATCTGGTACATACATCACAGCCTTCATTTTTGACATTAATGCAATTCATTAGTCATCCCTACTTGGTATGTAAAGATAAGTATGTAACTGTGTGTGAGCGTGTGTGTACCTGGAACATGTCTGTATTGGTGTCATGATTGTACTCTACCACCACGGTCTGAGCTCGGGAAAGAGTGTAGGAGATACTGTGCTGGTCCTTGTTACTTATGGCCTAAAATGAGAGAAAGAGATGGGGGATAAAAGAGCAGAAGAATGACAATGACAGAGAGGGTGAGAGAGAGAGAAAGAAATAGAGAAAATAAAAGGAAGACAAAATGTGTTTGAATATGAAGAATGGTATCAGGAGAGAAAGAATGAAAGTTAGTAAGATGACATGAGGATGAGAGAAATTGTCAATTATAGAGAAAGAGAGAGAGAAAAAGTCAAAATGGGGGGAAAGGAGAGTGTGAAATAAAAAAACTATAACAAATCAAAAGCATATGAACAGTGTTGGCTCTGTTTCACAGAGAATGAAGTACATACAGATATACCATATTTATTACTTTCTAAAAACAGAACACACATGAATGAAATACGCAGCTGTCAAATGTAGCACCTACATCATTCTAAGCTTGCTCCAAATGATTAAACTACACTGCTGTTTCAAACGGCAAATTAAGCAAGTGTCGTTTTTCTCACTCTCTCATCTTGGGCTTAAAGGAACAATTTGGGCAAAAATATGTTTTACACAATTTTATGTGGTTATATTTCAACTACATTCCCTAACCGTATTCACTTAGCCATGACATCTGGTTTGGTACGAGTTTACTTCTTATAGCTAGAGCTATAAGGCTAATGTAGCTAACACGGAATGGAAGCTTGTAGCATATAAAGCTTTTTCATTATGTATGAACATGGAACAAGGGCTTTGTGCAGCTATAAGTATTACAATTTATCACATACTTGTATAGTAAATAATTGTGTGTTTAATTTTTTATGTTCTAATTTTAGCATTGTATGAAAAAGACTGATGGACCCTATACGATTCTTTTACTTGCTAGCTTTGTACCTCCAGTGTAAAATTAATGAAGACAACCACCGTGGAAAACGAACACGTTTTGGCGAGTCGGAGAACCTGCCTTAATTTTCATTTAAGCAGGACTAACACTAACCACGTCTAACTGCACCACATTTACTGATGACTTACAGATGAAACTCTACACAAAATAGTTTGCTTTTTTGAAAATGTGTGCTAGGCGTTCGCAGTTCACATTTATTAGCTTGGGAAACAAGAATGCACACGCACCCAATGCCTGAGTGTTGCGTGTGGTGCACTTTCAGATCTGAGGCAGAGAAGCACAGGAATCGTTTACTAGCTCAAGCGCATCCAGATGTGTGGGGCAACAAAGGTGTGAGAGCTTACATCCTGTGCTAGTGTGTGAATGTATCGCTGCTTGAGGCATGTGACATGCGTGCAGTAGGGCTATCAGAACAAATCTAATTGTTTGAATACTATTAAAATGTTTTAATAGATTTTTAAGATTTAATGTTTCATGCCTTCCTTTTAGGTGTCTATTGCAGATTTATTGCACAGCTCTCTTAGGCTTTCTTGGGTCTCAATCTTAAATGGTGCTCAACTGGGCATATAATACATTACACAGGTTCTACAACATGTATGTAGGGAGCATATGTATATGTATACACAATATAACAATATAAATCCTTTTTTGGGGGGGAGGGGGGCTAAATTTGCATTGAAGAAAATGATTTTTATGTGAGTATCAGGTAAGAAATGAAAAAACAAGGTAATTATTAGAGACAGGAAAATGTTATTGTGTGTAAACAAATAAAACCAAATCTGAAAATTTGAAGTTTTCATTATTTAAATTTATGATATTACTGCTACTGCTCTATCTGCCTGTGGCAATATTATATCATTGACTACTTAATGTTTAGTTGCATATATGAGGATCTAAATTGTGTTTTTGTGGTATGGAGCCTACATGTACAGTGCTGTGTGCATGTGTGCGTGTGTGTGTGTGTGCGCGCATGTACCTTGGCTGCTTGTGGTGTGCAGGCTATGTGGACAGTGCTGGGTTTGACTCCGTTTGCTTTGGGGCGCTTGAAGAGAGAAAAGCGGCTCTTCCGCCTTCCACGGTCTCCGTTCGGGAGAGAGCCATTGTACCTGCACACATGTGAGAAGACACACACACACACACACATTAATAATGATATAGTTTACATAAACTATTAATAATGCACAGATGCAATGATGCAGATGCAGGGTTAGGCACACAACAATCTGTCTTGCTGACTTTTTGGAAATTTGTTTAAAACCTGAAGCATGGCCTTTGAAAAGAGGTGTTTGCCCCTACCATCTTTCCTGAGACTAAAATCAATAAAATGAAAAATGAGATGATACAGGCCTTGACCACTGAGTGTTGGATAACAGTGTAATAAACCCATCCTAAGGGTGGGAGATTTACTGTTAGGTCTTCTGCATTTAAAGAGCTCCCCAGACGTGTGACAGAGCTATGAACGGACCAACACATCCCGCTCCTTTAATAACTGCTTTGTGTGTTGTGAGCATGTGTGGCCCACAAACATAAATGCCAGAGCAATCTTGGCTATTGCCTACAAAGAAAGCTCTAACTAAACAAAAACTAATGCTCTTAAACTGCAGAGCCGCTCCCGAGAGCTTAAGCCAAACGAGCACATCTGTCTGTGTGTGTGTGTGCGCGCGTGTGTGGTCCTGGAATGAAAACGCCTTCAGCGCACAGGGGATAAAGTACATCGCTTCAAACGCTGTACTTGGATTTGTTTCTTACTCGTTCACTCCTGAGCTTCTGATGGATGTTCTCTGAATCAAAATCAATGCCTCCATTCAACGCACCGCTGAGCTAAATCAATGTGTCAGTGAAAAGCCTCCAGAGTGTGAGAGCTCGTAAAGGGCGACGCTATAGCACATGCTCTTCTACGTGCATGTTTAACAGATACTAGGAATTCATACCAATCTTCATTAGGCATGCACCATTTTTCAGGTATATGATACACTTCAGCTCACAGCATACATGGTGTTTGTGTGTTTTACGTTGCACTTATGAATACAGTCACCACTTCTGATGAACAGCAGTTTTGGACTGCATTTGCACAATGACAACTGTCCCACTCAGAAGGTCCTTCAAGGTCGTGGTTCATAAAGTGATGGCAAAGACCATTATAAACGGGTATTTATTGTACAAGTCCAATTGACTGATCAATTTAATTTAATGGGTTTAAATAATGGTAGCTACACTGTATTTCCTAATCTAACCTTAATCCCTAATCTAAAATTTAACCTCTAATAATTTAACTGCACTTAAAGTCTCAGTCTTTAGTTTAGTGTCTCAGTTTTTAATAATGGATTATCTAAGTATTAAAACACTTGGGGGTGTGCTGTTCTAGGAAAATAATCAGCAATAGGGTGTGATGCAGCTCAATGTAAAGCTGCACTACTGTTACCACCCCAAAGTTCATTATTTTCCTCTAACAGCATGCCCCAAAGTATTTTATTCCTCTTAGCAAATTGCCAGTCATTAGATTTTTTGATGAATTAATGAATGTTATACTTCTTATCTGTTTATAGTTATTTAATGCTGTGGAATGTCCCCAACACAAGCGTGTTCCTGCTATCACTTACGTTATAGCAGCTATAAACAGTCCTATAATACAGCTTGTCGGGTTACCGAGAATCCAGAAAGTGCAAAGTCCTCTGTCCTGAAGACTTTCCCATGTCAGAAAACTTCCTGGCTGTTATAAAGCACTGACACCCAAGTCTCTTTCCATAAATATTAAATAAACCGCTCTTTACAGAAAGCTTCACCATATCAACAATTATACAGCATGTTTTATAATCCGTTTATTATTATATGAGTGTCTGCCACACAAGTCTCTACTACTGCACTACTGTCAGAGCTCCTGTTAGTTAAAATGAATCAACACCTTCAGACTTATCAGAATTGAGAATTCAACATGGTATAAATTAGTAACATTTGAGCAAAGCAGAATGTGATGGACTAAAACCATTACATATAAAAACCTCTTGTGCATGGGAACATTGATATAGTAGAGGTCAAAAGTCTAAACCAACTAGCAAGTAATCATGGAAAGTTTTGTCCTGGGCCTCCAGGGATGGAGCGAAAGATGGAGAGAAGCAGGACAATAAAATGTTGCAAGATTCCCGAACAAGCTCTTTGAGTCATGGTGAACACGGAATTTTTGTGGTGCCGCTCACGTTATTACGCATGCAATTGCTCATTGCGTTCACTGGAAAAAAAGAAAAAAAATGAAAGAAAGAATTTCAATATTGCCTGCAGTATGGAACAAGGAAAGCAGAAAGGGAGCAGTGGAACATTAGAAGAGGAAGACTGGGTGGTGGAAGAACAGAAGAGTAATAAGGAGGTAGGAGGTTTTTCTTCCCTGTTACAACAAAAAAAACTGTTCCCCATGTCCTAAAAAATCCCCATGTACTGGAGTACCGAGGCTCATAAATACCCCTCCATCCCTATGTACTAGAGTACTGAGCCTAACAAATACTCCCCAACGCCCTACAGTACTGAAGCTCATAAATATCCCCCAGTCCTCATGTACTACAGTACTGCGACTCAAAAATACCCCATTCCCATGTACTGGAGTACCGAGGCTCATAAATACCCCTCCATCCCTATGTACTAGAGTACTGAGCCTCACAAATACTCCTCAACCCCATGTCCTACAGTACTGAGGCTCAAAAATATTCCCCAGTCCTCATGTACTATAGAACTGTGGCTCAAAAATACCCCAACTCCATGACCTAGTGTTCTGAAGCTCATAAATACCCCCAACCCCATGTCCAAGAGCACCGAGGCTCAAAAATAACTCCATCCCCATGTGCTAGATTACTGTGCCTCACAAATACACCCATCTTCATGTCCTAGAGAGGCAAGGCTCATAAACACCCCCCATCCCCATGTCCTACAGTACCGAGGCAAATAAATACCCCCATCCAAATGTCCTAGAGTACTATGGCTCACATACCCCCCCAATACCCAATAGTACCACCAAACACTTTACTTTTTTCTTTTAACATTTAACTGACTTTTCACCATACCAAATTATAAAAAAAATTGTAAAAATTTTAGCAAATACCAGTTAGCTCACCAAGCTAACATGCAAACAAGATAAGCATGACTAGTTTAGGTTTCATAACATCTGGGCAAGTCCCAACTGCATTCAAGACAGAAAGGTTTTAATCTCATCCTGAAAAAAACCCACTATAGATTTCTCAGACATCAGCAAATACCAATCGGTATCACTTCCCTCTTCTTATATAAAATTCTTGAACATGCTATATACAATCAACTGTCACTCTGTCTCACCCAGAATGAATTCCACGTTCCTTAAATCTGGCTTCAAAGCAGCACACGCCACAGAAAATGCCATCAGTCCTGCTCTTCCGGTGAGGTCATATCCTCACGTGGGTTTTCATACCACTGCTATGCTGATGACACTCAACTCATCCCATGACACTCTTGCTTCTACACGAATCTCAGCATGTCATG
>CM040463.1:4575929-4624156 GCA_022758105.1 Pangasianodon gigas | reverse complement strand
CACACTGATGCTCCAGAAGGAAAAACCATGCATTAAGAGCCGTGGGGTGAAAACCTTTTGAATTTGAAGATCAGGATAAATTTAACTTATTTTGTCTTCTGGGAAACATGTAACTATCTTCTGTAGCCTCTGAAGGGCAGTACTAAATGAAAAAATATGATATTTAGGCAAAATAAGAAAAATGTACACATCTCCATTCTGTTCAAAATTCTGTGCATTTTGTATGATCCTTTTTATTTTGGTAAAATAATTAACATTTTGCAGATTCTGAAAGGGAGATGTAAACTTTTGACCTCAACTGTACATTAAAAATTTTTAACATCTATGCACTCATTAATGAGTTGTCATGTCTACATTCCTCTGATGCAACAGGGGAATGAAGCTAAAACACACTACTAGGTGACTGGTATTAAAACTTTCACAATCAATGCCATCAGTAGTGACAGCTACTATACATTCACTGACATCAACAGCCTAATCAGTGACGGGATTCTGCATAGATTATCTTACTTTTGTTAATACATCAACCTATGATATTTGTTGAAATTCCACATGTGCAAATTTAAACTTCTCATGAAGATTTACTATAGAGCAACAAAATGAAAAGGTTGCAGTGATGTGGGCTTACCCGAGTACGATGAGCTCTCCGTATTTAATTGGCACTTTGGTGGAGGAGGTGGAGATGTTCTCCTGCTCGGGAGAAAACATGGGCACGGTGTGCGTGTGTGTGTCTGTGTGTGTGTGTCTATGTGTGTGAGCGAGGATTCTGGCTCTCCAGCTATGACCACTACACAGTCACACAGTCAATCTCAGCTTCACCTCAGCTTCATCGCCAGCTGCATCTTCATCAATGCTGCATGAATCCTGAGGAGAAGAAAAAAATGGGAATATTAAACAAAAATGTCAACACAAAGGTGACATTTAGGTACTGTGTCCAGGTACAATGACCGAGCCCAAGCCTATTTCACCTATGAAAAAAAACGTTCTGAGAAATCAGTGCTCCTTGGTCTAATTTGTCTGTAATATAAATGCAGCTCGGAATCAGAGAGAGAGAAAGAAAAACAAGAAATCCTAAATTGAATGAATATTAATGAAGCTGAAAGACTGTTAAATAAATGTCTTGATAAAGAAGCATGTGCTAAGAGGAAATAAAAATAAAACGTTTTAAGTGGTAGTGCCAGTTTCAGGAGCCTGAACAACAGGTGGAATGACAGTTGAGATAGAGATCACTGAGAGATTTGGGGTTTAGGCAGCAGTCGAGCTGATACAGGTGATGAAACACATGAAAGTGAGAAAAATAATCTTATGCTGCCTTAGAGTCAGAAATATCATAAGTATGAAATGAGCACACTCAAACGTCACCACAATGTTTCAACTGCAACTCGGGACTTCGTATTTTTCTATAAGCCCTGATTTTCCGAGTTAGGGGCGTGTCAATAACAAAGAATGACCGCCAAACTCTGATGCCTACAGCAGACAGTAAGAGCTAAATAATAATTTTGCACATTAATGGTTCAGTTCTTCATTTTCTTTCAGTAAGGCCAAATAAATTTCTTGTCGTTGATGATACCAAACTTAAAAATAAAAGACATTTTCTCATGCTGTCCATTGTTTTCTTGACCAAAACCACTTGAACACACACTTGAACCTCCAAACTCTTATGCTGGAACTTCTGAGGAGGACCCGAAGGCAGCATTAGTCTTTGTAATATCTGTCATATCTATAGGTCATATACAGTGCATTATACCTAAAGTATCTTTAAAAAAAAAAATAATAATAATTAAAAAAAAACTATCACTATACACTCCTGCTAAAGTCCCGTGAACTTGTAGAGATGTAAAAGTTTCTTAGCCTAGCCAAACAAAGTGCACACAAACCATACTCACACAACTACTGCAAAATGAGATTTAAAAAGACAAACTAAAGAACAGCAGACACACACAGTTGACCATGTCATTTTGGAATGTTAATATTCTCAAGCTTTAATCTTTCTTCTATTTCAGGTAACATGACCTCACTGTCCACAGAGGATGGCCAAAAACACTGGGCAATTTATGCTGTTATTGGTGAAGACCGATTTACTGGCAACTGTCTGTGTTTAAAAAAAAAAATTAAAAAAAAAAAAACCTCAGTCCAAGTTTTACTTCATTAACAGTACCTGAGCTATAATTCACCTTTGTAACCTCTTTTTTCAGGGAACATTACCAACTTGCAAAGGGACGGTTCTCATCCTCAAGTACCACATTTTCACTGGTTCATTGTTGAGCTAAAGGAATCGACAAAGACAAAGAAATTGTAACAGTGTAGTGAGTGGGATCACTTAATATATCTGGATGAGTTAAGAAGACCAGATATTTATACTGATTACTGAGTTTTTTTTTTTTTTTGGTTGTTCATCTTTAACCATGGTGACTCCGGTCACTAAGGTTTGAACTGTAAATGACGTGGATTATTTTAATAATAACAATATGTAGTCATCATTTGTCCCAAAATATACATTTTTCAACATGCCTGATAATCCCAGCCCAAATATTTATCATTGTATGAATTACAATCAATTAATATATATTATGATTTGCAGATAGATGGCAAATTAATGTGATGCTGTTATGCTGTGGGGGCGTTTATTCATTTTGCTACCATGGTTCGGCTCCACTTGTCCCTTTCAGAAGAAAGCATCACTGCAAGTCAATACGAAGTTCTTCTGACTGATCACCTCTATGCTATGATGAAGCATTCGTCCAGGATGACTCCACCCCCATCCATAAGGCACGAGGGCTCAGTGAATGGTTTGATGAGGATGAAAATAATTTAAAATCATATGCTATGACCTTGACAGTCACCAGATCTCAACCAAATGAACGCATATGACAGATTTTGGAGCGATGTTTTAGACAGCTCTCTCCACCACCATCATCAAAACACCAGCTGAGGGAAAATCTTTTGGAAAAAACAGTGTTCCTCCTTCTAGTAATGTTCCAGAGAATCACTGCCAAACCACTCTGAAGCTTTTCTGGCAGGTCTGAGTAACACACTTTACGTCATCACCTATCTTTATGAATAGGTAAATAATGCATGCTGAATGCAATATTTATATTAAACTTTTTGTTATATTTGTCTCATTTAAAAATAAATGGGTGGAAAATGGACTAGAACAATACGACAACTCTACGGCACAACCCCACATCACAGTGTTCAATATATCAAACCTATATGCACACATACAGCACAAGAAACACACACAGTCACTTCCTAAGAATCTGAGGAGACAGAATATGCAAGGCAGAAAGGTGAGAAATACATCATACTTCCTTTTCACCAGAAATGTCATATGATAATTGCAGGATATACCCAGGATCTTAACTTTTTGAAGGAAACGGAGTGAATATTACTGGTTGTGTTGAACACATGTACGGGAAAAAACGGCTAGACGTCGATATTTCGTCTCATCATTCCTCTGTGGTTGTTTGCATTGTTTCCAAAAAAAATCAATAATGACGGACATGTGATATTCTCAACCACGTGTCCAAAAGCAAAAGGGAATCATTCTACATTATTTAACGTACAGTCAGCTACAACGCTGTTTATCGTTTAGAAAGAATTAAATTGCTTTCAGGAAGTGGGTTTGTACATACAGTACCAGCTTCTTTTGTCATCTTATTCTGGTTGTCTGTGAATTTGTTAATTAACATTTTTTTTTTCCTAGAATAAAACACAGCACTAAGAAGGAAAGGGCACACTATACACTAGTTACACCCCCATCCATGTGGTGTATCCGCCGTTATCCGCTCATCAGGTCCCACTGACCGATCATATGCAGAATTAACCTTATCAGGCGAGACAGGAAGTCCAGTCTGGACCTCTGCAGAGTCGGAAAAGCTGTAATTCAAGCTAAAGAACTCTCAGTCACGCAGCAGCCACACATAGGACTCAGTGTGCCAAAGGAAGTGATGTCACTGAGGACAAGCAGACCCTTTCAGCAAGACACAAGGCGAGATGTGATTCAGAGCATGCTTTTCATGCACACACACATACATCAAACTTCACAACACACTCATACACACACACTTGTTTATGTTTTGCCATGTCCTTTACGTTGATGGATTAGAAATAACCAAATTATTTGTTTTCAAAAAAGCCTAATTATTTAAAGTAATTATCTAACAAACCCCCCTCCCCCCCCAGCTAATCTTAGCTGTTTCACTTAAAGTGCAGATATTGCATTCTGGTCAGACGATGTTGTTCCAGTAAAGAAAAAAAAGTGAATGACAGTTCAGAGGCCGTCTAGAGGTTTAGTGAAACATTACTGACAGACAAAGAAGAATGATGTCATGTCTAACAGGGACATGAGTTAATTAGGTAAAAGGTTTTAGGTTGTTTTTAAATAAAAATGACAAGCTCATAGTGACATATCTATAGCGATATTTATAATGGTAGCCCACTGACGTGAATAGAAAGTTAGCTGAATAAAATAACGAGACGGTCATTATCATTTCATAAAGCAAAACATACAAAATGTTTTTAAATGCTACAAGCAGTCATGAGATAATGTTACTGTGGGTTTATAACCACAGTGCGGTTGAATTCTCGAATCTGATTGGTCAGAAGGTGCGCATTATTAATGTTGTATAACTGCACGGCTCGGACAATAGCTCCGGCTGTAACATAAACGATGGGTTTATTTTAATGTGCTCTAATACATTATTTTACTATTTTACAGTAACAGCTCATTCATAGGGACTTTTGTACAGTGGAGAGTTCACATAATCTAAGACTAATAATAAATTCCTAAAGGTACTTTTTTTTTTAACAAAATAAAACCTATAATTATTGATGTGATGAAGTATTTTGTTAGGAAAGATTTATTTAACATTTATGGAAGGAGTCTTGAGTGTCAGCGCTGCGTTGCAAGGTTTTCCAGCATAGGAAAATCGCTTTCCGATTCCTCTGTAAAATGACAGGGAGGTGCTGGTGATGCTGGAACGACTGTTTATTGCAGTTATATCGTAAGCAAGATCAGGAACTAACTTGTCTTAGGGACGTTCCACAACATTAACTCTAACTCTGAACCATTAAAATGTGTGACGCGTCATTCATTAATAAATTAAACACTGTAATCGTTCCGAAATCCTGGTGGTACAAGAGGAATAACACTCCACAGTATAACTGTGCTGTTATACTAAAGTAATCCTCTGCTTCACATCGGGCTGTATCACACCAACCCGGTGTGGATTAGTTTCCTATAACCGCATGGCATGTTGCGTGTTATTCCTTACACATTTCTCACAGCAAGAAAAAGGGCATTTTTTCATGGACACACTATGTCTTATGTTGACTCTCACACTACATCTCTAAATGAACTTTTGTGAACCTTTGACTGAATTGTGTCATTTGATTTGATATTTAGTGATCTCATTTCAGAGTTGCTTTTGTAATACAACCAATGGGAACAACAGTGATTGTGCGTGCAATTCAACAACCATGCATGTGTGTATAGACAAAATAAAAAAGAAAAAAAAAACCTATGAAGAAAGACAGTCTCTGTTTGCTGTTGCTGGCAGGAAAGACAGAAGACTACAGGAAGAGTGAGAAGTAAAAGAACACAAAGTGCACAAAGAGAAAGAGGAGAGTAAGAACAGAAAAAGAAACAAAGTGTGCTTTATTACACCAACTAGCGAAGTGTGTCTCAGGCACCTTGCATGATGGAGAAGCACCCATGTCTGTGTAAAGCCTGTATCAACTGACCTGCAGCTGTTAAATGTGGATGGAGCTATCAGACTATAGCGTCTAGATTAACAGAAATCTCTCTTTCTCTCTCTCTCACACACACACTCACACAAACACTCACACAAACACACACACAAACACACACACAAACACACATACACACACACCCAGCTCTAGACGAAATGACCCATCAATACTCATCACTAACACTGTTTGCTCCTGCTACACTATTACACAGCAAACTCAAAAGATTTCTACATGCATTATTATATACAAAAATAAATAAATAAATAAATAAATAATTTAAAAAAAATCAATGTAGACAATAAAGACACACAACAGACAACTTTAAATAATGGAAGAAATATACCATTAAAAGGCAATCTGAGAAATGTGAAATCTGCAAGGATTTTTTCGGTTTCACTTCGTACGACTTTGTTGGTACTGCATCTCTTCAAAGACACATCTTAAGCAGAGAGGAAAAAAGCTGCAGATGTGTAAGTGGGTTTGTTTTAAGCATGTGTGAGAGAAAACAGCAGTTGAAACTATGCTTGATTGCATGGTCATCGAGGTCAACTCGCCTGTAGTGCAGCGACCAATTTAGCAGATTAAATAATGCGAACTGAAACCTGCAACTGCTAAAAGTGTTGTATTACTTCACAGATTAAGGAACAGTGTGTAACCACACATGGCCAAGGTTATATATAAATAATGACATATATATAATGACATATATATATTACGTAACATGAACTGACATAAAGTATGATAAAAACATGATCTGAACATTAACACCAAGGTATATATGTAAGCTAGGGGTTCACAGTCAGATTTCCAACAGTTTTGCCAACTCTGCACGGTGGAAAATAGCTAAAGCGTGCTCAAAAAGTCAGTAGAAGTCGCTAGATAACGTAATACACTAATGTGCATATCAATTTATTAATCCTGATCTCTGGCATACGAAATTACAAATTACTCTACAAGAACCAGGACAATTTTCACTTAGAGTATAATAGAACAAATGAGTTTTATCAGAATAGAAAATAATAGATTATAATTTATTTCTTATAGAAAAAGTCATCTAACTAAACTTTTACACATTTAAAAAATACTTTATGTACAAACAAACTGTGATAGTGAGTAGCTGTGAAAGGTGAGTAGTTATGAAGGCAAAGGTTACTCGCTGTGTTGTTTTTTTTTTAACCTTTATTTATATCTCCTAGAAGAGAGTTTAAAAGAGAAACAGAGAAGCTAGAGGGTGGGACAAACAGACGTGATTTGTGATTGGTTGTTGGTGAAAATGGTAATCGGTGATTGGTTGCAAGCACAACACAGTCAGACATTACACACCAATTAATGTATTAGTTTCAGTTTCAGGTTGTTTGTTTATTGCTGTAACTGCTTGTTATCATCAGTGTTTTATTAATGATTAAAAACAGTTCAGCATAAAGGTACATGATATGTTATGAATAATCTGATTAATCAACAATATATTTAAAGCAACCAATGACTCAGTGTAGAGCTGCATATGATTGTGACGTGGTACAGATTAGTGCAGTTCAATATGCGACATGGAGTGAGGAGTTACACCTCTTTTTATCGAGACAAACAGGCACAGAGGTCACACCTCTTTCTCTGAGATAAACCGGCCCACAGCAACAAGGAGGGAAAATGAAGACAAGCACATAATGCTCAAGAAAATCCAGTTTCTATATATTAAAAAAAGTCATGTGTATAATGACCTACGAACGCATTTATAATTATTTGTAAAAAGGCATTACAGTTTATAGCAATGCGTTATGAGCAGTGTTTATAAAACATTATAACTGCTCCAGTTTGCTTAGTCCATTATGTTCAGTCGTAGACACAATAACAAGTTCTTTCATTAGCTGTACAGCTTTGTAGCGTGATTTCTTACACGACAATCTATTTTGTATAATTCATTTATTAAAAAAAAAATAAAGACAGATCTCGTGATGCACTATACAAAGGTGAGCTTGGTTTCTTTGGTACTGTGTTATAATGTGTTATGAACAGTGCTCATAATGAATGCATCAAGTTAACAATTTATAAAGATAGCTATTAGGAGTGCAGCATTTTCATGAATAATTATAACAATGTGTATAATGCCTTATGAATGCATTATAGCCTGTTTATTGTAAATATCACCTTCATAAAAAGTGTTACCGAAAATTTATTTGGTAACGTTTTTAAACAAGAGTTCACTAGCAATAAAAAATAAAAAGTTGCATTTTAACAATACAGAGATTAGCCTATACTTTAACACTTTTATTACTGATCATTAATTGTAACATTTACAATATGACTGCAGTCTGCACAACGCTATTGCCCAGGAAATGCAGTTTGAAATGAAAAACAGTCATGCAAATAAAGCCCATTAAATTAAAGAAATGAATGAAAAACATTTCTGTTAGCTGGGCAGAGACAGAGCAGCTGTCATTTTCCATCAAACTGGGAATCATAATTGAGTTTGAAACGAAGCATGAGCTCTATATTCCTAATAAGACTGTGTAAGATCATGTTTGGTTATTTTGAATTGTTTTGAATTGTTATTTACATGATTGTTAATGATGGTCTAAGAAAAAAAATAAAGTCATAATCCTCAAAGCCTACTGGTAACTGAATGCACACTTTCATCCACAGAAATCCAGAACAAATTGTACATCGTCTTTGAGCCAAACAGCTCAAAAACTGAAGAACTTCCTGAACTGAGAAAAGAGGTCAGCGTTACGTTTGTGTTGTTTAGGACATTGAAAAAAAGAATGACCAGGGGCTCCACCCAGCAGTTAAAACTGAAATCTGGGTTCAGCAAGGACACAAATGGTTGCATACGTGCGCGCACACACACACACACACACACACAACTCTGTATCTGAGCAGGGCGGTGTAGTTGTTCCCCAGCTGTTCCTGTCCTGATCACATGCACATGTTGTTCCCTCAAAGCTGGCAGCAACAGTTTTCAAAAACAAACCTTCTTATCTCCTCTTCCCAAAACCCAAACACATTTTCTCTCCATCCTATCTGTCTCGTTCTTTCTGTCCCTGTCTCTCTTACCTCGTCTTCCTTTCTCTTTCACCACACACATCATTCTCTCACCTTTATACAATGTTCTTTTCCCATAGCAAGTAGTTAGTAGCCACTTGCATTAGAATTTTAAATTGGGCCATTTTCTCTTCCACACTACACACGTTATCCAAACATCACACTTGCTTTCCAGGGACAGAAAGCCACATTGTTGTTTCAGTTCATGATTTACAAAACACTGGGATGGAAGCTTGTGTAAAAGTGGCTTGCAATGAAAGCAGGGAATTTTGAACACAGGGCTACAGCTTTGCTTACTGACCACAGCCAAACACCAAATAATCCCCTTGTACACGGGCTCGTTACAGGACTCACATCACACTCTTCTTCTGTAAACAATCCGAGCAAAGCATGTTTAAAGAGAAAATCCACCCTTAACGATCAGCATATCAGTATTTATAATCAACAATCTAATGCAATTTTAATGTTAATTGTGCAAAAGATTCATTTTAAGCTTGACATTTTTGTTTTACACCTCTTTTCACTTTGGCTAACAGTTTCCTGCATTACCCACAATGCCATCCAATTGCCCGCCCAAAAGTGGCACCAACGGGATTCTTGCTGCATTCGACTAAAATTCGCAACTAGTAATTTCCGACCCCCGATTAGAAAAAGAAAACGCCCCCTCAGCTCAGAATTCAACCCCCTTCTCAACCCCCGAGTTCAGCAAGTGACATGAAATCAACATGGTTCAGCATCAGCAGTAAAAAAAAAAAAAAGTAGCACTTCTTTACTTTAAACGAGTTATACTGTGTAACTCGAGTATAACAAGTTATACTGTCTACAAACATATTCACTTGTTAAATCTGTAACACTGACTATACAATTCGCGTGGAGCTGTCCATGGTTTTTCCCACTTTGTAGCTCGAATGCATGGAGGTAAAAAAAAAAAAATTACGTAATTCAGAGTTCCAACTTCAAGCTTCCGAGAAACTTGAATGCAGCATTAGCCCTCACGTCATCTCTACCTAAGGAGAGTGATGAAGTGGAGCTTTAGTCCTTTAGTCTGTCCAGCTCTCTCACCTCTTCATCTGTACACTCCGCTCAAACATATCAGCTTCCAAAGCTTCAACATTCACTCTAATACCACCGACAACGCCATGACGCTAGTCATCTCACAGATCGCTAACTAGCCGATCCAAGTTTCTGCATTGTATTATATAACTCATTGCATTCTGGGACCAGCATTTTCTGTCTCCATAGCAAACAACATAAACAGCAGCATTATTACTGCTGGATTATTACTACCACACTATCACATGCTGGAATAAGATCAGAATGGATACAACGTATCCTGAAGCGCAAGGCTAAAACCATTACTCCTATTAAACCATTAAATCTATCACACCAGCCAGCAGACTGGAGATCATATCCAATAAGACAAAGAGTCCCGAGCTATCCGGTCATGTACAGAAGCCATTAATTACAACCTCAGATTTCAGGGTGTTTTCAGGGGATTTCAGCAGAAATTTTTCTGTGCAAACAAGAAATTGAGACACGACGCCAAGATTTGAAGTGAAAACTGACCACTTCTGTCCCACGTACACACAGCCACAGCTTGTTCACAAGATCCTGCAATCAGGGCTAACAGCAGCTTAAAACCAGACTGATTAAAATGACAGAAGGGGGTCCGTGGACACGTCAGGATGGTTTCGAAACAGAGGCACAAGGCCTCATTCAGAGTCCGTACTTGTTTATACCTACTAGACTAAGCTATATAAACAATTTGAGGGTTCTGGTAGCAACCGAGACCCTCCCAGACAAGAGAGATGAGGCTTTATAACCCCCAGATATCACACACAAGTGTGTTTCTGTCTCACTTCTGGCTGCCCCAGAGAGGACAACAATGCTTAGCTGTATGTATGCCTTCAAACTCACAGTCACTCTCACACACACACACACACACACACACACACACACAAAGAAGCCTAAATGGTGGACATGATTCATTTAGCTGGGAATGAGTGACTAGTCTAACAGGAAAGGCCTCACAGAGACAAAATCTGATAGCTAATCATAGTTGAGCTCAGTCAGAAAGAAACCCACATTTCACCTGCCACGCTGGTATATTAAATATTATTGTTTACATGCTGGAACATCTTAAACATAAACCTCAGCACAAGGAGACTATCGCTAGCAACATAAACAGAGGGAAATACAATGGGCTCCATGCCGTCCCTGAGTGCTTATTACCAAGTATGTTACTCATTGCAGTATCAGTAGCGAAGAGTAACAAAAACCACCCCCAGTAAATATGCTTGCAATGTCAGTGCCAACATAACCAGTCGAGAAACCGAGTTAGAAAACCAACAACGGTTTTCAAGTACACTGAAAAGGGAAATGGGGCCTGAAACTTTCACACAATAACCATCATGGATGTCTCAGAAATGGGAACTGAATCTTACTCGAGACCTCAAATAGTTGTGCGCAGGTTTTACGGTTAAATTCAAAGGCCATATTAGTGGAATTTAAAAAGGATAAAAAGACAGAACAAACCTCCCACTGCATGAGAGTAGTGCGTGGTAAAAATGGACAGCAGAAAAAGTCAAGATGAGGCATTAAGAAGGTCCCTGAAGGTAACATTTATGCTCAGGGTCATCATATCTGTAAGTGGAAGTGAAAAATACTGCACTTTAGGCACTATTTTTTCTTCAGCAATTTTATAAAGACAAATACTATAGGAGAAAGAACTATAGGAGAAGTGTCCCACCAATGCACACACCACTACTGGCTATAAGTCTTTTACACAATCAGCAACATGGGAATCAGAGGCACATGGATGAAGGAGTTAGTCCGAGGCCCTGTGTACACCTGGCATTATCATGAGTCCCGGGAGATCCGATTGTCTCAGAGATGCACTGTGATCCGATCACTCTAATCACCTTCGAAGGTAGTCTGAGACGAATATGACCACACGACATTTGTAGGGTGAATGCAAAAGCGGCCCAAATAATCGACTACGCTGCTGCCCTAGCTGGAAAATATGTAGTTATTGAGACTGTTTGGAAGTCGCGCTGAACAATAGAGTTCTCCATCGCTAGGCTAAGGAATAAAGGTGAGTGGCGTCTCATTTATAAGTTCTGTTAGCAGATCACATGATCAAAACATTTAAAAACAGCTCGTACAGGTACATGAGGTAGGATTCATGGGACGTTACGGCCTGAAAACAAAGGCCGATGTAATAAATGTGCATGACATCTGTATGAAATCCGTTCACAAGTGTTCACTGAAGATGCATTCAAAACGACAAGCGTAAACAGCTATGCATTTCGGCTGTTCACCTGTGATCGGATCACTCGAGATGGATGTTAATAACAGGTGTGAACAAGGCCTGAGTTTTACGAATGAACCAGAAGAAAGAAACATCTCTAGTAACATGCTCCTTTGCTCCAGATCTCCTTCATGGTCCAGGGAATAGTCTGCTAACTCACACGTGCTACAAGAATCAAAGATGTGGTTGATTAACCGGCGCTGTTTCCCCACCACGGTTACCTGAGTGGCCAGAGTTGCTCAGGTTTGTGCAAAACCCTTGACTCATTTAATATCAAGTCTTGATATCGGATTAAAGTTTCCAGCAAAATTAATTTCCTTAGCTAATGCCTGGTTTACGCGTCTTTCTAAAGCCTACAGAAGGTCGGAAACGCTTATGAGGGCACTTAAATAGTAGCAACTAGTCATAAGCCCTATTCGGATAGGACTAGTTTATTAGGGGCACGTTGGTAATACATTTTTTAACTTGTCTCTTCAGTGATAAACCTCTGGCATCCAATAAAACAATAAAATGACAGCAATAAAATGACCAAAGGAGGAGTGAGTTTCTAGCAGGTTGTATTTTCTACGAACCTGGATGTTTGTGTCACGCGGTCATATGATCACGCTCCATCCACAACATGGCGTCCAAGCAGTCGAAGAGGAGCTGGAGTAGACTCTTATTTCACTTGAATCAAAGTTCCAGGAACAATTTGAAAATGCAATAAAACAGTAATCACAAAGCGACATCTGCACAGAAAATCACAGACAGGACCAAGTATCCGCGAGGGACTCAAATTATCAGACGACCACTGAGTTTGACGCAAAACAGTAGGTAATTTTACCTCTAAATTTCTCAGAAGAGGACAAGAGGAGAGAAATTATCAACATGGGCAATCCAGACGGAAATAAAATCACAGAGTAGCACCCGTAAAATGAGAAATAACCCCAGGACCCCTTGTAAATTTAATCCCGTCCGAATAGGTCTTTGAACAGAACAGGATTTGGATGAAGCTGTGACTCGCTTTTGACGAGACAGCACATTGAAGAGGGAGAAACCGGCCTGCAGCTGTGTGATGTACCATGCTTGAATTCAACACAAAAACTCATATGAGAAAAGCTAGAGAAGTATATAATAAGGAAGATATAATAATTACACATACCTAAAAAGGTAGAAAAGAGGTTAAAATACTAAAATATAAAGCATAAAAGATATGAGAAAGCCAGAGGTGACATAATTGCCTGATTGTGCTGCAATAGCAATCGCATACATGCAGCAACACACACCAGATGGCAAACACCATGAAGATAGACAAATAAGTCACTGGAGCTTAACGTGAGGAAATACAGCACCAATTATCTGCAGCATAGTGACGTGTGACAGGCAAATCACACACACACACACACACACACACACACGTTTACGTACATCTAAGATTCCAAGAAACAGGAACTTGAGAACAATACTGTCATTATTATTATAATCAGAAATTGCGAGCTCAAATCCCAAGTGTGCTGGATCCCTGTATCCCCAAGCTGGGATGCGATTTGTCTAATCTCGATAAGTCAACCCTCCATATTAATGTCTGGATCTGATAACTAAAGGCCACAAAGGGCAAAAACTGAATCCAAATAAGCACTAAATAAAGTCTGTGCAGTTTCTCAGACATTTTCGCACTTGCGTTCACAACCAGTACAGAAGAGAGAATGTGATTGTGTTAGATAGCAGAATGTAGATTTGAGTTTCTACTCAAATAATTTACACAGAATTCACACTGGATGTGACGCGTAAGGTAGAATTAGGACAGCGTAACTGACCGTACTGCTTCCCTTCACATCCTCGTTACCAAAATAGCACACTGCACTTTTATCTAGAAAACTAATCACCATACAATGTCAACAGAACATGGTCTGACAGTCCAAGCTGGGCCAGCTGTAATTACATCACAGTGTACATTTTCTCTAAAAACAGTGTTACACAATGAATAAATAGTACAATTTTGACATTTTCTACTCTACTGTGAAAACTTCAAGCTTTCCTGAACTGAAACAAGTTTCTCTTTTGCATAGATTTCAACCAGAACTAAAGTACTAATATTTTCAAGTTTGGTTACTCCCAAAATGAGAAAAAAAATTGCAGTTAAAGATTTCACAGCAGCATTAAGAACATCACAACAGTCTGTATCATGACCGCCTGTTTGTTCAAACAATGAGGAAATCACTCTTAGTTATTGAGGATTTAGATATCTCTACACAAACATATAGCATTTAGGCAAGATTAAAAAAAATAAATAAAAACACTTCCTCATTATTTTGGTGAAATACATTTATGGTTTCTTAAAGGTGAGGTGTCTTAAAGTACATTATAGGCAGAAAAACCCAATTGTGCCCAAAATTTATTTGCCTTGTTGCTGAAATTCACCAACAGCAACATCTGATGGGTTTTCCTAGACCAGGACCTTAATGATGCTGCGTATTGTATCGTATCGTTTAAAACGAGGCTCTCGATTTGAGGCATTAACATATCGAACAATATATTCATAAATGCTATTCGGCATAAAGTACAGCTTATATTACATGTTGTGTATTAAACATTTAAACTTAATCAAGCCCACACTCCCTGATGTCCAATCAGAAGAAGCTAGAGGGGTTTTAAATAACACACTCCTCTTAAGCATACTGTTTTTCATGAAGTAATACGCTAGGTCCTTCGTTCAGCAGCAAGCAGGAGCTGGAAGATTCCCCCAAATCTTTAAGGTCTGGTGTTTGGCTGCACTTCGGCTTCCTGGTAAGCTACACCGCTGAAGGCCAGTGAGTGGTGGACCGAAATATTACGCTGTTCCAAATCCACCAAATACATTTATCTCATGTTTTAAATGTGTGTAGCCTGAGACAAGTTCACAGTGATGTGAACCATTGTTTTCTCATGATCTTTTCTCTATGTCTCTCTCTCTCAGCTAGCACTTCATCACAAGAGGCCAAGTCTCATTCAGAGAAGATTAGAGAGACATACACACTTACACATCAGCAAATCTATTGCCTCTTTCCTGCAAAAGACCTGAGTGATGGCTTGAAACAGGATGTTGAGATAGCAAATACAAGAACCACACACACACACGCAAATACAAGAACCACACACACACGCAAATACAAGAACCACACACACACACACACACACACACACACACACGGTTTCAGTTCCAGTTAACGTTTGGCTTAACTGTACTGCCTGGTCGCTACCTTGCCACTTTGGCAGGCCATTCTGCTGAAGAACATAAAACTAACTCTGGAGAACTGCATTTTAATCAAATTACAGTGTACTTTTTCACAGGCACAATTGTTTTCTAAAAAGGTCAGTGCTGTGATAAAATTTAGTCAACCTACACTGCAACCATCAGAAGAAATGTTCTCGCTAAAACGCTATCGGTCCTAATAACAGAGCTCGTTCTGCAGACAGGTAATGTCCAGCTAGAAATGCGCATACTAATTAGCTGTCAGTGTATAAGCCAGTGCTCTATACAAATGAACCCACTCGGCTAAATCCTGACAGAGACTCAGGGATAGTAAACACATATGTTACAGATAACGTAGTTAACCTTACCTTTTATTCATTTTGTTTGTGAACAAACTCGCTGCTCACAGCCATTTCTGTGCTGCTGACTTGCTCACAAGGGTTTTTAGTGTTCTCTGGTTTGTGACTCTTTGGTGTTTATTCATAAAAAAAAATTTAGAACAAGCTGTTTCTCAAAAGCTTTTTTTTAAGCTTTAGTTAAGATACTTGTGCCACATATCTTGTAATGGAGTTAGCTACATTTCCATGAAGGACAGCTTTAATGTAGCTTAAACTGAGTGCACACTACATGAGCCCTTGACCCACTCACAGTACATGACTTCAAAACGACTGTGATCACATACTACACAAACCTCATCCACAAATCCCGCTTTCTCAAAAAAATAAATGTGGCTATCATGTGACTTTGTCACCACTTTGTACAGAAACAACCATTTGATACCAAATACATTCTGACAGAAGGATTTTTATTGTGTTTACATTTTCCCCTCCCCCTCCCTCACAAATACTAGATGGATGATAAACTGGATTCAGGGACCTGCTGCGTGTGAGAGCAGAGTTCCTCTCGGACAAATGTTGGCTGTTTCTCATTGCTGTACTTCCAGCTAGTCACATTAAGCTTCAGACTATGTGATTCATCACTGAGAAAATAAAAAAAATGCTTGAACATATCTGAGCCTCTGCGACCACTCACAGGCTGAGTAAATTGCCCCAAAATGAGTCGATGATTGAGAAATCAGGACTGAAATCATGCGCTAGTCTTTAGATGCATAGCTTTTTTTTTTTATTATTAACTTGCTCCACGTTGCCAAGACTGTGCAACTAGGTGACACAGAAAACTGCCACGTCTCCATTAAAGTGTTTGACTTCCTGTTTACAACAACCCCCATCTCCTTGTCTGATGGACATCTAGGTCTGAAAAACCATCAACACTTCAAGGCTTTTAGAAGTTTGTTTCGATCTGTAGTCAAAAGCACTTCTGAGAAACCATAAAAAGGATCTAGAGCCTTGGCTGATCTAAATCACATGTGCTTAATATACAAAGGCTGCTTGATTCTGTAAGGAGTGCAGATAGACCGTTAGATGAGTGTGTATATGTGTGTGTGTGTGTGTGTGTGTGTGTGTGTGTGTATTTGTTTTGAGAGAGCGAACACTTTGGAGATGAAACACAGTAGAACACTGATACTGATGTTTTCAAGGAGACCGTTTTATTACCCCTCAGAGCCCAATTTTAGCTCATTAATGCGGTCTGTCTCCATCTGTCTGTCTGTCTTCTTTCATCTGCCTGTTTTTCTCTGTTTTTATAGCCTCAGGGATTCAGAAAAATGGACTGCATGCTACTTGTCCATTCTGTGGGCCTTATCTGGATCTTAGTCACCAACAGAAATATCCAGATTAGAGTATTCCATATCAGTTCCTTGGTTCCAGCCACAGTCACAACACAGGTGAATAAAAGAGATGGAGGGGGGGAAGAAAGAGACAGAAAGACAGAGAACGAGAGAGAGAGACAGACAGTCAACAAAAGATTTCTTTAAGAAATCTGTGAGCCTGTGTTTCTGTGTGTGTGTGTGTGTGTGTGTGTGTGTGTGTACATGCTTGCATGTGTGTATGCTTGCATGTGAACTGAGTGAAACTGAACGTATGTGAAATGAGGAAAGGCAAAAAGTGTGACGTGTGAGACCATACACTTTAATTAACCCCTAATTAGACAGAGCGGTGGACACTGGACAGTCTTATTCCTTCCTAAAACACGCACACACACACACACACACACACACACACAGCTTGTGTTACAGTCACTTAACAGCTCCAATAGAGACATCACTCTATTTGAATTATTTATGTGAAAAATAAATATTAGCTGAAATAAGCACCAGCGAAAATAAAGGCACGATCAGAGGAAGAATTGTGAAGTATTACGTAACTATAATTAATTGTTTTAAACATGAACAATTCGAGTGTGTGTTCTGAACATTTCTGGTTGACTGGTTGTAAAGCTTTAAAAATGTGTGGGTTGTTATTGTTAATGGTTTGTCTGTCATCAAGCTTAAACGTGTGTTGATCAGGTTTGAAGCGTGTGTGTTCTGATATTTTTAGCAAAACACTCTCCAGGCCTCAGGCATAACAGACAGGTAAAAGTGGGGACAGGTGCTTTTTAATTATTCAGTGATGTGAACACAGTGAACGAAGCGTAGAAATACAGATGTCAATATGTTTGATGGTGTGCGCACACACACACACACACACACACACACAGTTTCAGATCTACGCTCTGAGAAGGAGGTTATGATGCTGCTTCCTGAGAAACCAACAGTGACCTGTAAGTGGACAAATGAGAAGTGATTGTGTGTGTGTGTGTGTGTGTGTGTGTGTGTGTGTGTGTGTGCACGCACACGTGTGTGTGGAGGGGGAGTATTTAACAGGAAATAAGTCTCCTTAGTGGTTTGCAAAGAGAGAGAGAGAGACAGACAGAGAGAAATACAGAGTGAGATATGGAGGGAGAAAGAGACAGGACAAGACAGACAGACATGGAGAATAAGAGAAGCCAAAAGAGTGACTGTTGATCCTCATACAGGAAGTGAGGTGAGGGGAAACAGGAAGCAATGAAGTGCTCATGCTGAGGTCTCGTCTCACCATTCAAGTGTCAGAAGGAACAGAGCTGAAGAACAACAAAAAGTGTGCAGAGAGTACGGGTCTTTTACTGATCTTATCTTTTAAGACACACACACAACCAGAGCAGTTCTCAGAAAAGCGGTGAGACGAGCAAGACATAACAAACAATCCTTTAGTACAAATACACACACACACACACACACACAAGCTCTCAGTCAGACGTGCAGGAAATGAATAACGTAGTAATACACACGAGCTGATTGTAGGCCTGTGCTTATCTGTGATATGAAGCACTTTTCACACTGACACTGGGAATGTGACACCTTAAACAGGAAGTGGTAAAGAAAGAATGCCAGAGTTGCAGATCGAGAGACAATTCCCGGGAAATCGACATGGACACATTAAAATTCATTCGCTACTTTGGGAGGATGCTGCCAGAAATAAAGAAAGCCAACGTAAGGACGACTGTCTTCTTATGCTTCTTTCAAAATCTCTATAAACGATTGAGCACAGACAAGGTTTACACACGATGTTTCACGAAAAAACTGTGTGACATTATCAAAATGGAGAGCTTTTTCATAGCTCTCTTAGTGTGAAAGAAAATCTTTCTTTTTTTTTTGAAGAAAGAAAAAAAAAAAAAAAAAAAAAAATGGAGGAGGGACTGGTTGGAGATTTGTTTGTTCTGCAAAGAGAGCTAAAAGCACTTAGGAAGGCATATGTACTCTTGCTAATGTTAAATCTTCTTCCTCTCAATCTCCCAGTTCCACAGAGAATACAGACATGACTGCTGTTCTGTCCTGCTCCCTGTCCGAATAAAGTTTCCTCTCGCAAATTCACTGACTGTTGCTCATTGCGTTTCTGTTTATTGGACATGTGCTCACAGTGAGAGTTCGTGAATAAATTAACTGCAGCATCAGACTGAGATTGCAGCCTTTTTACAAAGACAACGTGAAAACTTTGTTGATTTTTACTCGCATTCAACTATGCCTGGTCGTCGTGTTTATCCTACGTTCTGTCGGTGTGTCAACGGCGCAGGTCTGGAAGAAAATTTTATAAGAGCTGTACTTTTGTACTATACTAGACAGTTTTTGATTTCCATAATGATTCTTAAAAAAAAAAAATCCACTTTAAATTCCATCTGGATCTTCTAGCTCAGTGAACAAGAATGTGACGTCATATTACGCAATTTGGGACGTAGTTCATGACAATCACAAAGACGGTGGAAAGTTTTAGAAAGAATCTAAAACAAACCTCATCCGTATATTGATCATCATCACAGTCACAGCTGGCAATAAATCGCTAAACCTCTATTATCGTAGTCATCTGTATGACTATTAATGCTCCAGATGTACAAGAGCTACAAAGGCGAATATGATTGAAGACGGTTCAATGATATATGGAGATCATGACGATATACAGGTGACTAGCAAAACAGTGGTTCTGCATTTAAAAGAAACTTGCGAAAACTGGGATTAATGTCCTACAAAAATTGGGTGTTAAACACTGAAAATAAGCAAACATTAAAAAAAAAAAAATCCATACAAATTTTTAACATTTTACAATTTTAAAGATTCGGTACAGACTTAACCCCTAAATCTAACAGTAGCTTCTAATCAGAGCTTATAATTGTAATAAAAAAAATAATAAAATACTGACGATATCCTTGACATCTCAGAAAAGTGTATTGCAGTGTAATTTACGACGATATCGATATTATATGATCATATTGTCCAGCCCTCATTCGTAGTCACTCGTCATGTATAATCCCAACCAAAAGCTTTATATGCAGAGTACGTAAGAACGCCAAGAAAGCTGGCGCTGATTATATACACAGGCAAAAATTACAAAGCTGTTTGTCTTCTCTTCAAGGTAACACTTTGTATACTGAGTAAAGATGTTCAATAATCTAAAGTTTTAGATGCTATCTAGATGTTACTGCCAAAATGAATTATTCTCGCTGAGTGAACAGTTCACAGACATGAATATTAATTAGCACTCATCTCTAAAAGGTTCTTAATAACAAAAAATGCATATTTATTAACAATTGTGTCTTGATTTATTGTTGTGTTTTAAATTGTGCCTTATAACAATAATAGTACAAATTTCAAGGCTCCTAAGACCAAGCAAAATAAATAAATAAATAAATAAATAAAAAATCCCATAATTCCCTTCACCAGACCTTAATGGCATTAAAAATGCTGCAAAGAGAATGCTGTAATAATATTGCAACCCATGGTTGGGAAATAATTGGGACATTAAAAATGTGCACGTGTGGGGCGGGGATGCAAAACATGTAAGATTGGCAACATCTTCAGGGTTGCCAGATTGGCTAGACTGTCTCTTGTGTCTTTTCTCTTGTTTTGTTCACTGCCTCAACATGAAGCGAATTTCAACACCCAGCCTACGGCCACAGTCGGGGAATTAAAAATTACCTCGTAATTTAAAGGAGACCAGCGTTTCAACAATTCCCAGTGGTTATATTTCTAACTTATAAATTCACTAACACACTCTGCACCAGTGTAATGAATCTGAGTAATCGGAGTACTGTGAGTAATATGAATAATGACTCCCACTGAAGTCATAAAAGTAACACAGGTAAATGTAGGCACCAACCACAGAGATGTTTATCTTATAAACCAATCTGAACAAGTTTAACGGTCCTATCACTCAAACACACACACACACACACACACACCCCCACACACGTCACTACCGCCAGTTGAGTCTGAGAAAACGAATGCTTGTATATTACAGAGAGGTGAAAAACCGCAAGGACACACATTCTCTCTCTCACACTCGCTTTAGCACCTCAGGTCATCGTTATTAATTATAGAAGCAGAAGCGCTGCAAAACCACTACAGGTGCTGGAATAAAATGGAGAGAGAGAGAGAGAGAGAGAGAGAGAGAGAGAGATGTGCACACACACACACACGTCACACACCTGCACTTACACACAGCAGGTCTCCGAAGGTGAGCACAACCTGTTCGAAACACAGAGGCGTACACAACATCTGCTCGTCACTTCTGCAGAAACTTCACATACACACACTCACAACACAAGTCCATCATCGGCTAATCAGAAGGCAACGACGACACAACAGGCAACACAATCGGCTCTCTCGCTTTTGCCCCAGGGAAGGAAAGTCATTACACAGTACAAAGGGAACAAAACAATGCGCAGGGAACGCACTGTTTATAAAAAAAAAAAAAAGACCAATAAAATAAAAACGAGGCGAGAGAAACGGAACAGCTGCCATTCTTTAAACACCAGCGCTCTATGGGGAGACCAAATAAGGACCGTGATCAAACTGAAAGCAGGGTTTCTCAAACATTACACCATCTGTAGCGTGTGCAGATGCAACACAGGCACCAAAAAAAAAAAAAAAATTTCCCTGTTAAGGAGTAAAGTGCCATAAGGAGGAGCAATAATAAACTAAAAAATGATCAGTGTTGCTGGTGTCACAAGACAGTGTCACATTCTGAACATGTCCACCTTGATGTCATCCTTACAAAGAAGATCCTTGAGAACCCTGAGGCCTGGAGCATAGCTGGTGTTCCAGTTCATCCCAAAGGTGCAGGACACTCGAGTTCTTCCACTCCAACCTTAACACATCATGTCTTCATGGAGCTCGCTTTGTGCACAGGGGCATCGTCATGCTCGAACAGGTTTGAGCCTCTTAGTTCCAGGGAAGGGAAATTGTAATGCTACAGCATACAAAGACATTCTCTACAATTCTGTGCTTCCTACTTTGTAGCAACACTTTGAAGAAGGCCCACATACGGCTGAGATGGTCAGATGTCCACAAACTTTTGGCCCTATAGTGTACTTTAGGTCAAGTGCACATTACATGACATTCTGAATCCCAGAATCACTGTGTCACCTGTACTACACTTCATCAATTCTGTTGTCTTGTTGATGCACATGAGGGTTATGGTTAAAGAATATATCACAAAAATGAACAATAAAATAATGTTATGGCAGATGCTTCAAAATATCACTCCTTTAGCGGTCCATTTGCAAGGCGGCTGCACTGGGAGGAGCGGTTGGTGCTTCTGAAATAAAGCCAGTCTTCTATCTTTTGGACAAATCTGAAGAAGCCCCAGATGTGCTGGTGCTTTTCGTGTTTGGTACGAATTCCTGACCAGCATTTGGGTGTAATTTATTCTGATTGAAGTGGGTGTTTGTTTTGGCTGTTGCTCACTATTTGGCTTGCATTGTTCACACTATAAAACTTGCCATACATTTTCAAACCTGCTTGAAATGCAAGAAAGGACAAGTAGAGCTTCTCTAAAACTGGTTATACACCAGACAGCCTTATAATGCAAATCTCTATAAATGTTTATTTTTTTTTTTCCATATTTGTAATCAGCCTGATCTCCGACACTCCAGAGACACTCCTGGACATCTGTAACACTAACACCAAGTTTCATCAATGAGGGCTTTATTTATCCCGGGAAATACACTATATGGCCAAGAGTATGTGGACAACTGACCACTGAACGTCCCATTCCAAAACCATGGGCATTAATATGGAGTTGATCCCCTTTGCTGTGAAGGCTTTCCACTAGATTTTGGAGCGTGGCTGAGGGGATTTGTGCTCATTCAGACACAAGGGCATTAGTGAGGTCAGGCATTGATGCTACAGCATATAAAGATATTCTAGACAAGTGTGTGCTTCCAAAACTGTGGCAACAGCTTGGGGAAGAACCACATAAGGGTGTGATGCTCAGGTGTGCACAAAGCTTTGGCCATATAGTGCACAACTGCAATGTGTTGGGTGATACTGTGTACAGCAATCCTGAGATCACTATCTCAATCACAAGTTTTTTCACAAGTTTATCAGCAGCGATGCCTTTTTAAGTAAGCTGTACTTGTTAGAGTAATTTTAATGAAGACTATTTTTTAAACTTACTTGAAGCGACCTGGTTAAGCCCTAGTAGAATTCTAGCAACCAGCAAAAATGGAGAAAAAAAATCTGATTTTGACCAAAATAGGGTTTTCTTCAACATATTTTGACACCTCAAACACCTTTTGAGCCCATAATTATATTTCACCAAACAGACATATAAATGTTTTATTTACTTTTTAACTTTGCTGAGGATATCTTCCTGCAAAGATGTTGTTTAGGAAACCAGTTTAATAATCGCAGTGGTAAAAACAGTCAGTCTGCTTACAGATTTGTAGGTAAGTGTGATTTTCTCACACAGTGACTGTCACGCTTTAGTCAAGTTGATGCCATAGTGAAACAGAGACTAATGGTTGAGATACATGCGAAAGGGAAACATATTTCCGAAAAGAAAAGAAAAGAAAAGCCTGTTGTCATCAGATTTATATATAATAATAGGTTTCACCATGTGAAGGGTTTTCCCAGGCCACCACACTAACATGTAAAGACAGAGATGTACTTTTACCGTGTTAAACTCTGCTCTGTTTTTTCCAACCACGTCTTTCCTGTGGCTGAATATCAAACAGCGTGCACATGTTTTAAGGCGTTAAAGGCGTATTATATTTTACCCTGTGCAAGACATGCAGGTCTAATATTGTTTTTTAATATAATTTACCCAGCGTAAGGTAATGATTTCCCATGAATTGTATCGTTATTTATGTTGAGGGGTTTTTTTTCCTTTGGAGGCGGACAGTATATGCTCTGTGAGATTTTGGCTCCGTGTCAAGTCCAATCGATGACCCAGGCACAGCACTCATCTTGAAACTACGTTGGCAGCGAGCCAGTTCACACACCACGCACTCGATAATAAGGAAAAGGAGAAGAGGCAGTGCGCTTACACGCTGCTTCCGTTTTTGCTTTCATGTCCTGTGGTGTGTGACTGTGCAGCGCAGTGACAGCGATACTACTGATTAGGATCGGAGCTCGGAGAGCAGAGGAAGTGCTGTTATGAACGACACAACAGTGTTATCACTGATCCTCCGTTAGCTGCTGTGCTTCCGTTCAAACTTTTAGATCAATTTCCAAAAAGATCAACAACAGATGTTTTTTTTTTTTTAATTACTGTTGTGATAAATATTCTGAAGAGGAGAAACAAGAGGTCATCAGCGAACCATCTGAAATCACAAATACTTCTTTGATAAGACATTTTGGATTTTAGTCTTCGTAATTATAACTGCAGATGGTTGACATTCATTTGACCTGCCCTGCCTCGGTTATTAAGACAACGAGTCATCTGATTAACTCGGCCCGTCTGGATTTAGAGGTGATATCTTCTTTCTGTGCCAACACTGATACCGAGTCGATTAGGTCGATGAGCCAGAAACCATTGTGGCCTTTAATATAGAAACAATCGCCAATTGTTTAAAAATGTCCTTAAAACAAACCCAACATGCGTAACAATAAAAAAATATATAAGAAACAGACAATAACAACAGTAATTGCTACTTTTTCCCTTGAATTGATGCAAATTAAGGTTGAGAAAATAATCTAACCTCAAACTTATGAGTTTAATTACTGTTCAGGATATTTAATAGATTGAGGTTTGTTCATCATTTTAAGAGCAGTCTTATTGCAGTTATGGATCTGTACTAGGTCAGGACAAGCAAGGCCCTTCACCTTCAGCTGCTCAGCTCTACGCTTGATTTGGCCACACGTGTGAGTCTCTAGATGAGAAATAAACAAATGTACTTTTTTTTTTTTTTTTTTAATTTACACAAAAAAATGTTCAGGAGCAGCCATTAAACTAACTTGCTTACCTCTTTTTACATAAACCGGCTTATAGCACAAGTCCAACAGGTCACTGTACTGAACAAACTGTAAAGCCAGCTGCAAACAGCTGCTCTGCTGGCTTCTGTTTTGCTTTTTAGGCTACGCTACATCCACACACATCCTAATTTTTTATTTTTGAATTTCTGCAAACGTGGATCAGGTGTAGGAATGACAATTTTAGTAGGAACAGCATCGAGTTTCTTAATAAGCAGAAGGTCAGCGCTCTTATCTATTTTTCACCATGGAAAGCGACACCACTGGCTCGGCTCGTGTTTATTTAATTGAATTGGAGAGGGATTTTCCTTTAAGCCTATAAAATGTAACGCGATAATTGAAATTTATAAATATCAATGTTGACATGTTATTTGTTTCATTGACATTATTTTGGAAAATCCAATACTGTTGATGGTTTCCATGCAGCTGTGGAGTTATAGTTCAACTCTTTTAGAGAGCAGTCATTCGGCCGGTCAGCAATATTAATAAAATGTCTCAGCCCAGTGTTGCGCTCCCTTTTCTTCCAACTAAAGCTTGATGTGAGCTAATCAAGACAAAGAGCTCCATCATGGTCTCACAACGACGGGTTTCATTGTGCATCGTGGGAGATTAATGACTCCCAAACTAATCAACTGGGAATTAAACTTTTAAGAGAAGTCCTCTTTTTACGTTGAGAGCAAATGCAAGATCACCAAATGTTCAAACCTTCCTCTTGCTTCTCATTTCCCTTTGTCACTTTATTCCCTTCTTCCTCTCTTACCTTGTCACTGCACCTCCTCCCACATTTCCTGGTGTTTCCTACCATCTCTGTTCCTCATGTCAGTATTTTTCATCTCCTCTTCCTCCCTCCACCCTGTCCCTATGCCCCACAATGATCTTTGTGTCTCTATCTCTTCTCCCCATGATCCCTTATAAAGTCTTTGTGTCCTGTTTGTCTTCTCTGTCTCTGCTCCTCTACTGAGTGTCCCTGTCTCTGTCCCAACATCCTATTTGCCATGTCCTCTCGTCACAATTTCTCCTCACTGTGCCATTCCTGTTACTTCCGTCCTCCTGTTCTTATGTCCCCTTCCATGTCTATGCCCATCTCTATTTCTCCTTAACCCTGTCCCTATTTCCTTTTTTGCCATGTCCTCTTGTCTACATTTCTCTTTCTCTTCTCAGTGTCACTTCATCCTGTCCTTATATCCACTTCACCCTCTTTATATCCCTTTGTGTTTCCTCTTCATGTGTTTCTTCATCTGTCTCCTTAACGCTGTCTCTTCTGCCATGTCCTCTTCTCACCATTTCTCTTCCTCTCCTCAGTGTGCACTTCCTGTTACTCTCTTATATTCTTATATCCACTTCACTCTCATGGGTGAGATGGACAACACCAAAAAATTAATGTTTAAATGACCGTTTCAGACCTGCCGGAGTTTATACGTTGTGTAGAAGTGCCGCATTTTAACAACAGAATGAGAAAATATATAAAACTGCAGTCTTCTTTTTCCCCCCTGATAAAAATGGCAGATAAACCACTCAGTATGTGAAATGGGAAATGATTGACAGTTGTGCGAGTCCTCAAAAAAACTCATGAGGAAAAAGTTTCAATACCTCTGCCTCACACGATCCCTACGCATCGTCCACCCTGTGTCTCCGTCTCCTCCTCTCCATACGTCCTTGTACCTTAGCGCTCGTCTGCTGATGTTAAATATGAATAATTCAAGCTGAGCTTTACACAAAGCAGGCGATGACGTGCCATCCAGACGGCCTGAGGTTGAGGGGGGGTTAAGTTTAAAAGGGGGTCAACAAAAGCAATACAGACTGTCGTGTCAACGCAGGACAAAAGCGCCCATTCGCCAGGCCAGATGCCGGGCCTGAAAGCTTGATCTGCCTATGCAAATCACCCGAGGCACTTCGATTCAACAGAACAATGGTCCAACACAAGCAAGCCAGAAGGCAATGCAAATAGCGATAAGCCAAATCAAAGACCAATCTGTAAAATGCGTCACTGCTCCGCTCCATAATATAAAGCCGTGATCATCATAACAGTCATTGTTCTAGGCCAGTTCAACAGGTCTGCGTCAGGAAACTAAGCCAAACTTCAAATCTGTGCTCTGAAAAAAAAATAATTAACTTTTAACACATAAAACTCATCTGGAGTGAGTCATTTAAAAGAGAATGGCACAAAAGCCCAATTTGTTACTGCTGGCCGCTTTAATTATGTGCTTCAAGATAAAGTCATCCAGAAAAAAAAAAAATTTAAATACGATTTCACATCTTTCAGAGAAGCGTCACGACCTACTGATGTCCAAGCAGCATCACAAAAACGCCAAACCCAAATTCCTTTAAAGGAACAATCCACCCTGAATGACTTGCACATTAATCTTCATAATTAACGTGCGATTAACATTTAATGGTGTCTAAGATTCATTTTACGATGATTTTTTTTCTGTTTAAACGTTGTTCTGTTTTCAGTAAGGTTCACGGTTTCCTACATTACCCACAATGCTGTTCGGTTAGTGGGGCTTCAACTTTTACTCTAATAACGCCATCAGCATCATCGCGCTCGTCATCTCGTCGATCTCTACCTACACGAGCCGAGTCTCTGTCCTAACTCTGTTGTACAGCAGCATTGCATTCTGGGATTTGGAGTCCGAAGTCTCTAATACTTCTGTATTAGATTTCTCGTTAATATCACGTTGAACTTTGCAGGGGTGAGAAAAGCCGCTCTTGCTCTTTTGTTTGTAGTGTTTTGAGCTCAGCGAAACCTGACTGTTATGCCATTGTGTTTGAGATTGTTTACTTGTTTCTTCTATTAAACATCATTATAACTGTATTAGCAGTAAAAAAAAAAAGTCACCCTGTGACGTCAGCACAGGACACTTTTCACAGAAATAGCACAAAAAAATAAAAATACACCAACAAACTAACAAACTGGGACCAGGTTCACTAAAGCCATCATGAATATTTCAGTAAAAACATACTGAATGTGTTTCAGGGTGGAGTTTTCCTTCAATATTAAGAATAGACTAGTCACAATATGGGTTTTGTTGTTGCTGTTATTTTTTGTTTTTTGTTTTTTAAAGATGGACACACAACACCTTCAATATCTATTCATATTTAAGTAATATATACACATAAATACACCATGACATTGAGGGAAAAAAAGTTTTTAGTCACCAAAATCATGCCAAACAAAGCATAAGGAGTGATTAGCCTACAACATCAGAGCCAGGCTTAGCCGTTAATTTATTAGCTACAACAATTTCCTTGTGAATTAAATTGAATTTAAAAAAAAAAAAAACGAAAACAACTAAATAAATTCTAGCTGATAAGAATGTGACTGTACCAAAATAACAATACATACCCTGGCTAGAAATAACATTACCCAAAAAAATAAATAAATAAACAAACAAACAAACAACAGTTAGCAGGATACTTACCCTGCTAACGGTTTTTTCCAGAAGATTCGGTTCGTTATAAAAGACTCGGAACCGGTCCGTTAGCTCCAGCGGTTAGAATAAAAAAAATAAACAATAAAAACACACAGTACACAGTGTGTGTGTGTGCTAGCTAACAAAGCCACCTGCTAACAAAGACAGGGGTGCGAATACTTTTAGTAATGTTTCAGAGTAAAACACAGACAGGGCAGATGTGCTGCGGAATAACGGCCGGTCTCGCGCACGCCGATTCAAAAACACACGATTAACGTTTTAAATTAACTGACGCGACGCTCGCGCCGTGTCTCATCTCTCAGGTTCTCAGGTTCTGAACATAAACAGATGGTGGTGTGGCGTCTAGAGTAGTGGGCGGGGAAAGAGGCCGCCGCGTCACTTACACCTTGGCATTCTGGGAAATGTAGTTCACTCGAAGAGCGTTGCTAGCTAGTACTAGCTAGCTAGTAGGGCTGCACCATATATCGAAATTATAGAACTTTCGCAAATGTAAATATCGCGATAGTGAGCTTGCGATAACTGAATGATCTTTATACTTCAAAAAGTTACGAATATCAAAGTTTTAGGGCGACGCAGATAGCAGAGAATGCTTTCTTTTCCTCAAAAGAACATAAACATGTATGTCATTTTCGGTTTTTAAATATATAAATATATATAAATATAATTTAAATTGATTTTACACACTTATAGCATTATCGTACTGCATATCGCATATCACATTATTTAACAAGTTATCGCATAGCATTTTTCTTCAATATAGTCCAGCCCTGCTAGCTAGTGACGGTTTGTAGTGTTTTTTGTTTGTTTGTTTGTTTGTTTGTCTGTTTTGTGAGGACCAGAGGACCACATATTTCCATAATCAAGGCCTTAACCAGAATTAACATTTTAGTGTGGTCCAAGTGACTCACTTCAAGTCAAATCAAGAGGATTTTTAATTGTCATTTTAATTGAAATGCTGTTTCCCCAGGCCCATAATGCAACACTGAACAGTACGGTGGCGCAGTACACAGGGATATATAAAGTGCAAATACATGACAGTGAGAGACTTGTGCAAACAATATTATAAATACACAGGACTATAAATACACAGGACAATAAATACACAGGACCGTGAACGTCAGCTAGACAGGACAAGAGAAACAGTGTTGAGTGGGGGAAAAAAAAAGACTAGTGTAAAAAATGTCTGTAAACTATTGACTGTGATAGCAGCAATTGATTGTAGTAGCAGTGATAAAGTCGATATAGTAAAAAGTGTCCATTAGCAGCAATTATAAAGTGCAGGTGTAGCTGTTGGAGTTCATTAGTCCAGGTGAGCGTTGAGGAGTCTGACTGCCTCAGGGAACAGACTCTTGTGGGGTCTTGTAGTGGCACAGGTTGTCTTTCATCACATATAACAGTTTGTTAGGAATCTGGGGTCTGAGTGAAAGGTCAGCCATGATACAGCACCGCTGGAGTAAACAGGGTTGAGAGTTGAGGGCCTTGCTCACGGGCCAAACCGCTTGGCAGTTTGATGGTGCTGAAGCCTGAACCCCCAACCTAGTGATCAGTAACCCAGAGCCTTTAACCATTGAGCCACCAGCGACAGCTCAGACAATGTTACTGTGCCCAGCTAGCTTTACTGCAACTAGCAAGCAATGTTACGAATAGTCTATAGTTTAGAAACCAATTGCCCTCATAAACACTCAGTTATGTGTATGTTCTTACATAAACTCAGTTATAATCTGGAAGTGCCTTCAGGGTATTAATGGGCAATTAAGTCTATGGGCAAACCTCAAGCGTCCTCCTCAGCTAATCTGAGGTCTGATTGATAACGCCATCACTGCTCACTGGGAAAGGTTTTCATCTTAGAAACTACACTAGTTGTAGCTGGTGGTTTTGCCACCACATTATCAGGACATTGCTGTTTCCATATTTAATTTGATGACTGGAGATGCTACGTGGGAGGCAAAAAAAACCAGATTACTCATAGCTAGTTACAACCGTAAAAAACGTGTGTGCTGTCATAGGAAAATAATAAACCATGGAGTGGTGTGACGCAATCTGACACAAAGTGGAGTTACTGTTACCCTCTGAAGTTGATTATTTTCCAATAAAAGCATGTCCTGAAATATTTTATTCCTTATATACCACAGCAATTTGCCAACGATTAGGCTACAAGCTTTAACATATTACTTTTAATCTTTTATAGTACATTTAATGTTGTGGAATGTCCGTGAAACAAGTTAGTTCCTGTTAGCACTTACGTTATAGCAGCTGCCACACGTAGACACCAGAGAGATTTCAGTATCTGAGTGTCCTCATATATTCAAAAAAATTTGTCTAACAGTAATCAAACCTGTCAAAATATCATAAATCATAAATAATTTTATTCAACACAAACGCTAAGAGAGTTAGCTAGAATTATGAGGCTAGTAATGCTAAGTCTCAGCGTTATCAGCTCAAAGTGGATCGTTATCTCAAACAGACTTGCTTATGTGATATTAATATTATCCATATAAAATTATACAAACTGCTTGTGAAGAAAGATAAGAGCCTTAAGTTTTTCTTTATAAAAAGCTTCACAAAGTCAGTCTGATTAAGCTAACTGTTTTGTGTTGTGTCTGCTGCATTAGTCATTGTATGCTTTATAACTGCGCATTACTGTATACTTCAATATAAACAAGTGTTGTATTTATTTATTTTAGACATCATCTCTATGTGAACAAGTGAGTGCTAATTTTTAGCTGGCCGTTCTTCAGTGTCTTTATGATGTGTTGCACAGGGTGCTGAGAAATTTTTCTGTTTTGATCGGAGCATGTTCAGGCAGCAAGTACAATACGTGTCGTATGAGTGGGATGTAGGTGTGATGTTCCCTTTTGTGAACGTAGAAAAATCATAAAAGTGGTCAGACCGCCATATCAGAGTCCTTCTAATCTGCTCATAATGTCTCTGCCCATATTCAAGTGGACAAATCAAGCAATTAAACGAACAATGAATACTTTTATCCTTATGAAATTCAAGCTAGCAATAATAGAACCAATATCTCGACACATTCATGAGTGACCTCCAGCATTTAAGCTGAATATTTTGATTAGAAATAGTGTATTTGGTTTGGTGTTATATTTATACACTGATTCACTGGTTCATTCATTCTAGACTTCGCTTTAATCAAATTCTTTCATATATTACACCTCTAAGTGAAACATTTTTTATAGTCTCACACCATCAGTTATCACATCACGACTCAAATTTTTTTCCTCTTCCACATTCTTTCAAAACTATGCCAATGATGCACATACATTAACACATTTGGGCTGTTAAATTCAGTGTCTTACTTCAAACCTCATCATGTTGCCTTGTCTTGTTCTCTGGAAATAGCCAAAGAGGGATGCTTTCTTTGTTGGAAATTGATTTGCTAACTATGATAAGTGTATGAATTAACATGAGCTAGCTATTAAAACCGCATTTATTTAGGGTTTTCTAGTTACATAGTAAAATATCTAGCTAGCTAGACAGCTCATGTTAGTTTATACAGGTGTCTAGTTACATAGATATGGAACTGTATGAACTATCATGAGCTAGATAACGTACCTAGCAAGCTAACAATACCTTTATTTATATATTGTTGATAATGGAGGTGGTTTTTCCCTTCAGCTTAGCTCACTTAGTTAGTGAACATAAGAACAGAATAGACAATAGAACATTTTCAGATTTGTTGTTAGATGTAGACATGTGAAAAAGAAACTTACTAAAAAGTAATTAATTACTCAAGTAGGGTTTCACCAGATGATGTAGTTCCTCTTATTTGAGTAATTTTCTTGATGACTACTTTTACTTTTACTCAAAAAAAAGTACAAAAGATGGAAACAATTTCAGTGACGATCGCTCAGGCGCAAAGAGGTCGAGTGGGTGGAAAAGAAGTTTCTTCGCTTTCCGTGTAGGGGGTAAAGCGTGTATTTGACATGTAGCTAATTTTGGATTTGTACATGGGGTTTCCGGATATCACCTACTCCCTATAAGGTCCCGCCCAACTGAACGCAGCCAGAAGACAAATTGATAAAATCCCTCAACCAAAGGATCAAAATATTTTTCAATATTGAATTTGAAAAAGGAGTTCTGGATAATAGTAAGAACATGATTATGAAAATAAATTGACATTCCAGATTAAAAAGGCGAGGGATTGTATGTTTTATTTTTAGATGTTCTTGGCTCATGTTTTATCTGGCTAACAATAAATCAGACTTCGTGAAATTCTGCTCCGATCAGCAGAACACAGCTAGGCTAAATTATACAACTCTCATATTCCAGTCTGAATATAGGTACATAAACAAATAGGAACGCCAATAAATAAACAATCTCAGATTGGTTCTCATGTCAGCACGTTGGGATAAAGTGGACAAACACACATACACACACACATACACCACATAACTGCATTGACGATGATAAATTAGTGTAAACCTGACTGCGATCCATATTTAGGCCACTATGGCAACAGCACCAACACCTCACCAATACATTCATAACGGCCCTATCTTTGGGGGGACAGAATGCATGAAGACACACACACACGCACACACCCACACCCACACACACACACACACACACGTTTGTCTTGCTATTCTTGTGAGGACCTTTCATTGACATAATCATTACTTGTGGGGACGTTTGGGCCACACCAAGTTATAAAATCCTGTTCACACACACACACACACACCAATACACACACACCCACCCACACACACACACACGTTTGTCTTGCTATTCTTGTGAGGACCTTTCATTGACATAATCATTACTTGTGGGGCTGTTTGGGCCACACCAAGTTATAAAATCCTGTTCACACACACACACACACACACACGTTTGTCTTGCTATTCTTGTGAGGACCTTTTATTGATATAATCATTACTTGTGGGGACGTTTGGGCCACACCAAGTTATAAAATCATGTTCACACACACACACACCCCAATACACAGACCTGATAGATTGCTTCAGATATGATTCATACAGGATGAATGTTTTTTTCCTCATATCTTACAGCCATACAACGCCTGGCAAAATCTCAAGAAACTTCAATTCTGTCTTAAACACCATACAACTCTTTTAATCTTTACTTATGACATCACATTTTCATGTTCTAATATTTCTTTAATGTTCTAAAAAAAAACCCATAAAGAGTAATAAAGTTTTTTTTTAAACTCTCCCTCCTTGCTATAATGACCATGCTGTGTTTCCTCCTCCGAAAGCTCCAGAGGGCATTTGTTCTAGCTGAGAGATCATTTCAGGATGCGATTAAATGAAAAACATAGCAACAGCTGTGTGTGAACTCTGAGCTGAGAGGTCGAGAAGAGGTCAGCATGAGAGAGTAACGTGGAAAGAGAAAGGCCAGGGAGGAGACTGGTGTGACACGACTGGGTAATCGAATCTCATGGTTAAGAGTTCATATCCTAACTTCTCAGTGTTTGGGAGCGGGTCGCACACTGTTGTTGGGCTGCTCTGGCAACAGTAACTATGTACACAGATATGTTTACTTACTGCTTGTAATATTGCAAACTTGGAAGGCCTGAGAAAACAGAGTGGTCACATTCCATAAGTGTTTTACTTACACAGGTGCAAGAGGGTTCGAGATCGCATGCAGCTGGATGTATTTAATTTTTTTTTTCTTGCTATGTTGGTCAGTAAAGATTTGCACAAGATTTCTCTCTCTTTTTTTCAAAATCAGATTACAAGCAAACAAACAGATGATTTTGAGAACTCAAACGTCTTCAGTAGTACTTTATTTTTAATTAAAACACACATGACATCCAACTGACAAATATTTCATAGTCTAAACAGACTCCAATGGTTTTAGACTGTCAGTGTTCGATGACTCTCCCTCTCTTTCTCTCTCTCTCTCTCTCTCTATGTGTGTGTATGCATATATATATATTATATATTATATATATTAATTGAAATATATATATATATATATATATATATATATAATTAAAAATATACTCTCCCTCTCTCTCTCTCTCTCTCTCTATCTCTCTATGGGTGTGTGTGTGTGTGTGTATATACTGTATATATATATCTCACTAATTTTTCTTCTACCAATGTGTCTCCTTGCTGTTAAAGCAACTCCTACTCAGGCTGAGGAACTGTAGTGCTATTTATAGATCTGTTGAGTTTAATTACACACGGTTGAGATATAATTCTGAGGTGTCGTCAGCGCTCTCCACACCTCTGTTGATCAGGTTTTTTAGAGCAGTGTAGGTTCAACCCAAGGGAACCCAACCCTGCTCCTTAAGTCATACCACCCTGCAGAGTTTCGTCCCAGCCTTGTTCCTGGTGGAGTTTCACAAAACACAGTGTTTAAGAAGTCAGGACTCTGGAGAGAGCAAAACCGAGCGGTGGCTACTGAAGATCTGAAATAGACATGCAGAGGAAAAATGGAGGGTGTGGGGACATGAGGTCGGATGGTGTGCAAGACAAAGCTGTGTAGTTGAAATGTGCTAGATGATGTAGTTGGTGGTCTGTTAAGGGTTCAGTCATTAAGACAGCAACTCTCAGTCTTGGAATTAAGAGATCCCTGGTCTTGTTCCTGGTGATCTACCACCCTGGAGAGTTTAGTCCCAACCAGTGAATTTTACTTCCAATTCTCACTGCAGTTAAGGGACACCTTACCTAATTGTGGAAATCTGCTACATGACAGAGTTGCTCTTGGAGAAACATCTCACTGCAGAGTTTAGCCACAACCTTGTTGCTACAAGACCTAGGAATCTACCAAGTTCAGAACCTGCTTTTGGAGATTTATCAGCCTAGTCCTGAACCCATTCCTCCACCAGAAAGATGTTTAATTCTTGTAATGTTCCAAGAAAACAATCAATAATATAATCCAATATTCAAAATTAGGGAAAGTTCTCCTTCACAACTCCATACATTTTAAATTCCATTGAAATACTAATGAGCTCTTCTGAGTGACCAACGAGTGCCTGAATCTGTGGGCTAGTTTCAAGACTTTTGTGTGGTTATTAAGATGTAGCTGGGCTGGAAATTAGGCTGAAACCTGGCAACCCTGGTTAATGATATTAGCTCTTCCGTGTACAATGAGTAACACCCATGCTGTATCGAACACAGTTTAACAAAGGCACATTCAAAACCGCTTAAAACGAACTGCTAGACCATATGCTGGATGATTGTATGCTCTTAATTCTCACCTGCCTATTACTGGTGAACGCTAAAAATTCAACAGACAGTACCAATATCATAAGTGAAGTGTGATATCCCCTGGACTTAATTTTCTTTGAGGATATGACGTTATTAACGACTTCCTACCACACCAAAATCTATGGTCTCGAGCCACTGCTGTTCAAAAGACCACATTTAGCAAAAAATGGGTAGAATCAGACTCTGAAGAGTGGTAGATCATCAGCAGCATGGTTGATTGGCTTTAACTTTGGTATTAAGTCTGGTTTTGACTCTTGCTATAATTATGGAATGCTTCCTCTAATCTGTAATCTTGCAGTTTTGCTCTAGACTCTGTAGGTTTACGACACTCAAGGCAGCAATTCAGCTAATTATAATTGAGAAGGGGGCTGGAAATGCGAAGGCGTGTGCATTTGCTATTTAAACGCCAACTTTTGTGAGAGCACTTAACATTACCTATTACCTTTTATTCAAAATAGTCATTTTATTTATTTATTTATTTTTTGGATAAGTTATGGATAAGACTAAGAAGTGTTTTCCTTTCACAGTACCTCACATGAAAGGTAAGATTATTACCGAGCCACATAGAAGGAAACGTACCCACTCAGCACTTGGGTATGATTTGGGTAAATGTCAAACATGCTTAAATATAAAAGTTGCCCCAGATCTTGGACCAGGGCCACACTCCCACATTAACCTTATCACAAAAAGTACAAAACGAATCCTCAGGCCAGCATAAAAGAGCAACGCCTACCAAGAGAAAATGTTGCAAACACGCACGTGTAGCCGCCAAAATTCTTTCCACGAGGGTCAACATGTTCTCACATACAGAGCGGCTCGTTGCGGCTAACCTGATTTACTGTGCTTTCATGTTTTTGTTCTTTAATCTCCATTTGATCTCCCACCTCTTTCTTTCATTTTCTCTCACCTCCTTATCACTGGCCTCATTTATATCAGGCTATATGTTTGAATCTGTAAAGAACCTGAGTTTGTTTATAGTGATCTAATCCTAGATCATCACTCCCACTCCTTATTGGCTTGAGATAGCTGAGTAGGATGTGTTACAGTCTCACAAAACACAACGTTTTTTGTGGCTAAAGAAGAAGATCTGAAATACACATGCAGGGGTAAAATAGAGGGCATGAGGACATGAGGTCAGATGGAGTGCAGGAGGAAGGTGTGTAGTTTAAGATGATGCAGTTGGTGGTTTTATGGGTTCTAATTATTAAGCATTCAAACAGTCATTAAGACAGGAATTCACAGTCTTGAACTTAACTTTCTGACCTTGTGATTTGCCATCCTGCAGAGTTTAGTCCCAACCAGGGATTAGAAATTTTGGTTTATTCTGAACAGAAAATATATTTTTACGTTCCTGCTTCAGCGTTCCAAGCCCCCCTCTTAAGTTGGAAAAAAAATAAAAGAACAGTTAATATCGTTCTTTACATCTGATAGCCTACTCTGCTTCTAGGAAGCCTAGGATATAAATAAAACCAAACACTGCATTTAACCAAAAATGCATATTTATATTAAACATTTTCACAGCAACTGTCTACTTTGGAGTGTGATTTGCTGCTTGCAGAATCATAGGAAAAAGCCTTTCTTCACGGATTTTCCTGATGGTGCCACATTTTCGAAAAACCTGGCTATCTAACGTCATACCTTCCTGTAGCCAGGCGTGCAGGAAGTGACGAATTCTGGACAGGAAATTAGACTTACTGGGAAAATGTTAGGCTGTACTATCTTCACACTGGAAACGAAAAATAACAGTATTAACCGGTTAACACTTTTAAAATACCTTTTCACTCTGAAAATACCTTTTCACTTAAAATACCTTTTCTTTGCAATTTCGATTACGTTCAATGAATGAATTGCTTTCGTTTCCCTGTAACATTTCTAATCCCTGCTTCCAACCTTTTGTAGTTGCAGTTCTCTCTGCAGTTTAGGGCCACGTTTGATTGCAACCGTGTTGCTCTTGGAGAATCTCACATTAGCAGTCCCAACCTTGCTCCTGGAGATCTAGGAATCTATTTTCTAAGTTCAGTTGTGAACCTGCTTTTGGAGATTTATCACCTTGCAGTCCTGAACCTATTCATGGAGCTCTTCCACCAGTCAGATGTTTAATACTTGTCATGCTCCAAGACATTGATCAATAACATAATCCAATATTCAAAAGACCATATTAAGAGTGGTAGATCTTCAGGAGCAAAGTTGGCCCTAAACTCGGCATTACGGTTGATTGACTTTAACTTTGGTATTAAGATTGGGTTTGACTCTTGTGTTAATTATGGAATGCTTCCTCTAATCTGTAATCTTGCAGTTTTATGACACTCAAGGCAGCAATTCAACTAATTATATTTAAGAAGTGGACTGGAATAGGTGTGTGTATTTGCTATTTTAAAAAAAAACAATTAATAAAAAACTACAGGAAAGCATTTAGCATTACCTTTTTATCCAAATTCATATTACCATTTATCCAAAATAGCAATTGGAACCAAAGAAAATTAGCTAACTAAGAACAGCTTTCTAACAGATTACAATGATGGTATTAGGTTTCATTCTTGTTTAAAGTTTAACACATCTGTTAATAGTTTAGATTTGTAAGAAATTTCAGAATTTAAATAAACTCCATAAAAGCTGACTGATGCTAAAAAGTCACCATATCATTTATGACAAATACGTGATTATAGAGAAATTTTTGAAAATATAGGGAGTAGAAAGTAGAGACAAGGAATAATTTGGGTTTTATGTCCTCTGTAGTTAACTATATGTGAAAAAGGGAGCTGTTTTATAACAAGAAGTTATAAAACATGAAATATACAGAAATACTCTTTATATTCAGTACTTATATACCTGTAAAAAAAACACCAATTAGTTCATATTATGAAACAAAACCCATAGGAGAACAACTTCACAGGCAAGACATTCTTGTATAGACATCTTTATAAAAGCCATTCCTTCATAGCATTTAACACTGTTCACCAAAATACTCAACAGCCAACGATTAACCTCAAATATATCTATTTGTATATATCTATATCTCTGTATATCTTTTGACATACAGTAAGATGCCACAGTGTTGATTGTAGCTGGTGTAACTGGCACAAGGCTGGTATTTTTGTGCTTGTAGCCCTGGCAAACTCTTTTCAGTACACATGCATTGCCCCCTTGCACTTCTCTTTTTTTCACAGCTCACAATGATTGCAGGTTCGGTCACAAGAATAATGTAAACGTGCACATTTTTCCCCACAGTTCACGACACTCGACATACACATACATAAACAAATGCAACAAAAATATCACGTACATGATAAAAGGATTCCTTAGAGCTCTTGATGTTGATAGACAGCGCCTCCTTTGGCCAGCATGAGGAGGTACAGGAAAAGACAGCAACACATTTTATTTCGGATGTACAATAAAATACGTCAATGTTCGTCTTTAAAACAAAATTCTCCATAAATGAATACTTATATGCAATTAAATTAAAATCCTAGTTAATTATTGGCTGTTTTATTTCCTTGCCTGTTTAAGATCACCTGTCAATCATCTTCGGTGGGCGGGATTAGCTATTCTGACTGGTTTACTTGTAATTATAGTGAACTAGAAGAACCTTGTTCATTGTAACCAACAATTCAAAGTTCAATATAGCACAGCGCTTTGCTCAGTGAAATGAAGAGCATGCTAGCGTATCTTTACAATGTTGGACCAGGTTCGTTAGCTATATTAGCGATTGTTACCTAGCTAACAATATTACAAAGGTTACCTTAAGCCTTTTATTAAATAGATTATTACTTGTCACGCTGTCTAGGCCGATTTCTATAACAGACTAGGCGATAACGTGTGTCAGATCCTTTAATGATAGACCTATAATTAAAGAAAACGACTATGATTTGTTTACGCCATCAATCAGCACGATCCAGACTTGTGCAGAAAATGAGCTCGCATACACAGAAACATATTTCAACGTGAGCTTGAGGTAAAAAGGACGTTTATGTTTCACCATTGACACTACTGTATTTGTAGCTGTCCTGTGAGTTTTGCATAATACTTTGCTGTCCTCCTATTGGTTGCTTTCAGATGAAGGTTTAGCAGCGGTCGCTCTCTGAGATTTTAAGAACTTTGTCTTTGGTCGCATCGGCACTAAATTGGCCTCTGGTGAGCACGTCAAATGCGTTCTAAAATCCAATATGTGAGATTTTTGTATGAGACAGTAAAATTGTCCAGCATAAAGCTTTATAAAGGAGATCTCAGGCCCCAAGCACTGTGTGGTTCACAGTGTGACTCAGCTCACTATCTAGAAGACATGATGTAATGAAAGTACCGCTCTTCACTCATGACTCATTAACGTCAGTCCTGAGACCATGTGGTTGGATATATTACTAGTCCTCTTCTTTCGTAAGCCAATATTAATAGCTGATCTCACTCACTGAGTTTGAATGACAGGTGACCTTATCATGAAATAAAAACACAACGCAAATAATACAGCCGTATCTCAGAGGAGGTAACTCACACACAAAAAAAGCCCATGAATAAAGCAACTACAGGGTTAAACTTGATTATATAATACTACAAATCTAGACAGCTGTGAATAAACCGAACGACAGAAACAGAAATCTTTAAATGCGTCCAGATGATGGATTGTCCATCTAGAACAAGTCTGTCAAGGTTTCTGAGGTCTTGAATTTTCCAAGGTCAGGACTGTTCCCATTTTGCACCAGGTGACACTCATGTCAAAGATCAGTATTTCATGTGGTTTCAGGATCTCTGAGTGTAGTCAAGACTGTGATCTGTGCTAATTAGGACATATATAAATCAAATAAAAGTAAATTCGATGCATGAACATGTCACTGAATTTGAAGTATGACACTTGCTGGTGTAATGTTACTGATGCAGAAACAGAGCCCATTCTTTCCCTGAGGTGACTGGTTCTGGTTCTTATGAAAAAAGAAGAACCTGATCTGCTACTCTGAGGTAGCCTTCAGGCTAAAAGTGAACTCTGACTGGCAGCCCTAGGTGATCATTATTCTTCTACTCATGAGAGCTCCTTCATCAAAAAAACTAGAGGGAGAGAGAGAGGCCTGGTCTTCTCTATGAAGCCTCTCTCCAAGATCTGAAGCACCTTCAAGTGACTGGCGTCCCTCATGTCCTCAGCTTGAGGATGATGGTGGCCAGCATGAGGAAGAACGTGTTCCAGCCGAGTGTGACAGCGAAGCCGCGCCACACCATCATGCGCGACAGACCCCATCCTGAAGAACATCACAAACACCCACATTTCAGTTTGCTTTAGCCTTTATGGTGATTTTCTTTCATGTCATCTTAAAATCCACAATATCCCACTTTCACCTCAGTTTAAACCCACTCTGCGCCTCAATTCGCCTACTTATACTATGCACTAAAAGTATATACTCTTTTTGTGAAGAAAAGTGTGTTTGTAGCAAAAGAGTATGCAAGTACTAGGACATACTAACACGTAACAGAAGAGAACGTTGTTGCCTAGTTACGCACGCTGTCACAGTAAACACACTCCTCTTTGCATTTCAGCTTTTCTTCATTCATTATTCCTTATATCATTTATACTATATAATTTAATTTACAATTCACTTGATTTATTTTCGCACATTTCATTTACACCTCTCTAAAATGCGTCCTTGAATTCCGCGAAGCAAACCGTCACAAAACTCCTCCTCCCTCGTGCAAGGAATTGTGGGCAATATTAGCTGAAAAAGTGTCCATGGATCCACACTTCAGAAATCTACCAGAAACAGTAGACCATCCGGGTACCTCTGGGATACTCATTTCAATACTCTATGATTTGGGACACACTAATTCTAATCTCGGATACTATTCAGGACGGATAGGCGAATTGAGATGCAGCACCAATTTATTGAAATAGACACTCAAAAGCTTTTCCTATGCTTGGGGATCCTCTCGATGGCAGGTGGCAGTGTAAATAAAAGATGGAGCATGGCAACTAAAACCCATTTTTTCAGTCTAATACAAAATTTATGAAAGATGTATAATTCTTTACACACATAGGTTCATAATTACTAAGCACTATTTACACTGACCATATGTGCAGCAGACTGAGAAAACCCTTCATATGGGGAAATTTTGACTTTTTTTTGACAATTTTGAAAAAATCTGAATTTCCCTTTTGCATGTATCTCAACCATGAGTAAAGTTCTAGCATTTTAAAATCCCGGCAAAAACGAAAAGGGGGAAAATCGCATTTAAAGATTACATCGATTCCACTGAAATATTCTGCACTCACCTCTACCTACGAAAAACAACATTCAGATAAACTTCAGATGATTTGTTTACCCCTGAAGTTTCCTGCCAGAAAAAGAATTTTCGTACCATTCCTAATTCAAATGGATCATTTTTACCTGAAGAGATCATACAAGTTACTTCCATGCATTGGAGTCCAATAAACAGATTATTCTCAGGTCTTTGTGCTTGCTACAGTAGGTTAGCGTTTATTGTTTATTCCCTAAATTAACCCAGTTAAGCTGTGGGGTGCCGGAGAGAAGATGGAAAAGGTTCAACAGGATGGAATGCGGTTTCATTTGAGAGGGAGGTGCAATGATAAGCTCGGTGAATAATTGAGGATGAGAGACACACGCAGAGAAAGAGAGAGAGAAAGAGTGAGGACAGATACAGAGAGAGGGAGAGAGAAAGAAAACTGAGAGTGACAGCCAGAGAGAGAGAGAGAGAGAGAGAGAGAGAGAGAGAAGGGGGGATAGTGAGGGGAGGGTTGGGTGTCCTGACTGTCTGTTGCAACATGAGCTCATCATCATGGAACATAGACGCAAAGCTCCTCTCAAACATAGTGTGTGTGTATGTGTGTGTGTGTGTGTGTTTACTTTCTAAAGCCATAGGGCATGTGTGTAAGTGTAAGATTACCAATAAACATGATGCAGGAGAGTGCTTCATGATTGTGTGTGTGTATGTGTGTGTGTTCACCTCGGTACATAATGCATCGCAGGGCTTCAGATGCGTACGTCTGAGGCAGCGCCAGACTCAGGTATCGCAGCGGATATGGAATACACTCCACCGGCCAAATGACACCTACAGAGAGCACGATAAGGAACGAGAGAAATGTGTGTGGATGATAAAAAAGATAAAACGCATCCTTCCATGCATGTTTGTGTGTGTTGACAGTGCACAAGATCATAACCTCAGAGATTGACTTCCTCTCAGAGATGACTTCCTCCTCAGTCTGTCATTATCAGGCTTTTAGTGCATTTCCGTCGAGCCTGCTTCTCTCTCTCTCTCTCTCTCCCCCCCACCCTTTCCTTTCCTCATCACCTTTTCTCATCACTCTATCAATCCATCTCCTGATCCCAGTGGACCAGCCCAGATCAAATTGCACTAATGTCTTTCCTCATCAATCAGCGAAATTTTTTTTTTAAACATTAAAGTAACATTAAGCGTTAAAGCAAAATTAAAGCGACGGTAAGCGACTTTCCTGGAAATGTACAATTTGGCTGAAACTGAGACTGGGTTCAAATGGATGCATCATCACTGAAATATTGATCTGTATCGATCCTGGTGTTCATTTTGAAAATGGATCCTCACGTAAAAATATTTATTCCCACTTGCTTTTGCTTTGAAGAAATCCTCCAGTTTTGTTTTTTTTTAACCTAATCTCTATTGACTTCACATACGGTGTATGTGCCATTACTACAGAATATCGCTGTGCTGGAAAAAGAACAGAAAAACTGTTTACATAAAACTCATGTATAATGGAAATCTAGGGGCAGTTGCTTTATTCTGTCCATTAATGTTTACGTGAAATTTTTTTACGTTTTTCATTCTTTGGTCAAAGCTGAAACATAGGCACAACAATGACTTGTGACTTGTTGGAAATTTGGCTATAACTCAACAAAAACAGATTTGCTAAGACTTTCTCTCAATTCTGTCTCATCCTACCACCTTTCTTGTTTGTGTTTAAAGGTTCTAGTTTCATGTTACATACTCAAATATTAAATATACAATAATATGTGTATTTGACAGAATTCTTTTAAGTACTTTTCTTCATTCAAGTGAAACATGTTGAAATTCTTGTCTCTGATCTCTCTTGTGTAACAAGTTCCTGATATCACTTCTGATATTTGCAAAAAAATGCATCTTGTCATGTTACGAAGAAACCACAACCTCTAAACTCCTCTTTCCTGAAGACTATCCCAAGGTGGAAAACTACAAAGCACTGACACTGACGGCTCCTTCCAAAAATGCCAAATAAACATCTGCTTACAGAAAAGTCACCATATCAACAATTAATTACACACAATTTTTTAATCTGTTCATGTGGAGCATCTGCTATACAAGATGTTACACGCGTTAATTTAACTTTCTGATGTTTCTTGCAGCTGGAACTACTGTCCGAGCTGCAGTTAAAGGAAGTTAATCAACACCTTTTGACCAATCAGAATTGAGAATTCGTGAAGAACGCAAGTTGTACCGCTGATGATGAGGTTGGGGTAGAAGATGCCAAGAGCTGCCTGATTGGCTGATTGCTCGTCGTCGATGGCGGAGGAAATGACCAATCCGAAGGAGATTCCAGTCACACCCTGAAGAACAATCAGGCAAATGACTAGGAACAGGGAGCCCTCATTGGGAATCTAAGAGAGAGAGAGAGAGAGAGAGAGAGACAGAGAGAGAGAGAGATGCATTATAAGGCTTAAAGAACCTTGTATCATGAAAAATGCATTATAAAGAATGATGAATTAAAGTAATTGGCCTGATGCCTTCAATGAATCTACATGCAGGTCTGAATAGTGTGTGAGTGTGAGATTGTGTGTGTGTGTGCGTGTGCGTGTGTGGTCATCAATCCACTGCTAGACTCAATCACATAGTCTTACTGATTCTTTTTATCATTCTCACACATAATAATACTTCAAGATGCTCAAGACGGGTCAAGCTTATATAAATATAGTCACTCTTTGAATTTGAATTATACCATGCTAGTCCTTTAAAGAGAACACAAATGGAAACTCAGAGGACTACATTAATGCATCCTAAAATCCCATGTCGCCCCCTACTGGATGGATGAAAAACAAAAAGAGCCATTATGAGTCTAGACCTCTCCAAAAAAAAAAACAAAAAAAAACCCAGTCACGTTAACAGCACTATCATAATCCAGATTAGAGTGGGACGTTTATATAATACTCTATTATTCCTAAGTGTCTATGAAACACACTGTAAGTGAACATCATGTCTTTTACACCACAGCACTGCTGAATTCTTGATTCTGATTCGTCAGAAAGTGTGGATTCATTTTCTACATCAGCTCTAGCAGTAGCTGCAGGACTTATTTTCATGTGCTCTTTTATAAACGACTGTTTATAGCAGGATCTAACTTGCCTCCTGGATGTTCCACAACATTAAATGTAGCTATAAATTGATAAAAAGTACAATAATAAATATGTTCTTAATAAATAAAACAGTTATCATTGTTGATCACTGCTGTAGTATAAAAGAAATAAAACACTAGGGGTTGCAGGATGGGCTGTTATTGGAAAACAGTTAGCTTCGGGGTGTAGTTGATTGTTTTCCTAGAACAGCTTGCCACTTGTTTGTCTATCCAACTCGCAGCTTGTTTTCTCTGACACCACCAACCTGTTGTTAATATCCATAAAACAGCCCATTGATATTCATTGTTAGCTTAGCTAATAGCTTTTTTTTTACAGCCAGATATCTTTATTGAAATAAGTGTTTGTTTACTTGCTGCTGTTTCTAATCTAAGCACATGACATGAAGCTACAAGATCAATCAGCTGCTTGCAGCCTTATGCATGTGTGTGTGCATGTGTGTGTGTGTGTGTGTTTTCAGTGCTGTTTTGGGAGTTGGGAAAGAAATGGCGAGAAAAGGAATGAATTATTAGCTACATTAGGTTTGTAGCTCTTTGCAAAACTAAAGAAGCAAACCTCAGACACCAAACATGCATGATAAAAAAGATTTGCATTTTAATTTTCACCAAACCATTTCCTTAAATGGACAGGGAAAGTGCTGATATTCATAAGACACACACTTACCTTAAAGACGAGCAGGATAAAGAGCAGGAGCAGGGTGATCTGGACGCTGATGACCAACAGTTGAGAGAAGAGATGTGCCAGCATGGTCTCTAGAGAACTCACGCCTACACAGGAACAGGAGGATGAGGATAGTGAAAATGATAATAAAGAAAAATGTGAGTGTAATGGACAATATATCACTGCCTCCATCTAGTGGTCTATGGAGGAAATTAATTTTTTTCGGGAAAAAAATTAAATAAATAAAGAATAAAACAACTAAATGTGTGGAAGACTCAGCACTAAAGGCCCTAGTTAGTGCAAGAGAGTGAGTGAAGTGAATAGTGAATTAATACATACATACTCGGCTGGTCTCAAATGCCCTGGAAAGCGTCTCACCTGCCACCCAACACCTGTCCAACAGCCCCTCTTTCCTCTCCAAGACGAAGGACAGAGCAGTGAGTCCCACCGCCAGGTAAAAAGTGATGCTGTGTTACACATAAAAAGAAATGTACAATAACAATTAATTATAAATTCATAAAAATGCTGTCACTGTATCTGAAAATGTATGAATCTACTCCAAAAATATGTAGCAACATGCCACTGTGACCCATTATTATTATTATTATTATTATTAATACCAATAATATGGGATTTTTTAAATTTAAAATTGGAAATCAACAGAAGGTTTTTGAAATACTTAAAACAAAGAAAGTGAATGTTCAGTATCTTGAATATTTAATATTCCAGATTCTGCGCTATTTTTAGAATTTAAATGCCCCTATTTAAATCTGTTTAAATGTGTGATATTGACCATGTTAACTGTTTTGTACAAAAGGTCAGATCTTCCTCATTTCTAATCTCTTCTATTAAAACGTGTTCAGATGACACTCTGATAGATTTGATCTAAAATGGATCATAAGGTTGGGGAGTCCATGCCAGCTCGAGCACACACACATTGTCATTAAAGCAAAAAGGGGACGAACCGAATACTGAGAAACTCTGAAATTCATGTAAATATTTCAAAGATTCTACTTTTCACTCAAATTGTTGCCAGTAATATAATTTGTAATGAAAATTGTGGTATTCAATTAGAAAAGAATGCAAAACAGAAGCATTTTCACTAGTGCTCTCAGACTTTTGGACCCCACTGTATGAGGAGTGTGTAATATGTAATTTTACCTCAGAACAGCTCCTGGAGTCACAAACGTGGTGAATGTAGTGTTCTGACTGCCGTATATTGGCTCCTCGAACTACAGCGCAACAAGTAGAAGAGAAGAATAATAAAAATACAAGCATCTCCATCAAAGAATTGTGTCACAAATGCATGGTTTAATAAATAACACATCATTTACTCCGGCACAAACTTTAAAATCAGCCCAGTATGCTCACATGATGGATTAGTAATCATGAGAAACAACCATATGTGTGCTCCATTCCGCTTTTTACACACACTCTTGTCAACTTTCCCTCATGACTCAGAGGTCTGTCACACACAAACACACACACATAGTCACTTGGAGCACAATAAAGCGGACTAACCTTAGCGAAACCATTTGCTTGGCATTTGATACTGTTTATTTTCTTATGTGTATGACATCATATCGGCTTGCTAATTCACTCACTGGCTAGCTAGCATGCTAACTTTTGTATTTAGATGAAGTCATCTACATATCAAAAGATATTGTACAAGTAATACAGAATTCTAAAGACTACGCACACCAGTACAGTATGACAAATAACTCTATATAATAGCTAATTTAGTGGCATCAGACAATTTTATCCACCTTTTCTTTTGCATAAGATCTCAAAGCCTTCATTCTGTGAAGTCTATATGTTAAGATGGTTTGATTTCTTGCTGACTAATGGAGAACTAAAGAAAATCCACTATCTATTAATAGCTCTGCATTACTACACTGCAAAAAATAATATCCTAGCAAGTGGAAATACCTTGAATATAGTCAAATTATAGTATTTCATATTATATGATTACAATAAACCAAATAAAAGATTATTAAATCTATTTCTAGACATTTTTTTTTACTAATTTCAAGCTTGAAATAGTTTTGTTCTATTGCCTGATAATTTTGTTTTTTTTTTTAGCATTTATTTCTAGAAAGAAGCAAAATTATCTGCCGATACAATAAGAAAATTTAAAGCTTCAACTTAGTAAAAATATCTAGAAATAGGTTTAATAATCTTATATTTGGTTTAGTGTAATCTTTTAATAGGAAATACTTGATAAATTTGGACTATATTCAAGGTATTGTCACTTGCTACGACGTCATTTTTTTGCTGTGTATTATGAGCACAGGGAATCGTAAGCATAGGTATAAAACTATAACACATACACACAGCAACACACTCACTGAAAGACAGATATTCATAAACATTCATGATGGCTATTTATATGATGGGAAATTGTAGTCAGTTACAGGCTTGTAAAATGTCATGTCTTCTCTTTAACACCAGAGGACACTACAACACACACAGGACACCGAGTGAAACAATCTTACCTTAACTGGAACAGACACTAGGTAGGCCTGACTGCCCATCTTACTTTCAACAAAAGCCTGCAACAGAAACACACACACATCTCAGAGTAGGCCTTTTTATTAAACACATTAAAGCCCCACAAT
>CM040463.1:4516339-4575829 GCA_022758105.1 Pangasianodon gigas | reverse complement strand
GTTGCTGTGGTTTAAAATTATTTATTTACACGGCCATTTGTAGCTGTCAATCATAAAAACAGCTCTTTAGGGCTACCAAGCCACCGGAGGGCGCTGGATGCTGTGTCTGGCCCTCAAAGGTTCAGAAACAGCTTATTTGTTTACATTTTGGAAAACTGAACCAACTAATTTCATTAACAAATACTGCAGGTATGAAAAAAAAAATAACTGAAGGATTGGGCAGGATTGGTCAAGGGTGTTTACAGGAAAAGGCAGGTCCTTCAGCATTCCTTCAGCATTAAAACAACAGTCCTGTTCTCACCTCTACTCTATACACATAAGCTAAGTCATGTGGTACAAGACATTTGTTTGAGGTTTTCCTCCATTTCCTCATCCATCTTTCTCAATCTACGTACTCCATGACACAATTTTGGCACTCATCATTATTCTAAATTCCATCCACTTTACAGATATGTATTATGGAAACAGTTTAAAAAAATATTAACAAGAATGAATGCAAAAGGAGAAATATGGTGACTCATCACATTGTAGACTAATCCGCTTCGCCTACACCACGGCTTAGATGTACCTGAAATGCTTCATGCAGCTTCTTTTGTAGCATTATTCCTATCTGCCGATCTAAAAAAAGAAAAGACACACAAAATAAAATTATTCACAAGTATATTTTCTTTCATGAACTCAGTGTCGAATCACACAATAACTTCTAATCAGAACCTCAAACTCACTCGTCAAGTCGAGCCAAACGTGGACGGACCCCCCCTCGACAATGTCCCTGGAGACTCTCGGCTGCAAGATCCTGTCCATGCACAAACAAATCATTCCACATGACACCCAGGAAATTATTCATGATTAATCAAAGGCTGAATGCATCCAAAATACAGGAGGAATAGACTGGCCAAAAATACAATTAACATAATTTCAACAAGACATACTTGTATCTGAATTTTGCTTTTGCAGTTTCAAACTGCAGCTATGTGGCAAATGTTGCTAACAACTAAGGGAAGTTACCTGTTTAGCACTGTGTAAAATGCATGCTTTAGCCAACACACATGCCTCAAAAGATTTTTTTGTTATGTCGTGTGTACATGTTTTCGTTGGAGTGAAACGGAACTAAAAATTCCTGCCAGATTTACAAGTTTCAGTAAGGCTGATTGTCTTCATACTTGCATGCATACATTGATAAAGGCCAGTCAGTACACTGGATTTACATTTAGCCACGCCCACAAAAGTCCATACAAGGCAAAGCTCACAAAGAGCCGAAAATGATAAAATGACGAAAGAGCGGTTCCTGAGTGCAGCGTTTGTTAAATGTTTCGGTAATGCAGCTCAGCCATTGCAGAGCGTCAACTACCATAGACACACTTTAACGCTTCCTCTTTTTATTGGGTGCCATTACTTTTGTCCTAACTCAAAGCCTAGTCTTATTTCTCTTAACTGATAGATTTTTTCGCTTTCTTTCAAGTCATTAATATGAAACGACTGGGTTTTACAACATCATTAAATTCACGCATATTTAACAGTGTAATCCGTATATCACACAAGGAGCTCTTGTAGGCTAGTTAACTGTATTTTCATAAATACCCCATTTTATAAGTTTATAAATAAATTAGTTCCTTTACAGTTTGATAAATGAGGCCGATTGTTTGTACATACAAATGAAAAAGTAAATCTAGTTTAGCTTCTGAATCACTTCTAACATACGAGTTATCCTTGAAACTGTTTAGCTACCCTTTCTTGTTAGCCTTGTGGTTTCAGTGGAAAAATAAAGAAGAAAAATAAACTTCAGACACCAAACATGACGCGCATTTTTTAAGGGATTTACAATACAACTGCACACATTCTTGAGTCGTAAAGTGGAATTTGAGTGGTCTTTCTCCAGGATGTGTTGTGAGAAAAAGAACAACAGACATGGAGAAAGAGAGAGAGAGAGAGACAGAGACAGAGAGACAAGACTGACCTGCTTTTCCTCTCTCACACACTGATTCAGACAAAAAGCTACGCAGCCTCTCCCTACCATTCCCCCTCTCTCTCTCTCATTCTCTCTCTCTCCTCTATGCTACAGTTATTATCACCTGACTCTTTTTGTGTGACTGTTCAAGTATTTTTAGAGCGTTAGCAAAACACCTTGCACAGGTAAACTGTGAGGTAACAGCAGGTAAATGTCAGGTATTATGTATTTTCAAATGTCCATGGCAATTTATTCATAACTGTTGGACCATAAATGCCAACAACACCCTTGAAGAATGAAAACTCTTGAAAAATTTTGAGTTGACATTTCGATTACGTGTGCGTATTGGGCTGATGATTTTATCCAAAGTGACTTAACAATTCACGCCAAGCCCAGAGCTGGGCGTCTGAGCCAGTGTTTTTTTCCACAGTCCTTGGATTTGATTTCATAACCGCTGACTAGAACAGACCTTTACACACTGAGCAACTGCTACTGTTTTATTTGCGCAATGCTAATTAATGTCTAGAGGATTCCATTCATGAATAGCAATGCTAGCATTTATGTCAAACGCTAGCATTGCTATTGTTAATGCCTTAATGTCAGACATCAGATAATTACTGTATTTAAGAATTTCAGGCAAAGACCAGTTGAAATGAATCCATTCATAAGTATCCTGCTATGTCTAGACATGATTTATCCCTTTTTATACGACAGCACTGTTAAAGTTGTAAAAGTTTTCTTGAAATCCTCACCTCCTGGTCAGGTAGCTGGTGAAGTTCTCACCAAACTCGATGATACCCCAGTACTCCCCGTTACGGATGCCTTCAAAAGCAGCAGAATGGGAGAGGTTCACCTGGAGGGATGAGGGTAACATTTGAAACTATGTTCCAACAAAGAAAGGCCAAGGCAATTTCCAACTTCTGGCCAAACAAACAACAATTAGTTACAAACAACAAGTAGAACTTGACGCCAATGGTGTTAACGGGGAAGTCTCCGCCACCAACAAGTCTAGTCTTTCTTGTTACTTGGCATTTGTATGCCAGAAATACCATTACAATATACTTCAAACAGGAAGGACGCTATTGAAGGAAAACTATTTCAGACATTTGCCCTTGCTGTGTCCTTGTCTCTGTCAGGATCAGTTTCATAATGTAATCAGTTCATCTGCTGGTTACAGTAATAATTCCACATAATTCCTCCAACCTCCACTTGGCAGGCTTCTAAAGGGGATTCGGAATGACACGACAGAAAAGCATTCACCTTAACATGACGAGATCGCAAGGCTGAATCCTGATGATGCTACAGCCATCTGTGGCCAGGAATCCTAGAGAGCAGAAATAACCATGCTCTCTGGATCAGAGGGGTGGTATTAATCTTTAATATAATTCTTACAATTCACTCACTGTGGCCAAGCGCATTTGATTAGAGCTCAACTGTTGAGAGAACATGTCAAACCATTAAAACCTAGATGTCAATAAACTGTTGTGGGATATTGGTTGTTGACTTTACAATAAAATATTTTTGAGACTTGGGAGCCAAAATCGGCCGTGCTCTCTGGGTGAGAGGGATGGCATACTCTCTCTCCACTGTCAATCCCAGTGACACTAGCTAATTGTGCGCATCTGTGAGCTCATGTATGCAGAAGAGGACAGATAGCGCTTTCTTCCGAGACTGTTAAGCTGCCCTGGGGCCCAGCATGAGCAGCAGTTTGAAAAGAGCACTGGCTGGTGGGTGGGAATTGGCAGATGACCTAATTAGGAAGAAAATGGAAAAAAACACTGCTTCCTTCCATTCATTTGTACTACCCTATATGGAGATATATGATTTTTGATCATTGCATTCCAGATGTAGTCCCCCTTTGTTGTCATTATAACCGCCACTCTTCTAGGAAGGCTTTCCACCAGATATTGGAGCGTGACTGTGGGGATTTATTCAGTCACAAGAGCATTAGTGAGATCAGGCACTGATGTTGGGTGAGGAGGTCTGGGGTGCAGTCGGAGTTCCAGTTCATCCCAAAGGTGTTCAGTGGGCTCTGTGCAGGACACTCGAGTTCGTCCACTCCAACTTTGACAAACCATGTCTTCATGGAGCTCACTTTGTGCACAGGGGCACTGGCATGCTGGAACAGGTTTAGGCCACTTAGTTCCAGTGAAGGGAAATTGTAATGCTACACCATACAAAGAAATCCTATACAACTGTGTGCTTCCATCCTTGTGGCAACATCTTGGGGAAGAACCACATATGGGTGTGACGGTCAGGTGTCCAAAAACCTTTGGCCATATAGTGTATAAAGCCTGTTACAGTGCCCTCAGCTGATCTACAGCAATTATACACAATACCAACAGTATACTGAAATATCGTTGAACTGAGCTACAAAGCATAAATGCCTTTAGAGCACAAATAGCCTCAGTTCATTTCTTTATTTAAACAGGTAGGCTTTCTTAGAGGTTCCACTTCTCAGTTCCTGAAAGCTCAGCCATTCTCACAAGGCCGTGGACAGAACTTCGGTTTGATAATCGTTGTGCTATGACACCTGTTCATGCTGTTTGCCAGACTGAAGTGAAACTCTGTATGCTTCCTCTACTGACAGAGGAAATGAGAGTGAGAGATCTGGAGGCTGTATAAAGTTATAAATATCTATCTATCTATCTATCTATGTTATATAATTGCTATATAGATGATAGAATGGATGGATGGTTACATGGAAAGACAGACAGATCTAATTATAGTAAATAGTTTACTACACATACTAAATAACTATAGCATTATTATTTCTCTGTCCATCCATCAATCCATCCATCCATCCATCCACCCTAGATGCTTTATGGATAATGGATAGATGGTTGGACAAACACAGTTAATAATTATATAGTTAATTATTAGCATGCATAGCTAACTATTCACTGTGATCAGTTATCATTAATTTAAATAATAACCTATTTTAGTATTATCTAATTAGCATAGAATTGATACCAAATTTCCTAAACCAGTGTTACCATGATTCATGTTGAGCTGTTGGTACCTGGTAGATGCTGGTGTTGTCGAGGAAAGAGAGGAGAGAGCGGCTGTAGGCGCTCGAGCTGGTTTCGTTATTGACCACAGCCACCTTGATGCCCTTCGGATCACCGCCGATACACAAACACATCAGACAGATCTGAATCACGGGCAATAGGAACTGAAAACACAGTGAACTGCATGCAGAGAAAAAGACAGAAACTGGCTTAGAGAGATGTGAATACTTTAAAATACTATAAAATATTTGTTGGTTGAATTTTTCCTGGTTACAAAAACAATAAACTTTTTGCAACATAAATAATTGCAATAATTACCCTGGATTTCTCCTCATTCGCACCATTGTCTTGATAATCAATGCTGCAATATTTCGCCATTTTGGAATGATGTGCCATGCTCTCACCTTCCAGTCCGCTGTACACACAAACACACGCACACACATACATATACATGCAAATACACACATAAACACACACATACACTCAACAGCACAGTGTGATGTCTAAATGATGCTAGTTTTTCAGTGTTTTTTTTAAACACCTTTAAGTTTGGGGATGTCTGATGATGTTGATATATCCTTCCCCAAAATGGGCTCTCTGCACTCGTCCTTCAGGCTGTCTGGAGACCGACTGTTACTGCGCACAGGACCCTGAGAACTGTCCTGGGACCCCACTTGGTCCGAGTTCTCACAAAGCTGTAGAAAAGCACTCTCCAGGGTCTGTTGTGCATTTGCACAAACACACACATACACACACTTTAAATATGCAAACTATTTATGATATACTGTATTTACACTTTCTCTATCTTTTGTCTGTCTTGCCTAATGTATATATTCTAAATGAAGACCTGTGTAGTGTGTGTGTATGTGTGTGTTTATGAGGACGAACTCACAGCTGCATTGTGCTGCTTCATGATCGCATCTGGTTTGGCTTCAGCCAGCAGCCTCCCATTCCTCATTAACCCCACCTAAGCATGATTTAACACCATCATTAGCAACATCAGAGTGTAGTAGGATTTTAAAGACACATAGCACAAATGGAATAACATTAATAACAGTTAGTAACAGCACAAGCGTTACAAATTGTAAATCACGTCATAAATCTCCTTCACAATGAAGCAAAGTCTTAAATAGAATGTATATACAGTATGTATATGTAAGTGTGCAATAATTCTACATTTTTATATAAATTTTGCCAATTTTATGCCTATTACATCAGTGTGACAGTAGAAATTTTTTTTTTATTTTCACTCCATTTTCTCCCAATTTGCTCATAAGCTCGCTGTATCCTATCACACGATCACTAACAACTGGGAAGGGTGAAGGCCAGGATGTGTTTCCTCTTGAGGAAACACCTAAAAGCCGCCACATCATGGCAACGTAACAGGGCAGCCGAACACACTCAAAGTAAAGTGCTATCTACCATCTTCTGCATACATAAGCTCACAGAGGCTCATGATTGGCTAGTGACACTCTGATTGACAGGGGACGGAGTGCTATCCCTCCCACCCAGAGGGCATGGTCAGTTTTGGACTGACGGCTACGGATGCGTCATCAGGATTTTCTGTTGCATCATTCAAGAGCCTCCAAACAAAAATTATTTAAAAAAAAGTTACAGAGCATTTTTTGTAATCACTTTTTTGTAGATCACATTTCTGATAAAAACAAAACAAAACAACAACAACAAAAAAAAACATCATCAGGACTGTCTGGGATTTTAGCGGCAGTTTTTTATGAAAAGCAAATTATGATTTTATTTTTAATTTTTGTTTCTGTGCTTTCTAATGTTCACATTTTTTATGTTTTTACTTTCATTAGCTTTCCTTGAATGAAATAACCTGGTATCATATATTACATTTCTTCTAATTCATTAAAATTCAACCAGGCAGCTTAAAGTTTCATATCAGGTGACATGGAGGGGGTCCACATCTGCTTCATCTAGGCTTTCCACTGGTGTTCCACAAGGCTCTGTGCTTAGTCCTTTTCAATTCTCTCTCAATGCTGGCTTTCATAGTGAGGTCATATCCTCATATGGGTTTTCATACTCCTGCTATGCTGATGACGCTCAACTCTTCCTCCCCGTCCCTTCCTATACACCACACAGATCTCAGTATTTCTGGCATATATCTTGTCGTGGATGGTGGCTCACCAAATTAATTCCAGCAAGACTGAACTGCTGTACATCCTTGCAGATGCATCCCCATGTCAAGATCTCCTTGGAAAACCCTCAGATCACAATCAGGCAATGCACACAACCTTGAGGTAGTTCTGGACCATCATGTATCCTTGTCTCCTCATATTGCTACCCTGACTCAAGAGAAATCAGGCTGATCAGTCCATTTCTATCCACAGAGGCCACTCAGGTACTTGTTCAGTCCTTTGTCACCTCAAGATTAGACTACTGCCTCTTGTTCATGGCAGGTCTGCCCCGTGTTCCATCTGACCTACGCATGACTTGTTTTCAATCTCCTGAAGTTCTCCCATATCACCCCACTGCTGCATTCCCTCCACTGGCTTCCTGCATCTGCTGCATCAGATTTAACTCACTGATACTTACCTACAAAGCCAAAAATGGACGTACACCTACCTGAAGGCACTTATCAAACTCTGCTCTGCACCATGCTCCCTTAGTGCCTCTACAATCTCAGAAGTAAAGGTACCAAACTGTAATCTGCCTTTGTTGCTGGGGAGGTACCATCAAGGGTACATCTTTTGTACATTTATTGTGTATCTTTATACCTTTAAAAACAATTTAGGGTAAAAATTGTATATTAAGGACCACTGATTACCTTTACTCTAAAAGCTAATTCAAGGTACAATACATCAAATGCACCTTCTCAGGTAAAAGATACACACTAAAGGGAAAGTACAGATTGGTACCTTGATTTCTGAAAGTGTAGCATGCCTTGACTTGACCCACCATCACTTCAGATACAACTGTTCTGGTAACCAGGTGATGGAATCAACTTCCTCTGAGGGTCCAAACATCTGAGTCACTGTCTGTTTTCAAATGAAGACTCAAGACCTACTTCTTAAATGATCACTAATGTCAAAAAAATTGTTTTTGTTGTTGTACTTACTTCTCCCTAACAGGGTTTTAGCTTGATGGTATTCTTAGAACATTAAAGAACCAGAATGGAGTTAAACATTTAATGCAAATCACTGACTACATACACAAAACAAGTGTCTGCCCTTTCCCACAAATGATATAAAATTAATGTTTCTGTGCTCTCACAAAGACTTCAGCTCAGCAGACAATTCTGTACTGTCTACATCACATGTGTTTAGGTGTGTGTTTGTGTGTTATGTAGGGATAGGTTTCTCCATAAGATACAAATATAAGCTCTGACTCACAGGGTCATAAACGTGTACATATCACGTGTGAAGACACATTTAGTCATCAGAAGAAGAGGTACATGCTGTGACTTTGTGTCACTGCTGCTTTAAGTGCCAGCATTTAGGCAAAGAAAAGTTCAAAAGGGGTATTTTTCCCTTCAAGGCATCCATCATCTCAGTGCAAAGTTATTGTGTTACGACTAAAAAAAAACAGCGGGGTAATACTTGACAGTGTGGAAAAACTAGACAACACTGATCTTTCACGTAGATCATAAACATCTACAGGTTTATGAGTGTCTGTGAAACCTCTCATGTCACAAAAACAAAATTAACACAATTATTACAGATCTCATTTAGAACTTCAGACGCCATGATCTTTATCCTTTATCACATCTGTACATCTATCTATTCCATTTAAGCCTATTGTGTCTACTGTACAGTGTATATATATATATATATATATATATATATATATATATATATATATATATATATGTGTGTGTGTGTGTGTGTGTGTGTGTGTATTTCTCATATTATTATTATTTGTTGGAGTTAACATGAGGCAATAAGGAAGAAGAGAGGAAAAAGAAAGGGGAAGACCGTTAGCAGCTTTCCTCTCAGTCCTAGTCAGACTGAAACTATATAAAGACAGATGAATTTACTGTATGTCAGCAGCTCTGAGGTGCTGTTCACTTCTCAGTTTGCATAAAGTTAAACTGCCTAGCCCTGTCTGTTTCACTTTGCTGTCGCTATAAATCATTAATGTTCAAAAGGGCTTTCAGACATTCTTGGTGCTACCAAATAAATATCACAGTGTTCACATGCAATACAGGAAACCAATCTCAGAGAAAATAATAAATGTTAGGCTGTCGTTAAAATTTGTCACATTATTAATATTATAATTTGCACAGAAAGTGTGTTCAAATCATCAACTTATCCAAACAAAAAAATGAATTGTGTATTATTCTGTCAACTACTGCTATGTGAATATTCTGAAGACACACATTACTCATGGGCTACATTCATAACTGTGCAGTAAAACAGAATTTTACTTATTAGGTATAAACTATCAGGAAGTGTAGCTATTTCGACAAAGCATTTAATACAGAAGTATGAAATTTTGGTTATAGCGACAAAACTGGAGAAGCTTATATACTCAGCCAGGCGACAAAAAACATTTGCTAAAGATTACGTACCACACATAGCATACTTTTTGTACTTTCAAAACAAGCTTGAAGCATGGAGAGACTTGAGCACACGCTCGCTAAATCATTAAATCATTTATTCAAGAAATCTGTTTTCATCACTGTATTCTACAGGTTTTTTATATTAGTGCTAATTCTGCTAAGACTATCGCTTATACCATTCCCTTCGTTTTTTCTACTGTGAATATAAAATTCTCATAATAAGAGCTGTCTGTAAAAACCAACTTCAAATGTGTTTGATTCTGAGTCGCAGAAGAACACAACTCCGCAGTGCAAGCCTGTTGTGGGTTTGATTAGATGTACAATAAAAACAAATCAATATTACTTAGCATTCAGATTTTTATGCTAGCCATTTTTACATGCACAGTAACTGACTAGCTCTGTTCTTAGATTGTCTAAAAAATGCACAATGTACCAAATTTTTCCATGTTGTGTAAAAATCAAGTGTCAGTTTATAGTACTATTTTTGAACCCTGTTTACACTCCAGCACAGTCTGATTCAGCTACAATGTGACATGCCTTCTCTGTAACAAACTTGTATGTTTACCCATACAGCCTTTCTTTCTTCTTTTTTTTTTTAGCAACACAATTAGTGAAAAACTGCTATACTCTGAGCCCTGCTTTATTCTACACAAAAACAGATTCCTGGGATTACAACAGGCGACCTGTTTATGTTTTGTTTTGTACGCTGACATGTCCGGTGTCAGTCTATTATCATATATGCGTCATTGCAGAAAGTGTTGAAAAATGTTGCAAGCGTGTCAATCCAGTGATTTAAGGGATGTATTCAGAGTGGACTAGGGAGGAATTAGCACTGAAATTGCATGCATTGGTGTTAATTATGCTGCTTGTAGAGTTGCACAAGATACAAACAAACAAGGGGTGAAGCTTGCCCAAAACTGATGAGAGCAAAAATTGTTATCAGTCCCTATTTTCTATCCCCTGATTTTTTTTAGGCTTAAAGGCTTAAAGGAAAGGACTTATTTTAGAAGAAATGGTCTAGACACTACTGAAAAACTCTTACCCCCACACTTCTACTCAAGAAAAATCTGGGAACGTCGAAGGCGGGAACTGTACACAGACAATTTTATTAATGGACTGTTCAGAATTAAAACACCTGCATAATGTACAGAACTTTCCCTGCCTAACTATCTCCATATCATGAACTTAAGTCACCTAAATTGCAGCCCATATAGGCCTGAACGACAGGTTTTTGTCAGGCCAAGTTTGTGTAGCCAGGCTAAGATAGTAAACTGTCCTACTTAAGACAGCAGGCAGGTCGAGGTTAAGTCCATAAATCACACTAAGAAATCTGAAGAGCTGACAGGAGACAGGAGGCTGTAATGTTAGTACTGTTTCAATTAGACATGGACCAAAAGTTCATCAAGTTCATCATGCAGTCTGGAAAAGTATCATGTGGAATTGAACTCCAAAATTTCAGGAATCAAACATCTTCCAACAGCAATTATTAGTCTAATATGGCACCAATGGAGTGCATTTAATCACATTTACTGTTACACTGAGACGGCTTTGGGCTCACACTCACCTGTATAAGATGTTATTTGATTAATTGACCAAGAGTGTGTATATCTCACCATGTTCGCTTGTCTGGCCTCCTCTATGTAGTGTGTAGTGATGATGACAGACACCTGTCCTCCTTTCACAATCTCCACCAGGTGCTGCCATATTCTGTAGATATCAGACAAGTGCACTTCAAATGGTGGACAATAACATAAGATAGCACTAAAATCTAGCCTTTATTGATCTTTTGGCCTGAATAATAACTACGACATAAAGCACCAGGGTGGCGTGATGTGGCCTGATACAAAGCAGAGTTACTCTTACCACCTCAAAGTTGATTATTTTCCTTTAACAGTATATAACAATTTTTTTAATTAATTCATTAATGCCGTACTTTTTAATTTTTTATCGTTACATTTAATACTGTGAAACATAAATGAAACAAGTTAGTTCTTGTTGTGATTTATATTATAGCAGCTAGAAACAGTCATTCCCTTGAAGTTAATAACACAAAAACTGCAGCTTGTCATGTTACCAAAAAAACACCAAAAATGCAAACTCCTCTGTCCTAAATAAGATAACATATTAGAACAAGCACATTTATATAATCTTGTGATTTGCCTGATATCAGGAACTACTTTCAGAGCTGCTGTTATAGAAAATTAATCAACACCTACTAGCCAAACAGAATCCAGAATTCAACAGCGCTGTGGTATAAGCAGTTGTAACCTTCACTAATGCCTGACAGTGCCAATGTTTTTAACTCTCACTAGCTCTCATTAATGTTGCATCCAGGGAACAGAAGTAAGGACACATGCAATGCGCCTTTAAAGACAGTTGTCCTTACACCAATCAGCCATACCATTAAAATCACTGAGGTATATTAAGCAACAATTGAACAACAGTCAGTTCCTGAAGTTGATGTGTTGGAAGCAGGAAAAATGGGCAAGTGTAAGGATCTAAGTGACTTTGACAAGGGCCAAAGTACCTAACAAAAGTGGTCCAAGGAAGGACAACGGGTGAACCGGTGACAGGGTCATGGGCACCCAAGGCTTATTGATGGGGAGTGAAAGCTAGCCTGTCTGGTCCGATCTCCCAGAAGAGCTACTGTAGCACAAATTGCAGAAAAAGAAATGGACCACGGAGCAATGGAAAAGGGTGGCCTGGTTCGATGAATCACATTTTCTTTTACGTCATGTGGACAGCCGGGTGCGTGTGCGTCGCTTACCGAGGGAAGAGATGGCACCAGGATGCACTATGGGAAGAAGGCAAGCCGGCAGAGGCAGTGTGATGCGCTGGGCAATGTTCTGCTGGGAAACTTTGGGTCCTGTCATTCATGTGGATGTTACTTTGACACGTACCACCTACCTAAACATTGTTGCAGTCCAAGTTCACCCTTTCATGGCAACGGTATTCCCTAATGGTAGTGACCTCTTTCAGCATGTGCCCTGCCACACAACAAAAATTGTTCAGGAATGGTTTGAGGAACATGACAGAGAGTTCATGGTATTGACTTGGCAATCCGATCGAGCATCTGCGGTGATGTGCTGGACAAACAAGTCCGATCCATGGAGGCCCCACCTCGCAACTTACAGGACTTAAAGAATCTGCTGCTAGCGTCTTGGTGCCAGATACCACAGCACACCTTCAGAGGTCTTGTGGAGTCCACACATCAACGGGTCAGAGCTGTTTTGGTGGCACAAGGGGGACCTACACAATATTAGGCAGGTGGTTTTAATGTTATGGCTGATCGGTGTATGTCGTCTTCAGAAGGTTACTGATTTTATCTCAGGATCACTGATGCCTCCAAAAAAAAGCTAGTTATCCTCTGCCTGAATGAAATACAGGAACAGATCATTCAACAATAGCACCTATATAATAATATAAACCGCAGAGTATTTTACTTAGTAGGTCTAAAAGCAAGTATAGTTATTCTGACGCACCATTTAGTACAATAGCATGCAGTTTTGGATGTAGACACTAAACTGGAAAAGCTTTGTTGTGACTGCTGAATACTGTAAAACATGCAAAAAAACACTTGCTAAAGGTTATTTACCACCATATGTACACACTCTTACTAAATTACCATTTATTTAAAAATTAATTAAAAAGTACTTCTATCACCCTTTATTGCATGTTTTTTATTAACTTATTTTATGAAATTTTATTAAGTCTATAAACTTTTGTATGATATTTAGATGTGTTTTTAAAATTCCATTCCCATTTTTGGTTTGTGCCAAAATTGTGTGTTTTGAACATTGTGATGCATTGCACAACATTAAAACAAGTGTTTTAGTGTGTACAAGATTTCACCCATTTGAAAAAATCAAAAATGATCTCAGCAACCATAATGTGTTACAACAGGATTAAAGAAAATTAGGTTTTGGTGAGTTTGTGGTCGTGAGAATGACGGCGTGAGGGATTTTGGTGTTTCAGGGCCAGAGAGGATTAATGCAAGGATTGTAAAACCTACTCGACTGATTACGCAAAAGCATGCAAAACAGTATGTGTGTGTGGGTGTGTATTTTGGTTTGCTGAAATTTAGACTCCTGATTTAAGAATTGTTTGAGCTAATAATAAAGTAATTGAAACTGAAGGAGAACAATAGTGGAGTTCAGTGGTAAAAACAAACCCACTGTGTCTTTGTTACTGCATATTATAGCTCTAAATCAGAGTAACAGCTGTTTTCAGAAATGGGAATGCAGATCAGGCTGTAAATGGATTTAGCAGAAGAGAGAAGCAGAAGTGGTGTAAAATTCTCTGTGTTATTGATTTAGAATGTAATGCAACGTTCACACACTTAGCGAGGGTGAGAATAGGGAAGTTGAGACACAGAGCTGAGAGAGACGGACGAATAAAGAAGTGTGTACTTGGCTCGTAGAACAGGATCCACTCCTACTGTGGGCTCGTCGAGGATGAGGAGGTGAGGGTTCTGAAGAAGAGCAGCACCAAGAGAAACACGGCGTCGCTGACCCCCACTGCAAATCACCAAAATACAACCAGTTAATAACTAATAAGCAACCAATTACCAATCGATAATAACATTTTATGATCCAAAAATTCAGCAGAAATCAACAATTACCAACAAATAAACAACAAAAACATAATCAGTCAATTTTTTAGACAATTAAGCAAATAATTGTTCACAATTTACCCAATAAATACACACTAACCTAAGAATTAATAACAAAACATAACAATTATCAATAAACAAAAATATTTACCAACCACAAATTCATTTATAAACCAAATATCAACTAAAACCAACAAAAATAACTGAGTCAATTGATAAATTAAACAAAGAATCAAAGAATTGTCAATACTTTACCAACCACAAATACTCCAAAAACCAACAAACCACCAATAATCAGCAAGAATAAGGAATTATCAACTGCCAACCAAAATTCAACCAATTATCAACTAATTGCCAACAAATAACCAATGAATTACCAGATAATTATCAGCACAGATAAACACATCATCCAATTACCAAATAAACAATACATTTGTAAAGAAATACCAAATAACAAGTGATTATCACAAATCAATAAAAAAATTCTAGTGATTAACAAATAAACAATTAATTATCAATGAACTACCAGCCAAAAATAAAATCTCCAACAAATAACTAAACAAAACAATCAATTAACCTAATATCAACAAATTATCAACCAATTATCAACCGATTAACAAGTAAAAGACGGATTTATTGTCCAACAATCCCAACACACTAAATTAACACTAAATATCCAACACCACATTAAGAACACTAAATGTTAATCTGTCACACCCACTGTCCCAATTTCTGTTTCCAATATATTCAGTGTTTTTCTGTTTTCTTTTTCCTGTTGCTCTGGTTATTATTTCTTCTCACCTGTTGCTTGTTCCCTTCACTAGCTTGGATTTCATCTGTGTTTTTGGGAAGTATTGTTCCCTGTGCAATTCAGAGCTTTGTTTCTCAGCCTGCTTGACCTAGTTGTGGATTATTTGCCCTCGATAACATTCTCTGCCTGTGTGTTTACCCCTGGGTTATGAGCATCAGCTTGTCTTTAATAAACATGCTTATTAAATGCAAACCCAAACAACTGTCTCTGATATATTTTGAATCAATTTTCATAACTGGGTTTATTACAGACTTTTATTTTCTAGTAAAAGAAAAAACAATAAATTAAACACTAAACCCGACTAAAACACTTTACAAAACAGGTCACATGGTTATATGCTTCGGAGAGCAGAGTCTGAAAAACGGCAACAATGTGTCTTTGTTCCCGGCTGCTATTTCTAAATATGGTGTACTTTACGTGTTTAGAAGGGATTTACAGTAACAGTTTGATCTCCTACTGCTGACTTATACACTGAAAAAGCTTTGAGATGAAAAATATAACTTTTTAATATTTTAAAAACAACAGTCCTGTAGATAGAGATGAAATCCTTCAATAATTATTAAACACACAGATTCTGAACACACTCAGTAAAAGTCTAAACACAATTGAACACACCTTGTTCGGGTGCTCTGTTACTGCAACAGATCCTGATAAACTGGATTAGGTGTGTAAGCTTAGTGTTAAAATTAAGAAATAGAAGAGGTTAAAGATAACAGTCTTCATCTATGAAGCATGTTCAATCAAGTATAGTGCAGTGTAGTTTAACTTTGGCTTTCTTTTCCATTTGTGCATCATTTGTGCATTAGAAAGCCCCAGTCAGGACTTCTGTTTCAGCATCATGTCAGATACTGGACAAGTACTACAAAAAAGTGAACAAAACAATGCATAATAATGATGGACAAATAGTAAACGCTTCATTCAATATGAATCAGGTGAAATGATTCAACACTCAGAGGAAAGTGCTGTCCACCTTCTTCCGCATACATGAGGTCAGAGACACCCATGATTGGCTAGTGTCTCTGTGATTGACAGTGGAGAGAGAGTATGCCATCTGTCCCACCCAGAGAGTGCACAGCCAGTTTTGCTCCCTTGACTCTCAGCCGCAAATGGATGTAGCATTGCCAGGATTCAAACTCGTGATCTCCAGATGATAAGATGAATGCTTTTCAGTTGCGCCATTCGGAAGCCCAACAGAGCGTAAATGACTGTGATCTCTGAGTAGGAGGGATGACATACTCTCTCCCCTCTGTCAATCAGAGCGACACAAACCAATCGTAGGTGTCTGGGAGTTCATGTATGCGGAAGAGGGTAGAGAGCGCTTTGCTCTGAGTGTTCAGCTGCCCTGTGATGCAGCATGAGCAGCAGTTCAAAAAGGTGCAGTTGGCTGGCTTCATGTGTCTCAGAGGAAGCATGTATTTGCCTTCACCCTCCCCGGTTGATGGGAAGAGCTAGCTTGTGGATGGGAATTGGCAAAATGACCACATTAGAAAGAACTCAGGTAAAAATCTGAAAAAAAAAAAAAATCCACAAAAGAATCTGTCTTTTTTTGACGAACATGACTCTGACTCTCTGTAGATTCCGAGCCATGGATTAGCCAAAATAGAAGTTTTGCATATGCATTCAGTCTCTATAGCCTCTCATGTGTTTGAGGAACTTTCAGATTCAGCTGCAGGTTTATAGAGTTGTGGTTGTTTGAAAAATCCTGTGTATAAATAGCACTGAAGCAGCCATGCATGTTCTGCACAACATGTCTTCCACTACCTACAACCCAAACATTAAAACATCTTTAAGCAAAAATTTAAATCTTAACTGTATGCAGAATTTATCAGATCCAAGCTTAAACATCATGCTTTTCCACATAAAGTCATAACCTTTGAGCAAATAAAGGCCAATAAATGAACAAAGGACATGAGAAAAGAAAGTAATGTACAGAGAGCATGAAAGAGAAAGGAAAGATACATGGGAGAAACCAAAGATTTGGATAATGGGGGTGTTATCAGACTGGTCCACATTCATCACGTCACTTTGCATTAATTCTGATGGAAGCTAATCAACTTCAAACAAAAGAGTCAGTCACGTAACATGGCCTGCTTTCTTTCCCTATTCTTTTCTGCAGCTCTTTATGTCTCTTCCACTCTCCTAATTTACAGTGGACTGCATAAATATTGGCACTCTTTGACTCAGAATTATTGTATGAAATAAATCTCAGACACAGTGATTCAGATTTTTCACTGAACAACTGAAAAAATTAATTCCCTTCTCACAATATCTATTTAAAACCAATGCAAACAAAATAAAACTGACAATTCTTGAAACAATATATATTTTAAAAACTCTTTTTTCAGTAATTCTATTGTTGGCTTTAACTAAATGTGAAACTGCAACCATGTAAAATGCATTAAGGCATCTTCTGTCTCTACAGGGAACGCCAAAGATCTTCACAGAAAATAAGCACAATGGTTTTTTTTGTTTGTTTTTTGAAGGGCATCTGGACTAGAAGTGAGGTGTACATCAGGACTGGGATCCTGCGAGGTGCCATGAAAAATTTGCACAAGTGAGAGTTTTTTGCATTGACTCTGACATGAGAGAGCGGTCAGATATGAAGTTTGTGGGACAAAGAAGCACCATGTTTATTTCCAGTGTTCATTCTTTCTTTCTTAGTAACTGCCTTGTCAGTGTCATGGTGGTATAAATATTAGTTTGTTTATATTATGAGAAATAGAACCAACTAAATTCGTTAGAAAACAAAAATAATAACCGGACAAGCGGAACATAGTGTTTCCGGGGGCATAGTGGATGGTTGGTTAGAAGGTAGGTAGGTAGGTTGGTTGGTTGGTAGGAAGGTTGGTTCAGTTGGTAGGTAGGAAGGTTGGTTGGTTTGGTTGGTAGGTAGGTAGGTAGGTTGGTTAATAGATAGGTAGGCAGGTAGATAGATATCGATATTTGGTTCACTAAACTGATATAGGTACAGATATAGATAGTGGCATTGTGTTACACCCCTGATATATAAGAATATAAAATTACCGTTACGCACAATCAGGGCCATAAAAACAGTTCGAAATTTTCAGAAATGGGACCCACAAGTTTCAAAGTTTCAGAATTGCACAGTGTGGTTCATCAGGGCCATAAAAACAGTTGGAAATTTTCAGAAATGGGACCCACAAGTTTCAAAGTTTCAGAATTGCACAGTATGGTTAATTCTTGTGGTTTTAAAATCAACAAAACAAACATGCTTTAAGAAAGAATTCTTTCCTGACAGCATTTCACAAATTACAGCTCCTGAATGTCACCAAGCCTCATTGGAACTACAGCTGTGCTTTATATTTAACCCACTTCTATACACTAAACTGAACTGAAATGAATCTGAATCAATGAATCATTTGCACCTGAGGTTTCTGACGAGACTGTTCTTCTGCGGCAGGTCCAAAAATTCGATGAGGAACTTCATCCGCTCCTGCGTCTCTTTAGGTGAGAGGCCGTGGATTCGGCCAAAGAACCAGAGCGTGTCGCTGATGGTGAACTCGTTATACAGCGCTATGTCCTGCCATGGGGGAGATGAACGGTCACATAAGCGGTTACAACACACACACACACAAAACAGTCACCAGTAGCATGCTGACTTTACTGCACATTCACACGCACATCCTTAAATTACACACTAATGCTGTAATTATAAATGACTGTTTCACTGGGTGGGGATTTGTATATTATATGAAATAGAAAGGGAATCTAAAGGATGAATTAGTCTTGTAATAAGCAGCATTGTAAGACAAACAGTCATATAGAAACCTAATAATGGCTTAAGACATGCTGCAGACTCATCTGTTTACTGTTTCCACATCACTACTTTATATACATATGAAGTCTATCTTTTTAAAACCAAATTTTAAAGCTTTTCAGCAATCTACATTTTTACTTTGCATTTGCTGTATTTTCCAGACCATGAGATTGGTTTTACATTTTCTTAATGCTAATTCGTACTTAGCATTGGTTTGTTTTTATGGTCCATGTCCTTCTCCAGCAGTTACAGGAAGGTTATTGGAAAATACACTCCAGTTATATTGGAGCTGATCCTGGAAGTAGATGCACTTTGGAAATTTGATCAGACAAACGATTATATTTATTAAACTAATTACAAGGTTTCAGCAGTCAGTGTTGCTTTATAATGACTTATTTGTAGGGATCAAGATCAGGACTGTATCAAAGGCTTCAGCTCAAGAAACAATATAGCGCAACACTATCAGGACAAAAACTAAACTAGATTATAGTCATGGGGCCTGGTGTGTGGTGTTAAAGACAGTACAAGCATATGTGAAATATAAATGTCTGGTATATTAATGCAAGTTATAAAAGAAAGTGTCATACTGTACGAGAGCGATTTATAATCTGAAAAATACTGCATTAATTTGGGAGACACTGCAATCCAAAGAAATTACAAGTAAAACAAAATCCAATCTAAGGGTGAATCTGAGCAGATGAGGTTTCAACCCTCAAGCAGTAACATGCTAGGAATTGAACTCTCAACCCTTTGCTATGAAACCTTAAGCACTAAGCTACATCTTTCCGTTTAATCATTAAAAAAATATATCATTATGTCAGTCTACAAATGATTTGTGTGTACATGCTTACCAGTTTATGTGTGTATGTTTTTTGTGCATGTGTTAATTGTGTGTATTAAGTGTTTTTAATGCATTAATCCTTTTCTTCAGTTAGGTTTGCTTCCACACACAACCCTAAAAGTTATGAATATCACTGTGAAATAAAATGCATTTATATCTAGTGCACATTCACATCAATGCACACATAATTGTTTTCCTTTAAATGGTATAAAAATAGTGTAAAGAATAATATAACCTCTTATAACCCAGGAAAAAAATAGATAGGGCCTACAAAATTGCAATAAATCCATACATATGTATTTGTAAAAACTCCAGAGAGATTGATTTATTGAATTTAAATTATAGGTAATAATGAATAATTGGCACATTATTAAATGGTACTTTGCAATTATTGTATATTTTTCTCAACAAAATGCGCTTGCATGAGCTACAAACGTAAAACAGTCTCTGGGAAAACAAAACATTAAAGCATTATAGAGAGAAATGTGTATTTGCGTAGTGATAATCTCACCTGTGGCATGTATCCCACCATCCTTCCTGGCACCTCGTGTCCGGGGAACGCTGGTGGCTTCCCGAGCACACTGATGTAACCTCGAGAGATCTTCAGAGTTCCCACGATGCACTTCAGCAGAGTGGTCTTCCCGCAACCGCTCGGACCCAGCAAGCCGTAACTGATAAACACAGGAAGTAAATTAGTTTCAAGTTTAACGTTAAATCCAAATTAGTGAGATTTATTGGTAAAGTTGTAACGATATTGTCACGAATTCCCCTTCTCTGCACATGAAGCGCTCCTCAGAGCTTTTACACTGCGTTGATCTCGTCCACGTGCGTTTTTGTTTACAATGAAGTGCATTTTGTTTTGATTCGAATCTTATCTCCGCCCCTGTCTTGTTATTGGTTTTGTCTTGTCATTGGTTTATCTCCCCATTGTAACTTGACTGTGCCGATTTTGACTCATCGCATGTTTCGTTGCATGTTTATGGGTATAGATTACCCTTGTGTTACGTTGTCTGCTTGTTCTCTGACCTCTACCTGGAATATTAAGAATGATTTATAAATTCAGCCACATAAACAACACGCTGGTTTTCCGCAGTCACCTGAAATAAGATATACTGGTGTTCTGAAATACTGTAAGAAATTAATCTGAGATAGTTATGATGTTATAATATACAGGTACCAATAATCACTTCACCAAATGAATAATTATTTTCTAGTCATTGAAATATACTAAATGACTTCTTAAGAGGACAAAATTACAAGGAATATAAGAAGCTACTAAAGGCTAAGAGTGATTCTCTTAAAAAAAAAAAAAAAAAGTGTTCGCGCAATCCATAAAAACAAGTTCTAAGTGGATACAGAAATACACTAAATATAGAGCTATTGGCTTTGAAGTTTCCATCGATCTTATGTGTATAATGCAAGTTACAAAATAGAAAAAAAATAGAAAATGTTGCAGCTTCTTTCCATCCAAATTTGCTTTTTGCAAAAAAGCTTTTGTCACATAAGTATTTTTTAAATTTATTTTATTAATGAAACCTGGTGTTTGACGCTTTCACATCAAAAATGTCATTTGTATCACAAATTGTGCCCGTGCTTTCTTTGACTCTTCCATCAGCTACTGTTAGAAAGGACAAAAAACCAGAATGGACAGAATTTATAGACAAGAGATTAATATTAGCCAATTATTTTAATAATTTAATAATATCTCAGCAAATCTCAAAATCTCAATAGAGAACTACATTCAGAAAAGACAGGGCAGAAATAAAGCAAATAAACGACAAGAAACTGTTCTTTTAAAGTGCATCAACAAACAGTTGATGCACTAAAGCAAAACAGAAAAAGCTTATATATAAAATATTATATACAGTTATTACATACAATATTATATATCATATACAGTATTTTATATATATATATATATATATATATATATATACAGGTGACTAATACGATAATATAATATACTATTAATAATTTTAATTGACAAACATTATAAAAAAGCTACAATTTATATTGCAAAAAAAAAAAATCCCCATAATTGGTAGCACTGACTCATTTCCAACAAAACGAAAAGCAAGTCAGTGAAAAACATACAGCACGTGAACATAGAAAAGATGATGAATTTATAAGATACTGAATCCTTCAAAGAGAAAATCTGCCCTGCTTCAACACTGAAATGATCCTAATCACAGCAGTGGAACTGAAAACAGGGTGGACTGCAATCTCCAATTTTAGATTTCTTTAAGAATAGGATTTCTTTAAGTATGGTGGTGAAAAGTGCTATATACATCTGGGTGCAATTTTATAAACAGACACTGGGACAGAGTAGAGATGAAAAATCTGAGTACGTTACATGTGTCTATGCATGCACATTTTTCTGCTCGCATGTAGACTTGCTGTGACGAGTAGACAAGTTTGGGGAATGTGTGAGATGCTGACACGTGTGTGTTGCCGAGGGGGGATGAGTTATTTAGCTCCGAGTTGTGCCTGGAGTTATACATTGATTAAGCAATAGATACTGTCCCAAGTGTCTGAGGAGTGTCTGAGGAGTGTGTGTGTGCATATGTGTGTGTGTGTGTGTGTGTGTGTGTGTGTGTGCGTCTATTAACCTACATATGCGCTACCCAATTTATAAAACCATAACCCATGTGAAAAAGTGAGAACATCTCAGTTTTTTTTATACTGTAAGAGTGCACAAGTTAGATAGGTTCTCTGCATATAGGAAAGAAAAAAATTAAAATTCCTGATGCAAAGTAAAAACAAAGTGCTGGACAACTTGCTGGATTTCTTTGTACCTTAATTTAGACAGAGAAGAAGGATGGAGATCTGATCTCCTCTATTTCACTCCATTTGTGGTCATTTTCTGATACATTATAAAAGAACATGAACATTTCTTTTAGATTTCTTTTAGTAGTTTTTCTTCTAGCATGTTCCAGTCACACTGCTGTCCATCTCACACTATCCATCTTGCCATTGTGTTTTCCCTCATAAAACTTAAACATGGTTAAACACATCAGGTCTCAGTTCAGTCTAAAGCAGGTGTTCTCAAACCACTTTAACTGTAATATAAATTCCACTGACGCCTTCAGTACATGAACATTATTTAAATATGTACTATAATATTTCATCTATTTATTAGCACCATAGAGCATTGTTATTCCTGATTTTTCCACCAAGTTCACATTATTAATAGATGAATTGTTTAGGACTTGTTTATGAGTTATTGAGGTTTGGATTAAACACATTCAATTCATGCGACATAAAACAGACTAAAAACTCTGAAAATGTAATAATAAATATAACTTTGATATTGGTGTGTTGACATTTACAGCACTACGTCTGGTCCTGATCTGGAAATTTCTTCAAAATCAGACATAAGCGGATAGAATTAGCTAAAAAAGATACAAAAGATACAAGATCGTTTACATCCTGCTTTAAAACAGAAGTGTAAGTGTAGTTATAGAGCGAGTGTGTGTTTGTTTTTTGTGAACCAAAATGTTCTGATTATGTAGTAAAACCAGAAAAAAAACCTAACCTGATAGTCCTGAAAACGTAAAGGGTTTTTTTTACACATGAAAAGGTGAAACCGTGTTTTTGTGGTTTTTGGGGTTAAGGTTATTGTTAGGTTTATAAATAAGAGCAAGATTATATATACAATATATACCTGGAGAGAGAGAGAGAGAGAGAGAGAGAGAGAGAGGGAATGTATGTGTGTGTGTGTGTGTGTGTGTGTGTGTGTGTGTAAAAAAAAAAAACAGAGTCAACAGGAGAGAGTAATGTGCATGTTTGTGACTGAACAACAGGTGTGTGTGAAATAGATGAGTTTTGAACATATCAGGAGACTCTGTGTGTGTATGTGTGTGTGTGTGTTAGAGAGAGAGAGAGAGAGAGAGAGAGACAATGTACTCACATCTGGCCCTGAGGTACAGTCAAGTTGAGGCTGCTGAGGACTCGCAGCTTGCCGTAGGAGCGACACACATCCCGACACTGAATAGCTGAACTGCAGCTTGCCGAGAGGGAAGCCTCCAAATCCGCCTTCATTATCTGAGACTCACCACCACTCTACACACACACACACACACACACACAATAGAAACAATATTAATGCAAACAGACGCACAAGACCACTGCTTTTAAACATCATCTGCAAAAAGGCAAATTCTTCTGTTCTGAAGATTCTTCCGTGTCAGTAAACGTAAAGTTACAGCCGTTACAAAGCGCTGACACTGGAGACTCCTTCCAAAAATGTTCAATTAACATCTCCTTAGAGAAAACTTCACCATATTGACAATTACACAAGTTTTTAATTCCTTTATGTGGAGCGTCCTAGAAAGATAACATATTAGAACAAGCTAATCTTGTTAAACAACATCTTCTGACCAATCAGAATTGAGAATTAAAACATCGCTGTGGTAACTGTATGGTTTATAATGACTTATTTTAAATCTTTGCTTAAAGTGAAATGACAAAAGTTTTAACATGAAACTGTATGAGATTAGCTCAAATTGAGTTTATATACATTTTTTAAATATTTCATTTACATTATAGAGTTTAGGATATTTACTATTTATTTAGGATATGTAGAGTTTACATTTATAGAGTTTAGGACCTGCTAGGTGAACTTACAGTACCTTCACTTACATTGCATTAAAATGATAATATTCTGTGTTTGTTACGTACTTCTTGAATTGTAACATGAACTCACAAAGGTGGCTTACTTTTGGCAGTTTAAACAACAGACTTTTTTTTTTTTTTTTTTTAACAATGCTGCCCCAGATATCATGTGAACAATCAGCTGACTGCATTTCCTCTGAGTATAACTGTCAGTGACCAAACTGGTTCAGAGTGTTGACATGCCACAATCTCAGCATTACTAACACCTACACAATGTGTATACCTGCACAATGCATTCAACTCAGTTGACTTTATTCATCTTTAAGTTCAAGGTTCTTTATTTGTCACATACATATTACATACATGTGATGTATTAATGTAGTGAAATGTTTTTCCTTAGTGCCTCGTCCCACAGTGCAACAGTGATACATAATAAAACAGAATATAATAAAAGCAGAATAAAAGCCGAATATAATGAATAAAAATAGAAAAATAAAAGGCCAAGGCCAATTCTTTTGTTTTTGCTATACATTGAAGACACTGGGGTTTGAAAAACCCACACGTTTTTCAGCTGATCAAAAATATTGGAACATGTGACTGACAGGAGTTTCTTGTTGGCCGGGTGTGCCCTGTTAGACTGATCATTTAAACAATTAATAGCTGTGAATGTCTACTCTTGGTTTGAGATTGGATTTGTTGTTTAAAAGGATAAACCAATATGAAGACCAGAGAGCTGTCTATGGGAGAAAAGCATGTGTGATAAATGTGTGATAAACCCTCTAACCAATCCCTAAGTGTGTTGTTATTATTATGTACATAACATATAAATATATATGTAAAGATATAAAGTACATAAAACAGTGTTTATTTTTGCTAAATTCCCAAATATGTAATTGGTATTAATCAATATTTTGAGAATACCACACTATTAACTTAGAAAAAGTAAGTGATGGGAAATCTAGCTCTTTTCAGTGAGTCAGGTTATTTGGCTCAGTTCACCGATGAGTCGACTCCTTCGGCTCCCAGACAACTCCTTTCTGTCTGAAGTGTGTACAGAGCTACTGAGGTAACACCCGGTTATTTTTTAAGGTTTGAACACAAATTATATTAAGGCTGCAAGTTACGTTTCTCAAGATCTAATTTGTGATCATGAAGCACTTAACTCATGGCGACTGGCTGAGTCATTCATAGAAATTACAGAATAACATGATAAATAACTGAATAATAACCTGAGAGTGACAGAGAGAAATCGATACAATCAGACCAGTGTAGCCACAGAACCTTAAGCATGATGATGACTGATAATATTACACTTTACTTCAATCTTGGAATGACATGTGACATGGATACCATTAGTCCATGTCACCTTCAGAGAATTCTCAAAGACTTTTCCTTTCATTTCTGCCAAATAATTAACTGGAGGCCACATATTTAAGCATGACGTTCCACAACGTAGTAAGTTGTATATTGAAGTTACACAATTCACAGCCATGACACTGGTAATAACATAATAATTTGTGGCCATGGCATACTTAGTTTTTGGCCTTGAAATATTATCTTGTTACCTCAATATACTAAAGTGTGTCCATGCCTAATCAAAAAATAACCACCTTGTTATGTCAGCGGCTCCATAGGTTTGCAATTACTGTTTTTCTTTGACTAACTACGGCTGAAATTGTTTCATGAAATCTTCCTTCTAATTAAACAAAAACAACATTACTTTGCAGTTAATAAAATCTATATACGGTCCCCTCTGAAAGTACAGCAAGGCCAATTCTTTTGTTTTTTGCTATACACTGAAGACATTTGGGTTTGAGATCAAAAGATAAATATGAGACAATAGATGAGAATTTCAGCTTTCATATCCTGATATTTACATCTAGATGTGTAACTTAGAAACCTTTTGTTAATAAAATCTATATACTTAATCAACACCTTCTGACCAATCAGAATTGAGAATTGTGGATATAATTGCACTGTGGTATAAAGTGCATTAAGTCCATTATGATAGCTACTGTGTTCATATTGTGCAGCACTGATAACCACAGTGTTTAATTAACTTAATAAACACTAGGTGTTAATTCAATGATGTTTTGCTCCACCTGTGTATATTTACTCCTAGGGGTCTGTCCCTATAGTCTCAAACATACAGTAGTCTCTAATCAAACCCTAGACAAAGTTATCTAATGGTTCAATCCCAAACAGCTCCCAAGTCCCTTTATAAATGCACTACATAGTGCATGATGTTCAGAATTGAATGCAATTTAGTTTGTTATCCAAAATTCTTATGCAGCTCTGATTAAATGCAGGAAAGAATCCGTGAGTTACTGTACCTGCACCAACGCGCAGCTCTCTCAGTGAAAATATATATAAAAAAAAGAAGAAATGAAAGAAAAGAGTTAAAGTCCTGCAGCCCGGTGTTATGCAGCTCCGAGCAGAGCGCAGGATTTTTAGCACTCTCCCTCATTGATATGCAAATACATACAAACACTTGCATACTGATTGGACGTCAACGCTCGTGACGTCACGGCTCGCATGGTTTCATTATGGAAGGCCAAAATAGTAGAAGTAGAAGCCTCCACTGTAACTGTATGCTAAAGGTGCAAATACTGTACACTTCACTGTACACTTCAAATACTGTACTTTACAAATACATACACTAATATACTTCACTACTATGTGTGTGTGTGTGTGTGTGTGTGTGTGTGCGGATGCTGTGCAAGTGCCATTGTTCGCAAACTCGCTTGCGTATCTTATGTACACACACGATAGAAACAATATTAATACAAACGGACACACAAGACCACTGCTTTTAAACATCATTTGCAAAAAGGCAAACTCCTCTGTACTGAAGATTCTTCCGTGTCAGTAAACGTAAAGTTACAGCCGTTACAAAGCGCTGACACTGGAGACTCCTTCCAAAAATGTTCAATAAACATCTCCTTAGAGAAAACTCCACCACATCGACAATTACACAAGTTTTTAATCCCTTTATGTGGAGCGTCCTAGAAAGATAGCATATTAGAACAAGCTAATCTTATTAAACAACATCTTCTGACCAATCAGAATTGAGAATTAAAACATCGCTGTTGTAACTGTATAGTTTATAATGACTTTTTGCGTGACTGGTGTCATGATGTGCGTCTCAAATCACAAACCCTCACCGTACGTTCAAAAATATTTCCTAATCTAGAAAATCCAGAAGAGTGGTGCTCAAAGCAGATCTTTCAGTAGGTTTAAGAGGTTTTTAAAAATCAAACACTAACTGTAATGCAGAACCCGGTTAATGTTAATACTCAATAACGGTCTAGAAGTGTACATAAGTAATTTAAAACATAATTTGAGACACAATGCTAGTTTGTTCATTCGGGTGGGGACACAGTGTCACATACTGTGCTATACTGCCACCACCGTTTATGTTGGTATTGCTCCATGCAGACACATTGTGTTAATTTCTAAAGACATGCACAAGTAATGAGCCAAACAACAGCAGGATACACACAACGGTCATCTTGAGTACATGTACATGCAGTGAACAGCAAGTATAAATCGGCTTTAACATGCAATTCTTGATAGCACTAGACAAAAAAATATTATCATATCTTACAATTCCATAACTGTCCACACTATTATCTTCCTATGTGCAATTCAAACCTTTCTAAGTGCAATAACTGTGTAATACCTTACACTGATCAGCCATAACATTAAAACCACTGACAGGTGAAGTGAATAACACTGATTATCTGGTTACAGTGGCACCTGTTAAGGGGTGGGATATATTAGGAAGCAAGTGAATAGTCAGTTCTCGAAGTTGATGTGTTGGAAGCAGGAAAAATGGGCAAGTGTAAGGATCTGAGTGACTCTGACAAGGGCCAAATTGTGATGGCTAGAAGACTGGGTCAGAGCGTCTCTAAAATGGCAGGTCTTGTGGGATGTTCCCGGTATGCAGTGGGTAGTACCTACCAAAAGTGGTCCAAGGAGCAACAACCAGTGAATCAGCTATAGTGTCATGGGTGCCCAAGCCTCATTGATGGGGAGTGAAGGCTAGCCCATTTGGAGCATAAATTGCTGAGAAAGTTAACGCTGGGTATGATAGAAAAGAACACACAATGCATCACAGCTTGCTGCGTATGGGGCTGCATAGCTGCAGACTGGTCAGAGTGCCCATGCTGACCCCTGTCCACTACCGAAAGCACCTGCAATGGGCACATGAACATCAGAAATGGACCACGGAGCAATGGAAAAGGGTGGCCTGGTCCGATAAATCACATTTTCTTTTACATCATGTGGACAGCCGGGTGCGTGTGCGTCACTCACCTGGGGGAGAGATGGCACCAGCATGCACTATGGGAAGAAGGCAAGCTGGCGGAGGTAGTGTGATGCGCTGGGCAATGTTCTGCTGGGAAACTTTGGGTCCTGTCATTCACGTGGATGTTACTTTGACACGTACCACCTACCTAAACATTGTTGCAGACCAAGTTCACCCCTTCATGGCAATGGTATTCCCTAATGGTAGTGGCCTCTTTCAGCAGGATAATGCGCCCTGCTACACAGCAAAAATTGTTCAGGAATGGTTCGAGGAATATGACAGAGGATTCAAGGTGTTGACTTGGCCTCCGAACTCCCCAGATCTCAATCCGATCGAGCATCTATGGGATGTGCTGGACAAACAAGTCCAATCCATGGAGGCCTCACCTCGCAACTTACAGGACTTAAAGGATCTGCTGCTAACGTCTTGGTGCCAGATACCACATCACACCTTCAGAGGTCTTGTGGAGTCCATGGCTCGATGAATCAGAGCTGTTTTGGTGGCACAACGGGGACCTACACAATATTAAGCAGGTGATTTTAATCTTTACTTCTGACATTAAACATCTGTTCATAGCAATTGTTGATTTAGTTTTATACAGATAAAAGTGCACATTGTTTTGCATTGTTAATGGTTCACAAATAAGTCTTTTCAGTAAAAAATCTTCATTCAGATTGTGTTCAAAATATACTTAGGATTGAATCGATCTAAATCGTGATCAGAGTGTATCGTTCCAGCCCTACAAATCATGGCCTTTTTGACACTTGTGGCTTTCCATACTCAGAGCTCCATCACTGCACCCTGTCACTTGCAGATGCCCTGCGTCGTTTTCTGGGACTGGGAGCTGAAATTAAATCTAAAATCACCCTCTCGGACTGGTCTGTGAGCCACATGTGCAGTCTGGGTTGAATGACAGGGGTCTGTTTTCTCAAATCTCAGCACAGCTCGAGCGTTAGTCGGGATCTGAGATCTGATGCTGGCCGTTTATTCCAGCAGATTAGAGTCGACCTGATTAAAAAACATGCAGCTAAAAACAGCTGAAATGCAAAACGTTACCAGTTTCTCCATCTCAGTGCTCCCGGGAAGAGAGTCAGCATCTCCGGTAAGGGCCATGAAGACGGTCGGTGACGCGCGCGAGCTCGCGGAGTTGCGGTAACGTCAGTGCACGCAGATGTGCGGGTTAACCCGTTAAACCCTGAACCGCATTACAGCACCACAGGCACGTCTGGGTATGCATAGCACTGTACTGCACAGGCTCCTCTGTTTTCAATACATTTAAGCCTGGATCAGCATGAAACTTCCATTTTATGACGAGTGAATCGTTTTCTTTTTTTAAATGAATCGACTCCCTGGAGGAATGAATCAAAAAATCAGTGGTTACTTTATCAGATAGTTTATCAGATAGATGCCTGGCATGTAGGTGCACATTCTAGGTGCACACTGTAGGTGCACAGTTACTGACTGTACCCCTCTACCCTGTCCGTCAGTGAAAACAGAACAACACTAAGCAGATATTATTTGTCTGATGATCCATTTTCAGCTTAACACTAACACTGAAGTTGGTACGAGTGTATCAGACACAGCAGTGTGGGCTTTCGAAACACGGTGTACACTTTCTGCACTTCACTACACACAGTAATCAACCTTGCAAGTGTACAGTTAAGAGACTGAAGTTCACTTTTTATCCATGCAGTTTGTGTGTGTGTGTGTGTGTGTGTATGTGAAAGAGAGAATTGTCCTCTTCAACAGTGTCAGTTTCTGACCACAACACTGCTGATGGCTGGAGATTTCTATTTCTGGTTGATGGACAGTTTGTGAACCCAATAGTTACAGGACAATAAAGTTGCCACTGAGTATAGGTCCATCCATCCATCCATCCATCCATTTTCTGTACCACTTATCCTACACAGGGTAACCTAGATCCTATCCCAGGGGACTCAGGGTACAAGGGTGCCAACCCATCACAGGGCACAATCACACACACAGACACACACTACAGACAAGGTTAGAGATGCCAATCAACCTACAACACATGTCTTTGGACTTGGGGAGGAAACCAGTATAACCAGAGGAAACCCCCAAAGCATGGCAAAAACCTGCAAACTCCATGCACACAGGACATAGGCAGGAATTGAACCCCTTACCCCAGAGGTGCGAGGCAAACATGCTAATCACTAAACAACAACAACAACAACAACAGTGGTTGATTCTTTCTGGTAATCGATTCTACTGAATCACTTAAACGATTCACTTAAAAAACGAACCGATTCTGTGCACGTATTTGGTAACGTATCAGATAAAATGGCCAATGATTACTGATATTTATTTAGATATTAAAAAAAAAGGTTCCACACAGCATAAATATCAGTCGAAATTTAGCACAGAGATTTATTTTATGGTATTTTACAACCATAAAATATTTAAGCTTTAAATACACCAAAAATAGGTTGAAAAAAATAAAAAGATTCTTTTACTTTCTCTGAAGTTCTCAAGCATACTGTGTTTTATTTTGTTTGTTTTTCACAGGAACATTCTTACATGTCAGTCAGTCATTCAGGTCACGTGCAAAATTCCAACCTCACATGCTTAACAGGGATCTGACGAAAATAAATACAGACGAACGCACATGAAGAAGACGGATGATATAATAAATACACACCGGTTTACCTTATGATAATGGTTATAAATAAAAACTCATGTCTTTAGTAACATTCCTGAACAAATGTTCATTGTTGAGTTAAAAAGAGAGGCATTTCAAAACAAATGAAAGGAAACAGAGTATTAGACTAATACTTGTCTAACTTTGAGAAGTCTGGGATAAAGTAAAAAGGCACACAAAGTCAAAAAGGATATAAAAAGTTGTCAATGTTCATTAATAAGTTAGTGAGTTTTCAAGTAATAAAATGTGCAACTGTTTTTCCTATTTCTTTCACACGTGTGAAATTTCAGAAGAAAAATAAAAGCTCTAGTGTTTAATGTTTAACAGAACATAACAGAAAGGGTTAACTCCAAACACACTCACTACAAAAAGATTAAAAGCGCTTCAGAAGTGACAGTGCTTTCTCTTGTTGTTAAAAATGACCCTGCCGTACAGGTACAGGTGAGGTCAGAGGTCACTGGAGAACGAAAGCCGCAAGGTGAAAACTGACTGGAGGTCAAAGGTCATGGGTGACTGGCTGCGGGCGTCAGGGTGGAGGGGAACATCAGGACTCTTGCGTGCATGAAAGACAGATTGGGAAGGAGAGAGATCACGTGGGCTGCTTCCTGGCTTATCTCTCCATCCCGCTCAGGCTTCCTGAGAACACACACACACACACGTGTATCAATGCATGCATGTACACAAGGGGTGGCACAGCATGAAAAATTCAGGGTATGATCATTAAAATATGTTAAAAAAATATATCAGTTTTCTCTACATCACTTCATCTGCTTATATGATTATAGCCTTGATTCACATTAGGGCTGAATCTGTGCTGTTTATTCACAGTCTACTGAAAAGTCAGCACTAAATATCATCTCTTATTAATTTAGTTATTTTTTATCGTCATTACAATTTTTTGGTTTGTTTGGTTAACCTTCCTTTAGGAGTGGTCCAATAAATTAGTGCAAATAAACAGGGTGTCTCATGAATCCAGCATCATAGGATAAATCTCTCTGTATATATATATATTTAAATATTTTTACTTCTGACATCATTCCCTGTGTGTAAATTTGTATACTGAGAAAAATGGTGGACATTTTGATCAAGTTCTCTGAATAAAAGCTCCTATGATGCTGGACTTATAGGACTCCCTGTATACAGTGGGGTGCAAAAGTCTGAGAGCACTAGTGAAAAATGCTTCTATTTCGCTTTTTTCCCCCTAATTTAGTATCAAATTTTTCATTACAATTATCTTATCAACAACTTGAGTGAAAAGAGTGAATATTTACATTAATTTAATGAAATTATTTGCTGTAATGACAGCGTGCATGGACTCCACAACAACAGAAGAGGTATGACCTCTGACCTTTTGTAGCTAATACGGTCAATATTACAAATTTGCTTAAATTTAAATAGTGCCCTGGAAATAGTGCCCAATCTTTTATATTCAAGATATTGAACATTTCCTTCCTTTGTTTTAAATTCTTCAAAATACAAAACCTTTTTTTATTTACAGTTTTAAATTAAAAGTTTCATAGTCTGCCAAAACAGGAGGTGGAAGGTGGGGCCAAAAACCGGCAAAAAAGTAGAAATCTGTTTGAGCAGGACTAAAGCGCCGCTGCATCGCTCTCTTTAGGTAGACATGAAGCGAGGGCTAAATTTCTCTGCAACACTATCAGCATTGTGGGTAATGTATAAAACCGTTAACTGAAGCAAAAACAGTAAGATCTCAGAGAAGGATGCTTAAACTAAAAAGTCAATTCAGAATTTCAGTACAAAATAAATCCTGAACACCACCGAAGAGGACATGTTAATTATAAAGATTAATACGCTCGTCATTCAGGGGGGGATATTTCCTTTAAGATCATATGCTGAGGGGGGTGTGTGTGTGTGTGTGTGTGTGTGTGTGTGTGTGTGTGTGTGTGTGTGCGTGCGTGAAGACACACCTGGTCACAGTGCTATTCTTTTCAACGGTCTCCATCAGTCTGGTAAAGGCGTCTGCTACATTACTGCCAGTGTTACTGCTCTCTAGTTTAGCAGTGGTCAGTTCATACAGCTCTGGATCCACTCCTACATACCCACACACACACACACACACACACACACACACAGATATGTATTTACACTTTATATTATTATTAATACACACACACATATGTACACACAGTGTATATCAGTGCCTACAGACACTCATGTTTTATCAGGTCGACTCTTGTTTTGTTCTCTCTCACTCACACTCACACACATGCACAATTAAAGCTGAGCTTTCAATGCAACACTGAGATTAGCACACAAAAGACATGGGACGACACCCACAGTTTAACACACCCTTATAAACAAAGCACAAACACTGTGCACTCCACTGAAAGCAGAGGACGCAATGACACTCAAGCACTGGGAATAATTAAGAATGCCGAAGGTGTTTTCAGGAAGCATGTTTAGTATACGATTAAGTTGTTTTCGTTAAAATTAAATCACACGGCGGTATGACGAGAGTGGATTCCCCCATGCGTCAAAAACAAGGGCGCTCCACATTTCTATAAATTTTTTTATTCAAAAAAATGTGGAATGTTGAGGCTAAAAAGTCAAGGAAACTACCGAGATCTGACATTGGAGCGAATACAATCTATACATCTATTCAAACCCCAAAACAGGGCTTGTCACCTTATCTCAAAAATTTGAATTTTTATGCATATGGCTACAGAATACACAAAATTTAAAAATTAAAAATTAAAGCAAGAACACATACAAAGTGAAATATACAGACATTTATAGAAAAGTTGCAAAAAATGGCTCTGTATTAAGTGATAGATGATGATTTATGATGTATTCAAACACAAATTCCATTCAAATAAGATGTTTTGTTTGTCCTTACAATGTAGACCTCAACTGCTGAGAAAATTTCCCATGATTCTATGCAAAGATGCTTCTTTTAACATCCTTATTGTCCTTATTGTCCAGAAAGGCTGTGATTTGGTTTAATTGGCTTATAATATAAAGTGTAAAGTCAGCTATTTTATCTAAGCTAAGCAGGTACGGTGTCATTTTGCACTCTAACTCTTAATCAGCAGATTAGCTAACAGTCTGCAGTCATACTGACAATATTTACTTACACTGTGCCAAATGATTTGTCCGTTAAGGTTTCTGAATAACTGTTCATTGTTGGAATGAATCCTAGAAAGAACTGTTCTGTTAAACACTACTGTTTTGAGAACAGCGATAATCTGGTAGTAGCTTTCGAGGTTCTCTTGCTGTAATATTCAAGCACTCAGATTCAGTTAATCTCTACGGTTAACTGAGGAACAGACTGTGGCCTGATTTTACTAACAGGGCTCCAAGCCTCGATGAGAAAAGGAACTGTTCGTAAAATCAGGTGGAGCAGAGAAATGGAGAAACAGAGGGCAATTAACCACAATTAACCCTCTTTCTTGAAAGGTCTGGATCCTAAAATCTAGAGCAGAGGAAGCCAGGAAGGGTTCATATCGTGAAAAACATCACCAAAACAGAGACTTCATTCCAAACTACCCCAAGTGAAAGAAATAGCAGGAAGTAGGAAATGAAAGAAGGATTCTCAGCAAGCCAAACACAGCACTTTGCTAAGGATGCAAGGATATGTGTACATATGCGTATGAATGTATGCTATACCATAGCGCTGTTGATTTCTCAAATCTGATTGGTCAGAAGATGTTAATTTATTTTCCATAAGAGCAGCTCTGACAGTAGTGTAGCTGCAAATCACAGGTTTATATCAATGCACTTGTTCTACTACCTTAATGTTTCTTTAGTAACAACTTACAGGGACTGGTGGAAGTTGCTGGTGTATGGTGGAAATGTTTATTTATCAATTATGGAAGGAGTCTCCAGTGTCAGCATTTTCTAACAGTCGTCAGGACAGATCAGTTTGTGGCTTCGCAGTAATTCTGCTTTCATTCAATTCAATTAAATTTTACATTTTAACAATGGACACTGTCACAAAACAAAGTTTCAAAAAATTCTGAAATAAATGTACATTTTTACATTTTAAATTTAAAGGGAACCCATCCTCATCTGGGTGACAGAGGATAGTGCGATTATAAATCATTTCTCTTCTATAACTGAACACTATAGAGGCAAGCGGTGCTAAGTGTGATGAAAGAAACTTGAGTTTGAGCATCTGAGTCATTTCTGACTTCATTAGAGTTTTACCTTTAAGTCCAAAGTATCAAAGTGAAGTTATCAACTGTTCAGTGATTACAACATACGTGATAAATGAAACTAACGTTTCACAGACATTCCGCAACATTAGTTGTAACTATAAATGGATAAAAAGTACAACGTCTTGTTCTTTAATAAATAAAACCAATAATTGCTGACACATAGCTGTGGTATAAGAGAAATAAAACACTTTGGGACTTGCTATTATAAGAAAATAATCAACTTCGGGGTCATACTGGATCTCTGCTTTGTGTCGTGCCGCATTACTCCACCCCATCATTGATTATTTTTCCCTATAACAGCACAGACGTTGTGTTTTATTCTTTAGTTATGTCAGGCTGTGTATATGCTAGGGGTGAAACTGGGGGAAAAGTCAGAGTATAATAATCATACAAATTAATATTATGCTTTATATCATGGATTACACTGTCAAAGAGCACAACATTATATGCCAAAACCTCAGAAACAAATTGAGTATATTATATCATTTGGTTGGAAAACCTACAAACTTAATTAGTAAAACACGCCCAAGTGGACGAGTTTTATCTTTTCTAAGTACTAATTTGTTCAATCAAGTTTGTTGGTTATTATGTGACTTTCTGTGACATTATTATTATTATTATTATTGATACTCATAATAGAATGTTAATTCTGTATCTATTTCAGATCCTCTGGTCATGTTATACTCTCATACTGGTATATCATCACACCCTTAGTATACACAGTATGTAATGTCAGTGTGTGTTGCTCAGGACTGTTCCTGTCCTCTAACCTGGCATCGGTGTATCAGTGTCACTGTCTGAGCTACAGTCCTCCACCGGCCCAAAGAAATCGAGGTTGAGTTGTGTGACAGCACCCCCTGGTGCTGTGGTGCATAATGGCAGCACACACGGTGGCAAGTGAGGGTTAAAAAGAGGTTAATGCTTCCAAACACACACACACACATACACACACCTGCTCATAGACTCGAAAAAAAAAAAAAAAAATTAATGAATCAGTTCTAAGTTTTAGAAAAGTTTTAGCTTCAGTTTTCAGATGAAATTTCTATCACCTACACATCTACACAGAGGAAAGTAATTATCAACTTCCAGTAAGTCCAAAAAAAGAACAAAAAAAAGCTGAAATTTTAAAAGCTGCTCTTTTAAAATTAAAAGTGTTAACAAAAGTTTTTGTTTTTTTTTTCATTTCTAAGCACTGACTGTATGTTAATGCCAAAACAAGTCAGTTGGTCCATGTTGTAGATATTACAGCTTGTTGACAGATCTAAAGATTTCTCATTGATTATGGCACTAGCTTTTTGTCCATCATTAAGAAATGATATATTATATATATACAGTGCTGTGCAAAAGTCTTAGGCACATGCAAAGAAATGCTGTAGAGCAAAGATGCCTTCAAAAATAATGAAATTAAATTTTTTGTCTGAAAAGTGGTCTCTTATGTCATCTGCTGCTTTCTTTACTGACCTACAAACATTTTTCTGTAACATTTAATTTTGTGCTGGAAAACTAATGTTTGGAATTCTAAAATGTTTTTGTACTGAATCAATAATGTAGAAGTCATAAAATAAACATCTATAACAAAGTTCATACTAAAAAAAATAGGGTGCCTAAGACTTTTGCACAGCACTGTATATATGTATGTATATATATGTATATCATCTGCTGAATCTTCATCAGGCTGAATAAGAAGAGTGAAGAAAAGTGCATCATCTTGAAAAGAGATTTCAACAGTACAGCAGTACAGGAAAGACAGTCAAACAGGAAAGAATAGAAATATGAGGAAATATGATGCACAATATAAACCTTTTTATTTAACTTATTTTACAAGGGTTGTCCTATGCACAGTTTTCCATTAATAATTATAATTCAAACCTGAGAAATGAAGAGTCCAAAATCAAAAGTGCACCAGAAATCAAATCACAGTTGATCATCTTTTATCAGAAAGATTGATTCTCAAGCAAGAGATGAAGGAAATGAAACAGAAAGACAGAACAGATCAGAGATCACAAATTGTTGAAGAAATTAAAGATATAAACAGACATCTTTTTAACTCTAATGGTGTTAAATCTGAAGGTCTTTGCAGCTATTGTGGTAATATACTGAATATCTGAAAGATTAAGATTGAAATAGGACTATGTATAGAACTGCAGATTTATTTCAAAAACATTGATGAATCAAAAAAGATGATTAAAAAAAAAAAAAACTGAACCCCTGAAACTCAAATATTAACCAGGCCATCTTTTTCCATAAGATTTCCATTATTTTCATTAAATATTAAATCTTTTTTTTTTTTTTTGCATTGGGAACCATAAAGGCAGGAGCATGGTATACACAGATAACTCAGCAAGTGCAAATGTATTTTAATGCAGTACACCAATCATAAGTGCATTCCAATACTGCCACATGCCTTCATCACTTCCCCTTGAAGAAATCCCTATTGTAAGATTTAAGGCTGTTCCAATACTTCATCAGTTTATATTCAGTTGATTAGTGTTTGGATAAAAGATAGATCAGCACAATGTGAGCTGGAACTTCAGGGGTGGACAAATCAGTAGCCCAGGTGCCCAAATGCCGTCCAGGCTATTCATTTTTTATTCAGAAATAAAACGTATTCATTACTGACTTTCGCAATAAAAGTTTTCATCTGGTGTCTATGTTCAAACGTAATGCGCTTAACATTGATGCAGTGCAGCTCAACACTGTAACGACAGTGTGTTCTTCCGAATCCCACCTCCTGCTGCACTACACACATCGGCCAATGTGATCTGGCCGTCAGTAAAACACAGTATATCCTTTCAGAATCGGGAACACGGGAATAAAATGACTAACTGGAGCGTAAAACTGTCATATAACTCTCTTGCTTACTACACCCAGTCACCTCGCAGTTAAACATATTGACATAAGATAAAGATGCTAGATGCCAGAGTCGTATAATATCTTTTAGATAGAACAGAACAAAACATTGGCCTAGGACTTGATGACATTTTGCAGAAACGTTGTTAAAATAGGATATTGATCATATACTCGTACCATACCCTTAGTCTGTATTAATGCACTTAACTAGCTGACTAGCTTATCATACATTATTAGATTACATTAAATAGTCACCGGGCGACCAAAGCATGGGACTGGGCAGCACATTAGAGCTTTCACTTGACCGGTAGGGTAGCATAATGGATTTATGATTTGTCTACCCCTGACTTGTCTAGAAGTCAGTGCTAATTGATAAAATTGTACTTTTATTACAGGAAAAACCTCTGATGTCTCCGCTAATATCATTATTCTGTCGGATTGCTTGTGGTTTGAAGGAAACCGAGCTCAAATCGCCAAGGAAACTCGTTATCTAGGGCAAGTTTGTTTTAAAAATAAATCCAATTTCACTACACACTGCTCTCTTTGTGCTGCAAGTGGCACGTCGACTTTTAGAGAGAACAAGACCAAAGGCACCAACTCAACTGTTTCTGCCTTTGTTTTTGGCGATGTATAAGAACTTAAAGAGGCCATGAGAAGATAATTCTCTCTGTAAATACCAAAAGCTCTTGACATCAGTTGAGTTTCAGGAGTGCACATGGACCACCAGGTCAAAGTCAGGCTTTTGTATATTATACACATTTTGTTGTGACATTTTAGCATTATCCCAATGCTGAGTCATAGTTTGGTGCATCTTCCTTTAACATTTTAGCACCTGCTCAGTGAAATGGCTTCATTTGCACCAAACCTGATAGATTTTCTGTGCAGCCTGAGACTCGGTGGCGTATGACTGTAATACTTTGGTCAAAAATATTGCATATTGACCAAATGAGGTAGTGCATCTCAGGGTGCAGCATAACAACAAGACTGATTACAGCAAAGAGATAAAGGTAGAAGACAGGACACAGCAGTAGGACAAAAGGCTTGTTACGTGTCCTCTATGCAGAACAGAGGATTATGGCACCTTGTTTTAAGGCAGTCCAGTTTATTCACTAGAGCTGAGAGGAAATGATTAAAGGACAAAAAATTAGCAGAAGAAGTCTGAAATTCAGCTGTGTGAGAAAATGATGATCTGCATCCAATCAGCAAGAAATGGTGTAGCAGAATGAAGAAAGAATAAGGACAACTACAATAAAGGAAGAGGGAAAACAGAGAAAGGAAGTTGTATCAGGAGTAAGATTTCTGTCGAGAGTGACGGGTGGTTTTGCGTTGCGTTACAGAGAAAGAAGCTCGGCGCTGAGACGTACCGTCGTCTTCGAAGCTTAATGAGGACACCACCTGCTGGAGACAGACAGACAGACAGACAGATACTTTTAAACATTTTATTACAGTAGGAGAAGGACCAGAGTGGTTCAAGCTAACAGGAAGGCTATGGTAAGGCAAATAATCACTCTTTACAACCGTGGTGAGCAGAAAAGCATCTCAGAACACACAACACGTCAAATCTTGAGGTAAATGGGCTACAGTGGCAGAAGACCACATCGGGTTCCACTCCTGTCAGCCAAGACCAGGAATCTGAGGCTACAGTGGGCACAGGCTCACCAAAACTGGACAGATGAAGATTTGAATAAGACTGGGTGACGTTTTTCCAGTTTCGATGAGCTTGTGCCCACTGTGGCCACAGACTCCTGTCAGTTTGAACCAGTCTGGCCATTCTGATCTCTCTAATCAACAAGGCATGTGAAAATGACAAGAGATCAGCAGTTACTGAACTTCTGAAAACAAACATGCCACGGACAAAGTCATGAGATCACATTTTGCATCATTCTCATGTTTGATGTGAACATTACCTGAAGCTCTTGACCTGTGTCTGCATGACTTTATACGTTTCACTGCTGCCACATGATTGGCTGATCGGATAATTGCATGAATGAGCATACTATGTATTCATGTGTACTAAGCTCTTGTATTTTTAGTTTTTTTGTGTGTGTTACACCTCTGTCCACCACTGACTCAATTAAATTATATGATTGTATGATTCTTTCCTCCGTACCTGAGTGCATAGAGCAGATCTTCCCTGACCAGGTGAAGATGCAGAAAAGATGGAGGAAGGTTTCACAGGCTCTTTGGTAGGTTCAAGCATTCCCTAAGAGAGATAAAGAGAATGAGAGCATTGTTTTTTTTTAAAACCATTTTAATTTAAGAACACATATCTTATTTCTTTTTTATCATGCTTAACCGAGTTATTATTCATGTAATTCTCTTAAATCATTGGTATACTGCTGTACACTTGGATGATCTTATTGCTCACTCACTGAAGACCAGAAAACATTTCAGAACCAAGATGTTATTAAACCGTCTAAAATTAGTAGGTTGTGTTGACTACTAACAAACTGACAACTAAGTATGCTGAAAGCATTTTAGACTTTTTACAGCTTGTAATCTGATCATTTAATGATTAGTGCATTAGGATCATCGCAGTAAACTCTGAATCTGCAGCAACTGTGCACAGTATAATAAAGGAATGAATAAATGAATGAATAAAGATTTCCATGTGGCATTTTGCCACAATTAGCTATGATTTAGTTTTGGAATTAACTCACCAGTCCAGCAGCGAACATGGGTACGATGACGGGCTGCTTGTTCTGACCAGTAAACAACTACAAATGAGATAAACATATGAAATTCAGATCTTACGGTATTTTAACTGCAAAATTACAGAACAAAAATATTTACAATTTCAAAAAAAAAAAAAGTTTACATCATCTTCCATTAATAAGTGAAAAATGGTTTCTTCTTATTGGCTACAAGCAGTTGGGATGATATTGGGTAAGGGAAACAGGTCCATACAAACAAACTATTAGCATATAATGAAAATTAGCATAAAGTTAGGAGAGTAAACATGCTCAAATAACATTCTTAATGAAATATAACATCATGACAATATGGCAAGATGACAAGATAATGCAATGGGGGTGCAAACAAGATATCCAGAGCTAATTTCACACCAAGATTTCAACAATTTTTAAAAATGGATTTTTCTCATTAATGTGTTATATATGCTTCAGAGATAAATATCAAATTAGTAAAGTTTTGTATTAGATTTCAGAACTGAAAACAGAAACGGTTCTTCATGGTGTACACAGAACTTGTTTTACCAAGATCCCAAATAAAGAAGCTAACTTGCATGTGCAATCTGATGAAGGAATAACAAAATATGAGAAATATAGAAACAACTAAATAACAAATAGGACATGTAATCTCAGTAAAGAAAACAATATTTAAATGAGTTTTTTGTGTGAGCTCATTGTTCTTGCTAGCGGTTACAAGAGCTTTGGGAGATTCCCGGAGGTACAAAACAGAAACTTGCCATGCATATGTGTAATTATGAGTTTAAAGGCGAGTGAGAGACTGAAAAAAAAAAACTGTTCAAAACATGATATGAATGCAAGAAAGCAGACACATTTACTTGTGTGTTCTTTACATCAGGTAAATGTGAATGAAAACCTTTTCACAGGCTTTTTATATGACGTTAGCTTCGGAGGTACAAATGTGGGGTGAATATCTATTATAAAACCAACTTTGCTTAAAACTTTCTTAGTATTCTGAGATACCAAGACATACTTTTGAGAAAACTGAATAAAATATTTTTATTCTGCTCTCAAATGGTGGAAACAGGCTTACACAAATTTATTTCCTGCCCCTCGTTCAGATATTATGAATGCATTTGTGTTGAGTCTGTCCCGCATTTAAGTACAAAACACCCCAACCCACATATTCATGAGGTGCTGAGCCTTAGACTTTTGGAGACTTCTACATAAAGGCACTCTCTGTGAAGTATGTGTAGAGATTTGTAAGTGTTTTCTACGTACAATGTTGTAGATTCCTAGGCAGTCCAGCATAACTCTGTTGCTGTGTGAGCCGACCCATTGCACCTTGAGGCCGTGGGCACTGTGGATGTCCAACAGGTGGTGCCACATGGCTACAGACTCCCTGAGACAACATGGGCAAAAAAGAAGAATGAAGTGTTCTAATCTCTGCACCCGTCTACGTCTGCAGGTGCAGCCGTGATATGTGATATTTAATAAATAAATACTTGAAGGAATTATGAAATGATATACCAACATGGTACTAATATTTCACATAAGATAATTAGAATTATTGAATATAAATTGTGTTACAATTTATTAGGATGTGAAAATGTCACTTTTGGCCGAACATGGGTATGACACCTGATCTCCGCATGGTCCTGGGGCTCCAGCAGGGCCTGGAGGGTCAGCACATCTGAGTCCTCTGGAGCCATCTCTGAAGGGAAAGTGCTTTCGAAAAGATGCTGCAGTTTGTGACTCAACCCAAACTGACAGAGAACGAGAAACATAGAGAATGACATGAGAGGAAGTAAGTGATACCAACAGAGAGTGACAGAAAGAAAAAAAAGAAATATAAGGGCATCTTTCTCTTTTTTTTCTTTAGCTGTTTTAGTGTTCATCAAGCCTGTGACTGAAGCAACCTTCAGGGAAAAAAATTAATACATTTTAGCCTGTGTAATACCACAGTATGCAATTCCATGTATTAATGTTACACACACAAACATTTTAGAAAATGGACCATAAACTGACCAGGCCAGATAGAACATGAAATTTTTAAGTTTATGATAATTTATGGGGAATCCATACTATTCTCTCATTCTGTATCATTATTTTGTTCTCCTTGTACATTCAGCAAGAGTATGGGCTTCATCAAACTACCAACTACCTCATCAAATATAGCCTTGTTTACCCACACATCATCTGCCATTTACACACATCATAGTGTGATGGGGAGGTAGACGTACTGATAATAATGATAATAATTAACGGTAGACTTTAAACTGGGCCCAGACCGTGGAGTTTCCAGTGTTTTAAAACATCTAAAAAGTCAACGAAAACTTGTTTAAGTCATACATATTTATGTAACGACCATAATATAGTGCGGTTACAATTTTTCTCACTTTGATCAGTCTGCACTTTCAACATTACTTCCATCAAAAGCCATAATCAAAAATGTTTTTAAGGTTTATAGTAACTTTCAAATCAAAAGTTTAAAAGGGATGTGAAAAAAGCACATATAACTAAAAAAAAAAACCCCAAAATTTCCCCAACATACCAACACATTGTCAGACCGGAGGCTATCAGTAGAGGGCGCTGTTGCAGTACTACTTTTCTGTTCCTCATCAAACGCTGCCCACGACTCCTGCTGTACCTCATACTCCTCGTGCTGCCCAAACTCTGCCCAACTTTCACCTGTAGAGCCTGCTAGACCTCCAAACGGAGCCGAACTAAAATCTGCAAAGCTATCGCTTGGGGGGAGTTCTGAACACATCATTTCATGATTATTATTGTTGTCGTCATCATCATCATCATCATCTTCTGCAGCCAGCTCCTCTTCCTCCTTCAAGTCCTTCAGGGTGTCTGTGTCTGCAAACTCATCGTGTGAGGAGCAGTCTGATAATGCAGTCACAAAGTCAGCAAATCCCTCTTGACTCAAGGATTCGGTCTGGCTGACATCTGGAAGACCCTGAGTGGCGTCCCTGAAATCTCCAAAGTCCTCATCTGATTCCACTGAAGACCCACCTACAATTCTCTTAGCTTCCCTTATAACTGGATATGCCTCCTCATCATGGACCGTCCCCACTGTTGGGTCAACAACAGGCAAACACACTTCCTCAAAATCTTCTTCCACTTGTTCCACTCTTCCAGGAACCACAAGGGATCCTTTAACCACGGGGCTTACTGGAGTCTCGTTACAGTTCTCAACGTTTTCCTTAAACTGTGCACCAGACATTTGAATATTCTCCGCCACTGGTACCAGCGATGTATCAGCAACATCTCCAAGATCTTCAGAGCCACTCTGAATCTTTATTTCACAAAAGGAAGCACCAGAAGGCCCACAAAGACCAGAGAGTGCATCGTCTTCCATTTCCTCCTTTTCCATTTTTTCCTTGTTGCTTTGATCCTCACCTGGCAGATTGGACTCGACTTCCTGGGATTCAGTTACCCCATTTCCTGCCAGAGTGTCCCTAGCCTCAGACACCTCTTTCTGGGAGATGTTATCCTCCAATAACTGATGAGAATCAATGGGGCCCTTTGATCTAGAAGCTTTGTCAGTTTCTGTGCTGGAATCTTCTGCTCTAGACGCTAGCACAGATTCTGTGCTGCTGGAGCTAGTTAATGGAGGCCACTCCAGCTCTTTACCAGTGCAAAGTGTGATGGGTCCATTGCTAAGGCAATGTCCCACTTGATCTGTGTTTGGGTTGTCACTGTGCTCATCTTTGCTGCCCCGTTTTAAATCCTGAAGTTTAGAGGTGCTATGCTTCCCTATAATAGAGACCACAGAGTGCTCCCCCTGGGAGTCAGGGGACAAAGGGCCATTGATGAGAACTTTAGATACCTCCAGGTTTCCATTCTCACAGTCCACGGCATCATCAGTCTCGTATACCAGTGACTCAGTATATGGCGCTTCCCGGTCCTTCGTTATTTTTTCTGTATCTTCAAATGCCAACTCTTTCTCTGGCTGACCGACACTCTGTGTAAACGTGTTGTATAGGTCAGGAGGCGAGGTATCTGTCTCATACGACTGATTGAACGCAGTGGGCGTGTCGTACTCTGAGAAGCTGAAACTGGATGACACACCACAGCTGTAACCTCCGAACTCACCAAAGTCGTCTTCGTCTTCCTCCTCTCCGTCCTCATCCAGTGGAGGGGGGGAGGAGGAGTACATGCGGACGACGTCAGGCTCCATGATCCTCTAGTGCCACCTAGAGGACACATAAACCTAAAAAAAAAAAGGAAAACAAAGAAACAGATTCTGAGCCTGGATTGGATGTTGCAACCAGATCTATGGTGCAATTATTACTCTTGAGCTAACAAGTATTATGATGTATTACAGCAGTAAGCGTCAAAAATGTTGAACACCAATGTCAAATCAGTCATACTCTACGAAACAGAAACATGGTGGACCACAGTGTCAACACCCAAAAGCTCCAGACCTTCATCAACACCTGTCTAAGGAGTCCAGTGTTTGCACCAACCAATCCACTACTACTACGATGGATTTCTCATTAATATGACATTGCACATTGCTGGAAAATGGTGAGTGAAAAAAGAAGCTCTTGTTTTCTTGTTTTTAGGGGCTAACAGCTAAACCTGACCATTGTACCTTGTGTTTAAGACTACTGAAATTTTTCCTCCTGTTAAACACCACTGTAAATGAGATAGCAATAGCCAACTATGATATCAGTGTGACACACAACCATTAACCTGTCAAAGGAATAACAAGAAAAATACAACAGTAACCAACAAAATTAGCACCAGAATCACTAAACATGAGAATAGAACCTTACAGCCATGTTGCCTGACCACTGTGCAACCACACGTTAGGTAACAAGGTCAGCACAAACAGCTTGTGTTACAGTCTCGGTGTCTGTTCAATCAACTGTCTGTATGCACATCGATTTTAAAAAGAACAGGAAAGCTGTACACAGACAGAGTAAAGCATAGAACACTCTCCATTTTCCTTGTACTGGCTGATAATATAAATAATTCATTTGCACACTGGTGCCCTTTCAGGAGATGCCACGTCAGGAGTGTAACAATACACACATTTTAGATTCGATACGATACAGTGGTGTCTCAATACGATGCTATTTCAATACAGCAAAAATAAGCATTGTGTGAATATGCGTCATAGGTTTACATTTTCAATTGTATAGAACAATGAACATTATAAAAGTATAATATTTGACACTTATGACATAAATGACAGTGCTTGTGTGATACATTCAGACTCTTAGCAGTGTATAACACACCAAAAGCTGTGCATTAGAATATCACAAAATTAAACATGGCTAAACTTTCATTAGCGTGACTCAAAAAAGGGGGTGTCTCTGAAGCACAGATCTTTTCCCATTTTGCGGTTAGCTTGTTGCGCCGTCAGAGTTACGCAGCTCTCTGTAGCCTTAGATATCTTTTTGAATCCTGCTTTAATTAAATGTAGCTGAGAGTTTGCTGAGTGTATGCAGTGTATTAGCTGTATGTTTGCTGTATTAGTGCTGGTATGTTGTTCATAGATACAGAAGATTTGGCACACTGTAATGTTTCGGTCCACCAGAAGTATTGGCACACTGTAATGTTTTAGCTGTCAGCGTTGTAACTCCCAAACACCAGAGCTGAACATTTGAGGGAAATCTTCCAGCCTTTGCTTGCTGCTAAATCCAAAGCTAGTAAACACTGATGCTAGTGTGTCGGTTCTCAAAAACAGTGTGCTTATATGACGTCTTTCCTGAATCGAGATTAAGAGGAAGTTACTTTTTCATAGGAGGAAGTATGGGCTTGATTAAGTTTAAAAGTTTATTTCCGTTCACATAATATGTGGAGTTTTATGAGAAATGCATTTATTACTTTATTACTTTTATTACCTTTAATACTTTATTATGCAGCCCATTGAATGAATGTTTGATATGCATACGTACCTAGTCGAGAGCCTAGAAATCACTGCTATTTCATCTTATACTAACAATCTGAGGTTCTGTTTTTTTCAACTAGGCCTATTCCCAACTAAGGACTACATTTAAGTAAAATCCAACTTATGTCACCTCCAGCTTGGATGAAAAGGCAAATTAAATATGGCAGTGGTGGATCAATAGTGACTACTGGCTGGAAGGTTGTCAGTTTGTGTCCTGGTACTGCCAAGCTGTTAGTGTTGGGCCCTTGAGAAAGGCCCTAAACCCTAAAACGCTCAGCTCTATTGTAAGTCAATTTGGATAAAAGCATCTGCCAAATGAGTAAATGTAAATAACAGATAAGCCATAAGAATACGGTATTATGCTTTTTTTTTTTTTTTTTTTTACAATGTTAAAAGAGTAACCTTTAGCAGCCCTATTGGTTAATGAAGAGCAAACTAATCAAGACACAATTTGGAATGAAAACCTATCTCTCACACACACACGCACACACACACACACACACACTCTGTTTAAGCACTTAGTACTGTGATGTACAAAATGATGTTTGCAAAATTTGTATATCTGTTTTAGTATATTACGTAACTAGTATGAAACATTAGTTCCATGTTTACTACTTTGTTTGTTATAGTTTTTCTCCCGATGATGCCACAGCCAATCAGAGTCATCTGTGGAAAACTCAAACCATCCCATCTGGCACCAACAACCATGCCACGGTTACAGTCACAGAGATCACACTTTTTCCCCCCATTCTGATGTTTGAGGTGAACATTACCTGAAGCTCTTCACTTGTATCTGCATGATTTTTTTGCATTGCGCTGCCGCCACATGATTGGCTGATTGGATAAATGCATGAATGTACAGGTGTATAGGTGTTCCTAATAAAGTGGACAGCGAGTGTACGTAAATGATGCATGGTACCTACCATAGAGAAAAAAATATTTAAACCACCATGATATGCTTTAGAAATCTAGTCATGTCTAGTTTTGAATTGGAAATAAAATGATTTCCACAAATTTCCAGTCACAATGATATTTCAGTTGGAATTTGAATTAGAATTTGACTGATTTGAGGGCAGTTGATGACAAATATGTCCCTGCCAAAAACCAACACACACACACACACACACACACACACACACACACACACACACGATTAGAAAGAGTAAACTGATCTCAGGTAAACTGATCTGTCTCTTTGTCTTCACAGATGCTGAAACTCGATCCACAGATCCAGCTGACTGCATCTCAAACCCGCCTCCCACTAAATATATTTGATTTACAAGTCAAATGTCAAATCAAGTGTATGGTTATCCTGTCAATACACACATGAGTGCAAATGTTTGCATCCCCCATGACTGCTGGGTGGAAAAAAAAAAAGTAAGAAAACGTACCTACCACAATCAAATCAAATATGGACATATCCTGAAATCAATCCAAAACATAACGCAGAACAAGTAGAAGGGTGTGGATCATTATCCCTGAAAGGATTCCAAAGTTTGGGGTTTGAAGTTGGTTGGAGGCAGTGATAAAAGCAAATGAGCAAGCAAGTTAAAATTGAACCTGATTTATTTCACATTTAGAAAGGGAGATGCAAACTTTTGAACTGATATCATTTGGATTTTTCAGCGTTAATATCTTAATATGCAGTACTTCAACATTTTTGTTACTTGCGGTTATGACGGTACATCTTCAGCAGGCGCTTCATCCTGGTCAGGTTGGATCGTGGTGGATCTGGAGCCTGTGGGCTGATTTTAGTCTGTGCAAATTTGACTTCTAATCAACCCTTGCCTTAAAATCTGTTCATAGATTCACGGTGTTTTGGACGATCATGTGGCAGCAGAGCAATTAATGTGGTTAATGCAGTGTTAATGCAGTAATGTGGCAGCCAGTTAATGCAGAAAGTCATGCAGATACAGGTCAAGAGCTTCGGTTAATGTTCGCATTAAACATCAGAACATGAAAAATAATGTGATCTCAGTGACTTTGATCATGGCATTGTTGTTGTTGTTGTTCAGACAGTCTGGTCTGTTTGGATATGCCAGAAACTGCTGATCTCACCTTGCCTGGTGGTGGTGGTGTAATGGTGTGGGGAATGTTTTCTTGGCACACACTGGGTGCCAATGGAGCATCATTTGAATGGCATAAATGTAAATGTAAATTTGAATGCCACAGCATATCGGAGTATTTCTGGGAACCCTGTGCATCCCTTTAGGGCCACAATTTACCCATCATCTAAAAACTGCTTCCATGAACATGCCAGTGAGTTCGGTGTACTTCAGTGGCCTTCCCAGTCATCAGATCTGATTTAGTAGAGCTCCTTTGGGATGTGGTTGAACGGGAGATTGCAGCATGGATGTGCAGCTGAACAAATCTGCAGCAGTTATGTGATTCAATCATGTCAACATGGTCCAGAATCTCAAAGGCATTTTTTTCTTACACATTGTGGAATCCTTGCCATGAAGATCGGAAACTGTTCTGAGAGCAAAGACGGCACAACCCGCTATTAGTATGGTGTTCTTTAAAAAATGTAAAAGTAAATTGTATTAAAGTATGAACAATATGTTGGATATGCGGAAATATTATAAAGAGCAGCGAATGCTAGACCCATAGTAACCCTTCAGGTGTTTACTGGTGTTGCACCACCTGATACACTTGTACCTACACCACACACACTACTGCTGTACTGAGAATAATCCACCATGTGAGATACACACACACATACATACATACATATAGGCCTATACACTGCATTAATGGACAGGGTAGGAAAAGTGCATTATGGGTATTCTGTACCTTCTAGGGTACTTAATTTGGACCCTAACCTTAAGCATGATATCATGAGCACATTGGATGCTCTCCATTATGCTTTCTGACTTAAAACTTCCAAAATACAGCGCAAAATAAGGCTTAGTTGCGGAAATACCAATAGACTCGCGTGTTTACAAAACACTGGCTAAAAGTCTGCACTCGTATTAAGACAAATCCCGCCTCCTGAGCCAGGATTGGCTGGTTCCACCGCGCTTCGTGCGCTTCGATTGGATACTATTTCCAACTCACGCGCAGTCTGCGGCGGAGCGCTGAAATGTTAGCCAATCATGGCGAGGAGGCGGGGCTTTCCGGAATACGGATGGGGAGGAAAAAAAACAGTCAAGTAGCCTATTTGCTAATTTGCTAATTCGTCAAAATAGCAACAACTGTTTTGACACCTTTTAACACCGAGCGCCACGTTACACAATTAACTGTCAAGTTAATTAACTAAGCTGTTTCGTTCATTTGCAGCTGTCTAATTTGAAGGTAGCTCTCTAACGTTAACGTCACCTGTCAATAATATAAACATGAGAAATGTAAATAGAGAACAGCTTCACGCGCAGACAGTCTTACCTTCATTTAGCTTTTAGATATAATGATGACATTTTCACTAAATTAGCAAAATAAGGCTTAGTAATCCACTTTGTTCCTGACACCAGTGCGTAATTAGTGGGTAAAGTTCATTTCTGTACACCTCTGAAATAGGTCTCTTTTCCCAGCATGCCATAGTCCAACAGTCTTTCGTTGCTAATGGAAAAAACCGCTGATGTTAGCATCGGCCATACGTCAACACGTCCGCCATATTGGAAGGGACTAGGCACAACGGTATGTTAATTGAAGTCTAGGGAGAGATGCGGGTCTACCTTGATAAATCTTATAACTTGCTTCATGTTCAACCGACTTGCTTTGTTATTGACGTCTTAGATATCGTAGCTGACGATAACGTAAATATATCTAATATTCAAATTAACCCAATTGCTGAAAACGTCAAATAAATAGTGGGATGTAGAATAAATTTTCAGTTAGACAGAAACCATTGAGATGAAACCTGCCACTTCTGAGCAAGTGTTTTACTGACACATTCATATCTACTACACCATTAGTTAAAATAGCTCGGGTCTGCATCCGGGTTCTCCGGTTTCCTTCCACCTTCCAAAACCAAGCTGAAAGCTGAATTGGCTATGCTGCCACCCATGATGAAATCCTAACTAATTCATAAACCAAACCTTTGTAACCAAAGAAAATGAAATCACAGAGAACGAAATGAAAATGAAATCACAGAGAAACTTTTATTCTTCTCCTGTTACACAGATAATATCATTTGTGCACTCATAATAATAAATCCAGAAAAGTATCATTGCAAATCATGATATTTCTTTTTATTTTATTTATTTTTTTAACTAAAATGATTACAAAACATTACAATGTTGTGATTATTTCTGAACTGATAGAAATTAGATGTGAATATTAAATCCTGTATGGTAAAATATGACAATATGGTTAAATATACAGTATGCCTGGTATTTTGTACTTTCTATGCATGAATATGTTTCACAATTTTTGCTTGATCTTCTTCCTCTTTACTGTCTATCTACTACTTGAATCATTCACAATCAATGTCTACCTCCATTATTCTTTCTACTCCTCTTCCAACTCTCTTTTCAATTCACTCACTTTCATGTTTGCATCCAAGAAGCGTTCCTCTTTGTTTCTAGGACCATTGTACCCTGAGAGATCGATCTGATCAAGTTTACAGGCCTCGAGGGCTTTTATAAGCCGTTCTCTGGGAATTTTCAGGGCCTCATGATTTGGCAAGTGAAAGACTAAGCTAACATGATCCCAGACATAAAACTCATGAGTATATAGCCTTTGTACTTCTCCTGAATCAAACTGATACCAGTGGGTTTCACAAATGCCTTGTGCTTTCCAGATAATCTTCCCATCCTGATAACGAACCCACTCACTCGCTTCAAGATGCGGGTATCCTCCAAAACGCTCGTTATCCTCAGGACTGTGAATCAGCACAGTGTACATAATCTCCTGTCTGTAGGTGACGGTCTCATACACTCTGAGAACCGGCTCTTTTCCTCCACAGTTCTGTTCCTTGTACCATTCCATCAGATCAGTGAGGGCAAATGTGAAGCGATAATTACCGTAGCGAGATTTCTCTAGTTCAAATGCGGGTGATGTGGTGAAGCTCTCCAGAAATGGCTCCTGTTCATTCAGCTGTTGTGCTTCGTTTGGGAATTTCCTCTCCTTGTAGCGTTTCTCTGCTGATCTTTTCTCCTCTTCATTGATTTTTAAGTCCCACCATAAGAACTCACTTTCAAGAGGATTGAACTGCTCAGACTTCAGTATCCCCTCAAATCCTGTCTCCTCAGTAACATGGGCTACATCTGAAACCCAAAATTCAACTGGAGTTGGGTAGGGTGGGATCTCCTTTCTTAAGTACTTCATCATGGGAGGCTGAGGGTTCACCAGGAGCATTCGCTCTTTCAGTCTCTCTAAACTCACATGCTGTCCTCTGATGAAGTGCTCCATTATTCAACGTGAATTCTCTCTCTGTTGGATGTTAACCTACAAAGATATGCAGCGCTCAGTGTAAAAATAACTTATGTACACAAGAATAATTCTATTTCACGTGATCTCATAGTATACATAGTTAATATGTTATTAACAGTATATGGTATATAGCATATATGGTTATTATATAGTATATAAACTATATATAAAACAGTATATACATTTGTTAGCATGTAAAGAAGTTAAATTGGTTGTTTTTGTTTTTTATAATTTTAGTTTCATACCTCTTCAGGTTGCTGTGTTTGTGCATTTGCCATTTTTCAGAGTGTGGATCAGACAGCCAAGTGAAATGACTGGTGTAATCAGGTGACTGATGACTGTTAACCTCCCAATGCTGCCTTTATATCATGTGCCGCGTCCCCTCCCATATCTCAGAGACATTCTGTGGAAATGGAAACTTAAGGGCTGTACTGAAGTAGAGCTTGTGGAATGACACAATAGGAGAAAGGAAATAGTGTAGGCACAAAAAGGGAGAGAGCCAGTGTCCTTATGGTTAGTTTAGCTATATTATCCATTTCTCCCATTTGTTTAAGAACAAGTTTTCTTTCAATCTTAGTGCTTATGCTAATTTCTTCCTTTCTTGGATAATATTTAAAGGCTTGTTTAGCAGCTGCAGGGAGAATCTTAAATAAGTATCTGTCTGTCTTTAATATTACTGGTGTGAAGTAGCCCAGATATAAGGCGGTACACAACAGTGAAATTTTTATATCCCAACACATTAATCAGAACTGAATGTAAATCTTTCCAAAATGATACGTTTTTCACAGCTCCAGACTCATATGTGTGTGGTGTACATTTAAGCAGCCACATTTTCTCCATGCAGCATAGTTGTTGTGTTGAGTCTTTTATTTTATTTATTTATTTTTTTTAGGTAAAAAAAAAATGGAGTAAATTTTTCCTATTGAATTCTCTCTGAATCCTACGGTTACTACAATATTTTCAAAATTTCACTTAATGATGAGGTATCGACCCACCTTATCTTTTATTTTTTTATATTGTTTGTATTTAACCTACATATGTATATATATTTTTTATATCTTAATCTTTTCAGTGTCTGGTGTGCTTATTGGGAAAGATGAGTTTCCAGTCAAATTAAATGTACTGTAACTTCTCCTTGCTAAATTTGGCCATTACTTTTGAAAGTGGATTTTCCACACAAACTTCCTCAAAAACTCTGCCATAACTCTAACCAACCCTAACCAATCACTGGGCATAAATATGTAGCCATTTCACCAATTATCGTTATATATTGATTTTGTAGGCCTTTCAGAAGAGTAAGTTTGAGCAATTTCAAATGACCTGACTTCAGCCTACACACATCCTTTACATGTCCAACTGATTATGAATAAACCTTTTGAGATTTAAAAACAAAAACATTTATGTAATCTTCAGTACAATTGTGCATTTCTCCAAGGGATCATGGTGCCAAATATGTAGCCATGTTACATGTAAATCTGATGTCTTCAGCAATGACAAAGAAAAAGGTACTACTAAACAGTGTTTTCTTAGTCTGCTTTTATAAACCAGTAACGGCTGCTGACATCAGCCTTCAAACAGGTATAGACATGTGTAGCAGAGTAGCAGAGCTCTGCTGATATCAGACACCATATCTGGCTGACAAGCATAAGCACACAGCTATGATATAGCAATTAAAAGACATTATGAATTTGTGGAGTCACAGGATTTTCAGATTAATGGGAGAACCAGAATAGTATATACACTCCCTGAACACTATATTAGGAACACTATGCTAATACTGGGTAGTGCCTCCCTTTGCTCTCAAAACAGTCTCAATTCTTCGTAGCATGGATTTCACAAGGAATCCATTCCTTTGAGATTCTGGTCCACGTCGACATGATTGCATCACGCAATTCCTGCAGGTGAGCTTTGATGCTGTGAATCTCCTGTTCTACCACATCTCAAAAGTGTTCTATTGGATTCAGATCCGGTGACTGGGAAGGCCACTGAAGAGCACTGAACCCATTGTTATGTTCATGAAACCTGTTTGAGATGACTTTTGCTTTGTGACATGGTGCATTAACATGCTGGAAGTAGCAATTAGAAGATCAGCAACAATACTCAAATAGGTTGTGGCATTCAGGCGATGATTGATCAGTATAAACGGGCCCAACGTGTGCCAAAAAAAAAACATTCCCCACACCATTACACTACCTCCACCAGCCTGGCCTGTTGACACAAGGCAGATTGGGTCCATGGATTCTTTCTGTTGGCTATAAATTCTGACCCGACCATCTGTGTCATCAGACCAGGCTACATTTTTCCAGTCTTCAACTGTCCAATTTTATGAGCCTGTGCCCCCTGCAGCCTCAGCTTTCTGTTCTTGGCTGACAGAAGTGGAACCCGACGTTGTCTTCTGCTGTTGTAGCGCATCCGCTTCAAGGTTCGACGTGTTGTGCTTTTCTGCTCACCACAATTGTACAGAGTGGTTAACTGAGTTAAGGTACCCTTTCTGTAACTCGAACCAGTCTGGCAATTCTCTCTTGCCCTCTCTCATCAACAACATGTTTCTCTCAGCAGAACTGCTGCTCACTGGATGTTTTTTGTTTATTGCACCATTCTGAGTAAACTCTGTTCTGTGTGAAAATCCCAGGAGATCAGCAGTTATAGAAATATTCAAACCAGCCTGTCTGGCACCAACAATAATGCCACGGTCAAAATCACTCAGATCACATTTTTCCCCATTCTGATGGTTGATGTGAACATTACTCGAACCTACGGGCCTGCATTATGCATTGCATTGCTGCCACACAATTGGCTGATTAGATAATGGCATGAATGAGTAGGTGTACAGGTGAAAAACAGCATTTCCGTTTGTAGTAAAACGTGGCATATTTGATACCCTAATTAAATACACCTAGTTACTATACAGGAACTATAACATGAGTAATAAATAAAAAAAAAATTGAAAGATCTGATGTGATTTAGTGTGGAGATATAGAGGGTCAAATATAAAGGGTTAATATTTATTTGTTTGTTTATCAGAATCAGAATCAGAATCACCTTTATTGCCAAGTACCATGGGTTTACATGTACAAGGAATTTGTCTTGGTGTACTGGTGCTTAGTATAACAGTAAAAATACAAGAAATAAAAATAATATTAATAAGATAAACAAAGTATAGAAATATAAAAATTTAGGAAAATAAAATAAAATAGAGACTGTGCATTAGTGCAGGATGTGCAAAAGTGGGTCAGTGCAAATGCTCACAGCAGTATAGCAGTCTGAGTTTTGTGCGTTAATGTAATGCATATGGAACAGCAAGGTGGGGTTTTTCGTTAATGTAATGACCATGGAGGCAGATAAGAGACCGTGGTGGGTCCTGGGTATTGTTGATGAGACCAGTTGCGGATGGAAAGAAACTGTTTTTGTGGCATGAGGTTTTAGTCTTGATGGACCACAGCCTCTTGCCGGAGGGGAGTGCCTCGAAAAGTTTGTGTCCAGGGTGAGAGGGGTCAGCCACAATCTTAACTGCCCGCTTCAGTGTCCTGGAAGTGCACAGGTCCTGAAGAGATGGCAGATTGCAGCCAATCACCTTCTCAGCAGAGCGAATGACACGCTGCAGTCTGCTTTTGTCCATGGCAGTGGCAACAGCATACCAAATGGTGATGGAGGAGGTGAGTATGGACTCGATAATGGAGGTGTAGAAGTGTACCATCATTGTCTTTGGTAGGTTGAACTTCTTTAGCTGCCGCAGGAAGTACATCTGCTGATGCGTTTTTTTGATGAGAGAGTTGATGTTCAGCACCCACTTGAGGTCCTGGGTGATGATGGTTCCCAGGACGCGGAAGGAGTCCACAATATCGACTGGGGAGTCACACAGGATGATGGGGGCGGGTGGGGCTGGGTTCTTCATGAAGTCTACCTCCATCTCCACTGTTTTAATAGCATTGAGCTCCAGCTTGTTCTGACTGCACCAGATCACCAGATGGTCGATCTCTCACCTGTAGGCAGACTCATCCCCTTCAGAGATGAGCCCAATGAGGGTGGTGTCATCCGCAAACTTCAATAGTTTCACGGACTGGTGACTGGAGGTGCAGCTGTTGGTGTACAGGGAGGAGAGTAGAGGAGAAAGAACATAGCCTTGGGGTGAACCAGTACTGATGGTCTGGGAGTCAGAGACATGTTTTCCCAGTCTCATGTGCTGCCTCCTGTCAGTCAGGAAGTCTGTGATCCACCTGCAGGTGGAATCAGGCACACTCAGCTGGGAGAGCTTGTCCTGTAGCAGAGCCGGGATGATTATATTGAAAGCAGAGCTGAAATCCACAAAAGCATCCTGGCATAGGTTCCTGAGGAGTCCAGGTGCTGGAGGATGAAGTGGAGGGCCATGTTAACTGCGTCATCTACAGACCTGTTGGCTCTGTAGGCAAACTGCAGGGGGTCCAGGAGAGTGTCTGTGATGGATTTGAGGTGGGACAGGATGAGGCACTCAAAGGACTTCATTACCACGTATGTCAGAGCAACAGGTCTGTAGTCATTATCTCCTGTGATCCTGGGGTTTTTGGGGACGGGGATGAGGTCTTGAAGCAGGCTGGCACATGGCATATCTCCAGTGAGGTGTTAAAGAGGTCTGTAAACACTGGAGACAGCTGATCAGCACAGTGGATGGAGAGACACACCCTGCTTCAGGGTGGATGGAGAGACACAGTCTGGTCTGGCTGCTTTTGGTGGATCCTGTCTCTTGAATACTCTGTTAACTGGTGTCCCACAAGGCTCAGTACTTGGTCCTCTTCTGTTCTCCCTCTATACTCGATCTCTTGGTGCGGTCATATCCTCACATGGGTTTTCATACCACTGCTACGCAGATGACACTCAACTCATCCTCTCTTTCCCTCCCTCAGACACTCATGATTCTGCTCGGATAGCAGCACGTCTGGCAGACATCTCCTCATGGATGACAGCTCATCAGCTGAAACTTAATAGCAACAAAACTGTTCATCCCAGGTGATACATCCCCATGTCAGGATCTTGCGATCTCCCTGCACAACTCTCTGATCTCATCTTCAGTTACTGCACGCAACCTTGGGGTAACCATAGACAAACAACTGTCCTTTTCCTCTCACATTGCTAATCTGACATGCTCATGCCGATTTCTCCTTTATAACATCAGAAGGATTCGTCCATTTCTTTCCACACAGGCCACTCAGGTGCTTGTTCAGTCCCTTGTCATTTCAAGACTGGACTACTGCAACTTGCTCCTAGCAGTTGCCATTCGTCCTCTGCAACTGATCCAGAATGCAGCTGCATGACTGGTTTTCAATCTTCCTAAGTTCTCCCACACCACGCCATTGCTACGATCCCTCCATTGGTTTCCTGTAGCTGTCCACATCAGATTTAAAACACTGATGCTTGCCTACAAAGCCAAAAATGGACCAGCACCCACTTATCTTAAAGCACTTATCACATCCCGCACGATACCACGCTCCCGCCGATGCTCTAGCACTGCTCGACTGGTCCCACCATCTCTCAGGGTACAAGGAAGGCATGCATCAAGACTCTTCTCTGTTCTGGCACCTAGGTGGTGGAATGAACTTCCCCTAGATGTCCGTACAGCTGAGTCACTGGCTGTCTTCAAATGACATCTAAAGACCTACCTCTTCCTAAAGTACTTAAATTAGCACTTTATTATTTAAAAAAACCCTTTCTATTGTCTGAGCACTTGAGGTGTGCATCTGTGGAGAGGCCCCACCCCCCTTCAGTGTTTTTTTGTTGTGTCATGTTTTTTTTTCCCCACTAGATGTCGCCCAGCCTTAGTTTTCTTTGTTGTAATTGGTTTCATTGCTTTCACCTGTGTCTTGTTCCCGTTCTGTGTATTTAAGCCGTCCCTTTTGCCTTTGTTCCCCGCTTGTTTATTGTTGTTCCCTAAGCCCCTGTTGTCGTTTTTCGTCGCCTCTCTCGAGTTATTTTTCTTCTGTGTTTTTTCCCTAGCGCCCTCGCCTAGTTTTTTGTCTTTTTTCCTTTTTCTCTTTTTCATTTTTGGCGGTTTTCAGTTCCCCTGCCTCGTCTTCGTTTTTGAGATCCATTACCTTCTTGTTTCTCCCCGTTTTTGCCCTTGTGTAATTTTCTTGACTTTCTAATAAATATTCTTGTGCACTACCTCGGCCTTTGCATCGTGGGTTTACCGCCTCCCCGGTTCGATCCCCGGTCCTGACAAGCAGAGAGGGTTTGCAGGTAGGTTTGCAGTTTGTGATCTGTCCGAGCCCTTTCCAGACAGAGTCATTGGCTGAGAACCACTGTTGTAGTTTCTCAGAGTACAGCTGTGTATTATTTATTTATTTATTTATTTATTTATTAGAAGTTTCAGCAGGCCATGATTTGGCAAATATGCAGCTATGGGCTTTTAGTATGTAGATGTATCTGAGATGGTAGGTCAGGAAGCCTCAGGTGATTTCACATGGATTGACCCTACAGTATACATGTGTAGAAGAGTAAAGTCAAACAGTGCTTAGTGTGTTCTTAGAAAATTTGTGGTTTGTCTTTCTCAGAAGTCTAGATTTGTTATGATTTGTATCATTTATAATGTGAATCATGGCTGTAGCGCTTTCCATAAAGAATCCACAGGTGAATATTACACAAGTGAATATTTTTACTGATATTTGCATTGCATTCATTGAGGTTGTGTGGCTAATTCAGAGTGTAATAACTGTTGTATATGTAGCCAAGTGGAGAAAATTAAAAAAACTTAACGTTGAGCATAAATTGGTGGTGGGCCCTTTAAGAAACTGTGTTTGCGACACTTGCGTTGCGGCGCTCCAGTATGGAACACATGTGCGTGGATTTTAGTGTGAGCAGAGCAACGAACGTAAACTAGTGCTCTGAGTTTGATGCCATTGTTCTGAATTTGGCGAGGACGTTTATGGGTTGCATGCTTGAGGTGGATCGGGTTTGATCACGTTTGGGACACGTGTAAGGACTGGGTATGTAAAATGAATGTTAATGAAGTTTCATTTTCTTTATTTAAAGCCCAGTGCATTTGCCTGGTTGTAGTTGAATCTGTTTACATTGGAATATGCATGTTAAAAACAGTTATGAGTGTTCTTAAAACATTTCATACCTTTATAAAATGATTAGAATGTATTAAAAGATTGTTTTTTTTACTCAACATGTATTTTCATGGAAAACTGAGGAGTTTAGTAGTAAGCTAATGTACTGTTTTCATTTTATTCAAATAGTAGCCTCTACCGTATTTCATTTTATTTTATTTTACTCCATTTAATTTCATTCTAGTGCAATTCAAAAAGACTGAATTTTCCTTTATCTGAACCCTGAACTTTTTGAAGGTTGTGACTCTTCCTGGACTGAATTTATCAGATTTTGAAATCAGTGCTTAATCTCCTGTTTTTTCTTTTTTGTCAAATAAGCACAACAGAGACATAAGATTTACTTTAT
>CM040463.1:4460325-4485546 GCA_022758105.1 Pangasianodon gigas | reverse complement strand
AGTTCTTCTGGAGACTTTGACTGTTGCAATTTCTTCTTCTTTTTGCAGCAAAACCCAGCAGCAGCCTTCATTGTAATTTCTCTCAAAATCATGTGTGGCCAAATTACTGGCTCTCACAAATACAATTACTAATGCAATCAAATTGTCATCCTTAAAAAAAAAAAATCCTGTTACCCTAGGATATAATTACAGGGTTTCATAATAGGGAAATCTCTGTGTTATGTTAAAATGTACAAAACTGGCTATATCTTAAAATCCTCACAGAAAATTTGATACCATAACTAGTAGCAGGTTATTATCATGTAAGTTAAATGTAACATTTGCCTTTATAAAATAACCTATACATTTTCCCAGTAGTGATTTTGTTTCATGGATGTATGGCCATTTGTAGTAGTAGTAGTAGTAGTAGTAGTGACAAACCCACCTGATTTTCAAGTTAAATTTAATGAAATTTAAACCTCTGAAAACATGTTTTGTCAGTGTCCTATGTAGGGGACAACAGGACTTGCTACCTCTCTTTTTCAGGGTCAGGCAGAAAAAAAAATTTAGCTCAGAAATGTTGAGGGGAACTCAAACATAGAGCTGCTATGGTAGCTAACATTATGGTAGCTAACATTTTGTTGTTGCTAACTTAAGTTATTTGGCTCAGTGTAAATTTAAAAGACCTACAGTTGCTCTCTGTCTGCCTTGTATTGCTCTCCTCTCTGGCTCAGTTCTTCTTCTAACTCAAAAACAGTGCACATCCATTGAATCATTTCTGTCGCTTGAGAAATCCTTTCGCCCCATTCCATGTCACACATGTTTATTTGATCATATACTATTGTCACATAATAAGAAAAACCTATGACCACATATGCAATTTTCCATAAGGGGTTACTATTATATATAAAGTATAAAGTACTACATAAAATACTATTTAGAGTTAATAGCACACAAAGACATGAAATTGGTTGTTTCTGTTTTCAAACAAGTATTTTAGTTTCTTACCTCTTCATGCTGCCGTGGATTCAGATTTGCCATTTTTTAGTGTGGATCAAACAGCCAAATGAAACAGCTGGTGTATGCAGGTTTATTCTGATGACGGTCATTTGACTAACGCTACCTTTATATCATGTGCACTGTCCCCTCCCATACCTGATGTGATTGTATGTAAATAGAAACTTACAGGGTTGTAACGAAATGTCATGTCAGAACAAGAATTTGAGATTACTGGCAGAGATGAGGATGTCAGTAAATGTTTTAGGTGGAGCATGTCACTCACCTGTCTAGTTTCTAGTGTCTGGTGTTTGTGTGTGTGATTCATTGTCAAATGCTACATAAAACAAGTTACAACAAAATTGAATTTTGTGACACAGAAACAAAATTTGTAATGCAATCTATAATACAGTCAGTTCTGGAATTATTGTTACCTTTCATAATAAGCAAAAACTTCAGTGAAAAATAGACAATAATTGTAAATATAACATTTGGGCTACAGTTATTAAAATTTTAAAACACTTTCTTGTCCTCTAAGAAAATTAATTCTAAAAAGAATGTAGTTTTTTTTTTCTTAAATAAAGCACTTGAAGCGCTTCCTTCTGTTGGAAGTTAACATTCAAAGATACTGTATATGACCATCAGAATAGGAACAAGTTATAGTTGAGGCCAAACGTTTACATACACCTAGGCTAAAGACATTCAAAATCAATTTTTGACAACTCCACACAAAATGAATGATATTCTGTGGAAAGTCCAACAAGGTTGCCTCAATCTACCAAGACCATGGATGGCAGATGATCTATTTAAAGGCGATTGTCCAGTAGAGCAGTTTGTTCCTGGGAAGCCATGTCTAACAGGATTGAATTTGTAATACAGTCTATAATACAGTCAGTTCTGGAATTATTGTTACCTTTCATAATAAGCAAAAACTTCAGTGAAAAATAGACAATTGTAAATTTAAATTTATGAAAAAAAAAAAAACATCATGTAATGTGATGATAATGAAGCCACTCAGACGTTATACTTTGACTCACTGATGACTGTGCACTGAGTTTATTAACACGTTTTCCCGAAGTGGAGTTTCACGTATTCTCCCTGTGTTCACGTGTTTTTTCCTCCCACATTCTCAGGTTCTTGGGTTTCCTCTCACCTCCCAAAAATGTCAGTAGGTGGATTGGCTGTGCTAAATTTCCCCTAGGTGTGAATGAGTGTGTGAATGTGTGTGCATGGTGCCCTGTGTAAGGGAACAGCCGGCTTGGCCTGGTGCCATCACTAGATGGAGGCAGAAAGTAAACAGAAACATAGCCTAACCAGCTCCCGCTACCAGAGGGAACCAGAGATCATGGTATAAATTATAATCAGTGGCAATCAGCCCCCACCTCTGCCTGGGTCTACATAAGGAGAGCTCTCCACTCATTCAGTGTTCGGTTCTGAGTCAAACTTACTGCATGAATGAATGAATGAATGAATGAATGAATAAGGGACTGAATGAATGAAACACGATGATAATATATAATAAGAATTTATGTCATCCAAGTTTCAAACAAAGCCTTACATGATAAATATAATTGATCAAAAATAATTATATAAATATAATAAATATAACTGATCATGAACAAAAAACCTGATGTTACTGACTACTGCTACAGCTACCAATACAGTTCCAATTTCCCTGGAACTGGAATGAAATTTTTAAATGCAATTTTCTATTGCACTTTATAATGCTAGAACTTGCAACTGTGATTTGTGTGAAAGACTGTAGTTCAATATAAGCATTTTTAACTCAAAAAAAAAAAACAAATTCGTACAGAATGTTCATGATCTAAAATATTTTTTATAGCTCATCTCCATTGATTACCGTATATTACAGCATCTTAAAAAAAGTCAACATAGACATCTCATATTAAAAACTACGTATTGTTTAAATAGTTTTGTTTAGAATAAAACTTATTAGAAAATATTAAAATATTGTCACAGTTTCATAGTTTATAGAAATTAGATGTGAATAATTAATACTGTAGGGTGACCAATTCTATAAAATACCACAACATGGATAATGTCTTGAGTGGTATTTTTTAGTTTCTACACAAGAATGCATTTTCACTGTTTTGCTTGACCTTCATCCTCTTTCTTATCTAACTGCTTCTTCGAATCATTTACAATTATTGGTCTACCTCCATTTTATTTCATCATTTCATATCCTCTTTCAACTCATTCACTTTTATCTTTGCTTCCAAGAAGCGTTCCTTTTTGTTTTTAGGACCTCGGTACCCCGAGAGATCTATTTCATCAAGTTTACAGGCCTCGAGGGCTTCTATAAGCCGTTGTCTGGGGATTTTCATGGCCTTAAAAAGTTTAGTACTTTTTGGCAAGTGAAACACTAAACTAACACGATCCCAGACATAAAACAGATGAGTTTTTAGCCTTAGTACTTCTCCTGAAACAAACTGATACCGGTGGGTTTCACAAATGGCTTGTGCTTTCCAGATAATCTTCCCATCCTGATAACGAACCCACTCACTTGCTTCAAGAAGCGGGTATTCTCTAAAACGCTCGTTATCCTCAGGACTGTGAATCAGCACGGTGTACACAATCTGTTGTTTGTAGGTGATGGTCCCGTACACTCTGAGAACCGGCTCTTTCCCTCCACAGTTCTGTTCCTTGTACCATTCCATCAGCTCAGCGAGGGGAAATGTGAAGCGATAATTGCCGTAGCGAGATTTCTTTAGTTGGAACAGAGGTGATGTGGTGAACTTCTCCAGAAACGGCTTCTGTTCATTCAGCTCTTTTGCTTTGTTTGAAAAGGTCCTCTTCATGTAGTTTTTCTCTGCTGATCGTATCTCCTCTTTTTTGATTTTTAAGTCCCACCATGACAACTCACTTTTAGGGGGCCTGAACTGCTCAGACTTCAGTATCCCCTTGAATCCTTTCTCGTCAGTAACATGCGCTACATTTGAAACCCAAAATTCAACAGGAGTTGGATAGGGTGGGATCTCCTTTCTTAAGTACTTCATTATGGGATCCTGAGCAGTCACTTGCTTTGTCAGTCTCCATAAACTCACATGCTGCCCTGTGATGAAGCGCTTCATTTTTCCACGTGAATTCTCCCTCTATTGAAAGTTAACAAAGACATATGATGCTCACAAAAACAATAAGACACATACTACATTGAGTATCAGAACGCTTTAAAGAACAATTCTGAAAAATTTCCATTTAAAACCCATTAAAACATTTCCCAAAAAATAGTGTTATCTTTAAAAAATATAAAAGCAATAGATAGATAATGGTCATAATCAGGCAAAAAGTATTTGGACACTCAATTGTGGCTTCATTAAAGATCACAGTTACTGTGTTTTAGTATTTAGTTTGTTGTCCTTTGTTTCTCAGAATTCTTGACAATGTCTGGTCATAGAATCAACCACTTTCTGTAACAGTTCTAGTGGAAGATTGCTCCAAGTTTCAACCAACAAAACTTTCAGTTCATTACTAGCGCAATCTGCTAAATTCTTCTCCATTGCGGATGTTCTATAGGGTTTAGGTCAGGGTTCTGGGAAGTATTCTTTCAAAAGGTGGATGGTACTGTATGCTTTGGATCATTTTCGTGCTGGAAATTCCACTTCTGTCACTTCTGAGTTATGCCTGGACGTTGTGTGTTTTCATTCACAATACTCTATATCCAACAGTTCTCAAAACTTACTTCCCTCTTATTAGTCATTTTTACAATTACTTTTAACCAGCTGGTCCCAAGGTAATTTTATAGTGGATGTACAGTATGTAGTCAATTACCTTTAACATCATACAAGTGCCCCTAGCAGAGTAATCACATAGTGTTCATAGTTCATCACATTAACTATTGGTTATCTTTGACAACCAGAATAGACTTAAGCGTCCTTTTTATTTTATTATGACCTGTATATCTATTATTTTGATATTTTTAAACATAATCTATTTGGGAAATGTTTTGCTTGAAAAGTTGTGTTTGTGGTATCTGATTGACTGATTTGACCCTTTATGGAGAAAGTAGTCAATGTAAAGCCTCTGTCTTTCTTCTCTCAAGCACCTTTTCTTACCCTGGTGAATCCTCAACCCCAACGTTTCTCCAAACACAGGCAAATATCTGCATTTTATGGCCCGCTGCTACAGTTGCTGTGACAATCTCTGATGTCACACTTGTTTACTTAAGTTTACATGTGCAATTTCACGACATGTAGAAATGCATGCGGTCATATGGTTTCCATATACAGTTAATGGAATATATGGTTAATGGCTTACAAAGTATATATAAAATAGTATGTATAGTTAATGTATGTATAGTTGTATAGTTAATAGAATATAAAGTATATATAAAATAGTATGTGTAGTTAATGGCATATAAAGTAAAAATAAAGCAGCATGTATAATTAATAGAATATAAAGAATATATAACATGTAATTATGTGTGTGTATATACACACACACACACACACACACACACACACACATACATATATATATATATATATATATATATATATATATATATATATATATATATATATATATATATATATATATGCTAAATTCATTGTTTTTGAACAAGTGTTTAAATTTTTTACCTCTTCAGGATTCAGGATGTATCAGGATATAAGTCAACCAACCATGCGAAATGACCGGTTTACTCATGGGACTGATGAGTGTTATCCAAAAAACACTGCCTTTATATCATGCACATTTACCACCCATACAGTGGCATACTAATGCAAACTTATGTGACAAGATTTCTCAATACAATGATTGAAAATCATGGCACTATTAAAGGATTTCACTAAGGATGTCACTAAACATTTTACAGACTGATTTAAATGCAGGTTACTTTTCATTTTACAGTGATATAACTTTATTTGTGATTGAGATATGTATAAAAAACCCACCAATTTCAGTTCAGTTCAGAAAAGACGGATTTTCAAAACTACACATATACATTATATAGTAAAAGTCTTAAAATTTGACCATGTAAAGGGTTTCCTCAGGCTGCCACACATACAGTATGTGAGGAACTCAACTTTAAAAAAAGTAAACACAGATGCTACAAATCATGTAATGTTAGAATTAAAATAATTAGAAAACATACAATATTGTTATACTTTTTGATTTTATAGTACTTATAATATGAATATTGTAGGGTGGGCAATTCTATAAAATACAACAATAAGGTTAACTTTGAGTGGTATTTTGTCTTTAAGCCAATTATTTTATAACTTTGCTTAGGATTATGTTATAACTGTGCTTAGGATTATGTTATAACTGTGCTTAGGATTATGTTATAACTTTGCTTAGGATTATGTTATAACTTTGCTTAGGATTATGTTATAACTGTGCTTAGGATATTGTCCTGCGGGAAGAACCAGTTGTGGCCACATTTTAATTTTCTGGCTGATATCTTGAGGTGATGTTTCCTCATGATGCCATCTATTTTCTGAAGTGTACCAGTCCCATTTTCAGCAAAACACCCATATAACATGATGCTGCCACCACCATGTTTCACAGTTTCTTCAAATTAAAAGCCTCACCCTTTTTCCTCCTAACTTAGTGCTGATCTTTATGGCCAAACAGTTCTTCTGACCAGAACACTCCTCCAAAAAGGCCAGGTCTTTGTCATGGTGATCACCTACAAACTTCAGTCTGGCTTTTTTATGCTGATCTTGGAGTAGGGGCTTCTTCCTTGTGCGACAGCTTTTCAGGCCATGGTAATGTACAAATCTCTTAATGGTAGATGTACATACTTTGGTACCTGATGCCTCCAACACCTTCACCAGTTCCTTTGTTGTTGTCTTGGGTTTCAGTTGGACCTTTTGGACCAAAGTTTGTTCATCCCTGGGAGTTAATTTATTAAACTCTTTCCTGAAAAATGCAGTGTCTGTGTGGTTTTTGGTACCAGACTTGTGTAGGTCCACAATTTTTACTGAGGTATTGGCAGAGTTGCTTGGATTTTGCCATGGTATCAAGGGCAAAAAGGCACTGTGTCTAAAGACAGCTGCTAAAAGTCATTACACCTATTTCTGGAATCTTCCAGAGTGTTTAAAGACACAGTCATCATGAATTCTGATATAGTGAATTAAAGCTGAAATAAATCTGTCTCTAATCAACTGTTTTAAAATAACTTCTGACATGAACAAAAGAGATGCACTAATTGACTTGCCAAAAGAAATGTATGATAAGTGGAACTGTGAAAAATTTAATATGAATGTCTTTAGTCTAGGTATATGCAAGATATTTAATACTAGGTATTTGCCTGAATTCTATGTACAATGCACATATTATACCACACTAAGCTCTTTGAATATCTTTGAAAAACCCTTTTGAAAAAAAAAAAAAAAAAACCAATCTCTGCATTTTAGACCATAATGAATATTCCAGCTGCAAGTCTAAGACTGGAGTCAGTTATCACGCCAAGATTATTCACTGATTATTCACATGATTTAACCACAAGAGTTACAAAAGCATAGCTTCCTGTTGCCCTATTGGAAATACTCCTCTGTTGTTAAGGAAGATGTTACACACCATCCAGTGTCTAATATACCTCCAGTGCATACTTCCACAAATTTACACACGTAATGTCTTTTGACATTGCACTTAAACATATGAACAAAAAAAGTATGTTTAAAATAGTATTTACACACCACAAATCACAAACATTAGTACTTTTTTGCAAAGCTGTTGTTGGCAGTTACAGCTTTGAGACATCTACAGTATGTAGTAGTTAGCTTTTTGCACCATTGTGGTTCAAATTAGGCCCATTCCTCTTAACAAAACATCTTCAGTTCCCCAAGGTTACAAAGGACCATAAATTTTTAGCAAGATTCTTCTTCTAACTCAAAAACATCATTCAGACACCACATTTCTGTCGCTTGAGAAATCCTTACTTAATTTACTTACAAAGCAAAGTGATTGGTTATTAGCAGCAGCCAGCCAGCTAGCTAGCTGGCTTCCCTGAACATACCATTATCTAGTGAGCAGCAACCCCTTTCCTGCCCTTCTTCCCCTATTTCCTATCCCACCCAAATACCCACCGTAACAATTGTAGTCTTTCAAATTTTGTGTCCACCAACAAGATATATAATCTGGAGGGGGTTTCTCCAGTATTCAAACGTGGAACTCTCACTTCAGAGCCCTCTAGGTCATTGTTCTAAGGCACAAGTAGGCATGTTTACAACAGATATATAGAGGGTTACATTTTAAATTTTGGCCAGTTTTGTCCCTTTAACTTTTTATATCACTTCAGCTGTACATTTTCACACACATGCTCTATACGCATAAATTCAAAATGTGAACATGCAGGCTTACAATATACTCCATGGATTTATATTATTTTATGTATATTAACTTGTGCTACTCCTTTTCCCTTTGAATTAAGCTTCAACCCTACAGTGAAGTAGAGTATGATACATGACACCACTGACCACAGTCACAAAGACTGGAGGCCCTGGACATACTTCAAACAGTACATAGATAACAAAGTGTTCGAGGCTAGGCAGCAAAGACGAGGGTTCCCATCATTACCAAGTCTATGAATATGAATTGATTCTTAAAAATAAGATAATCACTCAACACAATAAAAGATTTTGATATTTCTGAGGAAGACAAAATGAATGATATTCCAAGGAATGGAAGGAAATGACCAGAGTCCAACAAGGCTGTCTCAATCTACCAAGACCAGGGAAGGCAGTTTTTTCCTGTGAAGCCATGTCTAACAGGATTGAAAGTCTTTGTTCTTGCCAGTTCAAATGATTTTGTGTTGGATTTTGAAGTCTGTAGAGGCAAAAATTGATTCAGGCATTAGCAGGTATTTCACCTCAAATTACTTGATTTCCTGCAGGTGAATGACTTACCAGCAACAGGAACCATTAATAAAAAAAAAAGGTCAGCCACTGCACAGGACATGACCACGTCACACACCATGAAAGATCAAGCACACCTGAATCATGTTGTGGGATAATGAACACTGGTAGGTAAGTCCTGTCTTGTGTAGCACCCTCTGTCAAGCTTTTGCCATTGTTGTTGTTGTTCCGTGTGTGCCATGCCCTTGCTTCTATTTTGCACTTGCAACATCCTCCTCTACCAATTCCTGACAGACAGCTTAACCTAACAATGGATGCAGCAGATTTTTTCAATGTCCAACAAGAACTCCTGGAGACGAACAACCTGATGTGGGAGCAACGGGGTAAGGGAGATTGGTTCAATGCCACATTGGAATGGCTCGAAGCCATGCATCCCCTTAGGAATTTTTTTCAGGAGGGGGCTTCTGACCAGGCTGGAAACATCTCCTATCCTCCCTGCCCCACTGAAGGTGTCACTCCACCTCATTGCTCAGCTGAGGACGTCCCTCTACCCTATGCCCCACAGAGGATGTCATTACAGCTCATGGCTTCACCATGAGCATTACTCCATCTCCCTGCTCTGCCTCAGACATCACTACACCACCTGGCTCCACTTTGGACTTCGCTCCACCTTCCTACTCCACTGAGGATGTCACTCTGCCTCCTTGCTCAGCTGAGGACATCACTCCGCCTCCTTGTTCCACTGAGGATGTCACTCTGCCTCCTTGCTCAGCTGAGGACATCACTCCGCCTCCTTGTTCCTCTGAGGGTGTCACTCCACCTCCTTGCTCTGCAAAGGCCATCGCTCCTTCCCCCACTTTGTGGTGCATATCACTCCCCCCTGACTGTGTGGTTTATGTCACTCCCCCTTCTGGCTTAGCGGAGTACATTGCTCCCCCCTCTGGCTTTGCAGAGGACGTCACTCCCCCCTCTGGCTCTGCCTTGGACATCACTCCCCCCTCTGGCTCTGCCTTGGACATCGCCCCCCCCCCCGATGGCTTTGCGGTGGCCATTGTTCTGCTCTCCTGCTCTGCCTTGGACGCTGCTCGACCTCTTAGCTATGTGAAAGAGATCGCTCCGCCTCACTGTTCTGTGGAGGATGTTGTGGCTATTCTGGCTGAATATAACAACAAAATGGAGTTGTGGAGTTGCCCACATGATCAGCTGTCAAACCATACAATAATATGCACAGTCTGCACAATGATCCACTTTTTTTTTAACGTGGCTACCATTAACAGCTGGATTCAAGACAAGTCTGACCATCATGCCTTTGGGAAATGTATACAAAAGAAGCTCTAATATTTTGATTTCAAGTTGTTGCTGGCTGAAGAAATGAGTGCTCAGGCACAGGTGGTGGAAGTCAACAAGTTGACAAGATGGGCAATGATGATGATGATGATATGAGCAGTAATTATAAACAGTACAAAACTTTTTCACATATGATCTCATTTTTGTCCTCATGATGTCACATGTGGTACTTGACTTCACATGTGCTATTCCAGGGCATGGTGAAATGCATGTGATCACATTCACATAATCACATGTAAAAAAAACCTGATGACTACATTTAAATGTATGCAAGTTTCAATAAAGGATTAATGGTATATATTGTTAATAGCATAGTGAATCAGTATACACTGATGAGCTAAAACATTATGACCACCTGACTAATATGCTGTTGGTTCTCTGTATGCTGCCAAAACAACCGACCTGCCAAGGCGTGGACTCTTCATGACTTCTGAAAATGTCCTGTGATATCTGGCACCAAGACATTAGCAGCAGATCCTTTAAATCCTGTAAGTTGCAAGGTGGATCCATGTCCTACAGATGCTTGAACAGATTGAGATCTGGGCAATTTGGAGGCCAGTGCAACACTTGACAGTGTGGCAAGGTGCATTATCCTGCTAAAAGGGGCGACTTCCATCAGGGAATACCATTGCCATGAAGGGGTGTATCTGGTCCACAACAATATTTAGGTAGGTGGCATGTATCAAACTGATGTCCACATGAATACCTGAACCCAGGGTTTCCCAGCAGAACATTGCCCAGAGCATCACACTCCCTCCACCGGCTTGTCTTCTTCCCCTGCATCCAGGTGCCATCACTCCCCCAGGTAACGCAAGTACCCGGCTGTCCACGTGACAGGACACATCAAACCAGATGCCCTTTATGGAGTTAATTTTGTGCCAAAAGTTTCCAATAAGATAATAAAATCCACAAGAAAAATATTAATTATCAAAATGTAAAAAAAATATTTTGCAAATGCAAAAGTAATGAGAGTCAAATCGAAATAAAATTTTCAAAAAGATTCACACTCATTTTGCAGATTTTTCTGATGCAGTTTTTTTTTGCTTCTGGAATCTTTCTTTTGCTTCTGCTATCTTTTTTGCTTCCGACTTTTGAACTTTTGGCATATTTGTTTCAGGGAGTGGGTCTTAAATCTCTGTTGATCTACTGATTTTCCCATTAAAGATGGAGCTGCCTCTGACATGGTGGAATGAACAGAGCTGAGTGCTCAGAAGCAGGGAAGCTGTATTGTATTTGCATTAAAAAGCTGACAAAAATAATGAGTAGCTCCTGAATAGTTTGTAAATAGACCTTCTTCCATTGCTCCAAGGTTCAGTTCCAACGTTCACATGCTCATTTTTTGGCACTTTTGATGGTGTCTCCCCCACGAAGTGCATTATTTTTGTATAACTGCATCACCTGTCACGCGTTATTTCACTTATACCACAGGGATTTGCCAATGATTACAATGTTTAATCTATTAACGTACCAGATGTTGTACATTTTAACAGTTTATAATTAGATTTAATTAAATTTAATGTGGAACATCTGAGAGACAAGTTGGTTCCTGTTACCACTTATGTTACAGCTACTGGTCATTCCCTCACCAGTATCTCTCTCAGTATCAGTTCTCTCTCTCTCACACACACACACACACACACATTGCTTGCTCAGTTGGATCGCTCTTATGTCATTTTACCAAGAAACTCCCTGAATACATTCTTATGCTGGGAAACTGCAAAGGAGTGTGACTGTTACAAAGCACTGACAACCGAGACTCTATCCATAAATGTTAAATAAATGCCTCCCAACAAAAATTGTCAACAATTACACATTTTAATTTGTTAAACAACACCACATATTAATATATACGTGTGTCTATCAGATATACTGAGTAAAATCATTAAATTGAGAAATGTGATGCGCTTATGCATTTTGCAAGAATCCAAACAGTACTAGGAGCAGTGATGGCATGGAATTCGTTATTTAATCATTCAAGGCACAATCCAACTTAATGAAAAAAACCCCAAAAAAACAGACCAACACTTCTTCTCTGAATATAAATGAACGGTAATGACTTTGTTGATATTGCTGCACTGTATGTGTGTCATGTTAACCATTCACGAATAAGCATTTGGAATTTTCATATGAATATATAAGGATATGTATGCTCTTAGCAGAGATAGTCCCATGTGAATGTAATACTGTATGTTTTCAATATTTGGAAAACAGATACATGTTCTAAATTATAATAAATATAAGATATAATATAACAATATAAATAATATAACATATAACAATATAATAAATGTTATCACCTACTAGTTTATACAGTTTCTGTTAGTCTTTCTTTTCCCTAGAAAGAGCTGTTTATTGATGTTAATCAAAAACAAAATTGAAAAAAAAAAATTATATGTTTAAAAATGAATAGTGTTATGGCCCTTCATATAGCATATAAAGTATATATAGCATATAAAGTGTATGTAAAATAGTACATATAGTTAATAACATATAAAAAGCTAAATTTTAGGTTATAGTTGTTTTTTTGTTTTTTTTTTACCTTTTCAGGATTCAAGATGTGGCTCAACCGACCATGTGAAATTCAGGTGACTGACGAGTGTTATCTGACCAGCGCTGCCTTTATGTAGTGCACTTTTACCACCCATACAAAGGCATACTGCGTAAATGAAAGCTTATAGGACAATGCCACAACTTTTTACTTATGTATACGATATGTATAAATAAACCACCAATTTCAGTGCGGGAAAGACTATAGGTTTCAGAACTACATATATATTTAGTAGAAAGTGTTCAAATTTGCCTATGTGAAGGGTTACACACATTGTCCTGATTGTAAAGAAAGCCATTTTTAACTAAGCAAAATAAACTCACACAGAACGTTTGTGATTAAAATTTAAAATTCATAGATGTTCAAAAATATATAAATCAAAAAGCAAAACCTATGTATAATACACATATTATACCACAGTAAGCTCTAGACCATGTTTTTATACCATAACGAGTGGCCCAGAGCAATTCTAGCACTCCTTTCCTGAAAGTGTTTGGCTCTCTAGTAGATACTAGATTCTTTATTCTGTACATGCTTTTTATGAATGCAAACATGGCATTTTTGTTTGTTTTTGTTTTTGAACAAATATTTTAGTTTCGTACCTCTTCAGGATGCTGTGAATTCGGATTTGCCATTTTTCAGGGTGTGGATCAAACAACCATGTAAAATGTTACCAGGTGACTCAAGACCGTGATCGCAATGCCTATACATCATATGCACTGTCCCCTACCATCCAAATACACACTGCATAAATAAAACTTGTAGGGCAGGTATATACTGGCACAAACTTTCCAAGGAAAGTTCTGGGAAAATACTGTTTGATGGCTAAGAGAGATTATCTGAGGGGCCAAATAATGAAATTCAAATTCAAATTTTATTTGTCACATGCACAGCCATACACAGTTCGACTTGCAGTGAAATGCTTTATACAACTGTTCCGACATAAAATAAGAAAATATAGAAAATTATTAAATATAAAGAAAAATATATACATTAAAAATATATGAAGGGATTAAAAAACAGTGTATAAGAATATATATAAGAATATATATATATATATATATATATATATATATATATATATGGACGTATGGATGGTGGCAGCAGCAGTCTGACAGCACCGATACAAAGTGCAGATATGATCAGTTTTGTGCAATATGTGCCTTTTGTGCGATAATTAATTATTAATTAATTATTTTATGCACTGTCATCACAGTATTGAAGGTTCCAGACTCTCTGTCACCCTGTGTACTGTAGGATAAGCAGTACAGAAAATGGATGGATGGATGGATGGATCACTGTACTGTATGACATTTTATGCTGTCCTCTTCAACTAATGCAAAGCAATTCAATTCTATTTTATTTGTTTAGAGATTTTACCAATAGACATTGTCAGATGAACAGCTGAACAAATCTGGATGTAGATTTAACTTTAGATCCCTAATGAACAAATAACAGATGAGACAATGGTTATAGAAACTCACAAAAAGTCCCTGAAAAGTGATACTTCAGTAAGCGAGGACGCCTCAATTGGTATACACTTTTGTTCTTGATTCTGTCTATTCTGACATCATTTCCTGGTTTGCTTAGAGGGATGAGATAAGCAGCGAGAAAAGGAAATGAGAAAGTGCAGTTAAAGACATGAGAAGCACCCTGTGTATGACTGTAAAGCAGAGAAATGACGTTTTATGTCAATCTGATGTCTTCATACTGATGACTATTGATGTCAGTGTGTTGAGTTTCCTGACAGAAGCACACTCACATGATACTCATTATGCTTCAAGTTTTTTAGTTTACTGCAGGTCTATGTACGCACTGTAATGTGCAAAGTAATGTCGTGTTCCTACACAATTTCTGCCTTTTTTAATGAAGAATTTGTCTGTGTGTGCCCTTTGGGATGTTTTTGGATAGGAGCAAACAGTGCTGCTCTTTACTCCAGAACACAGTATATCATTATATACTATGTGTAGTGGTTTGGGAAAATATGTACGATATCACTGCAAATGAATTCTGGAAAACTGCCAAAAATGATGAAAATTCAGATGTTGGCCAAAATTGAGTTTGGCACCTTAAATTTAAATAGATAGCACACAAAGATTTAAAAAGACAGAGACTGATAAGGGTGATGTTGACAATCCAGGTGAAATCTAATTTCCTGCTGTAAATATATAATTCCTTATAATTTTTCACTAATGTTGTTTTATCATTAAGTAGAACAGGTTACAAATGTAGAGACTGGAGGGAAGTCTTTCAGTGGAACTGGAGGGAAATTTAGTTTTTCCCTTTTTCATTGTATAATGCTGTAACTTCCTTGTGATTGAGATATGCGACAACAATTTCATTTCTGGAAAGACTGCAGTTTTCAAATTGTTCAAACTTTGAGTTTCAGGTTTACTTTATGGTCAAATATTTCCAAAATTAATTAATATATGCCACAGTAGCATGCCCGTACAGTAACATATACTGTAGTAATTACAAACAAGCAAGAAATACAACATACAAGACAGCAACATATAAGGTATCATACAGAGAAGTCCCACTGCACATAGAATGAGGAGTGCAAATAAAGTAACATGGTATAATAGTGTAAGAGTGAATAAGAGTGAAAAAGTGATAGAGTGTAATGCAAGAATAAGGATGATTATAAACAACGCCGAACTGCGCGTTGGAGGTAAGTTTAAAGTGAAGTTGTGCAAGTCATGTTCGGCGCGTTGAGACGGATGCAAATGCAGTTAAAGTGTTTATTAGAGAGGCAGGCAGACAAATCCAAAACGTGAATCAATTTCAGGAACTGGAAACAGGTAGTGGTCAGGCGATTTGAGAACAGCAAAGACTAGGTAATCCAAAGAACGTAAACGAGGAAGCAGAACAAAATCAAGAATTGGGAAATAACAACCTGGACCAGACGGCTCGGTAAAGACAGGTGGTTAAATACTGAGCAATACTTCGCACTGAACAAATAAACACATGGGTTTGAATATAAAACTGATCACGAGGCAAACTGAAAGCAGGTAAGACTAATCAAGACATTTGAGGGAAACAGCCATGACGGGACATGGGTGGAGACAGGACATGAACCAAAACAAAACACACATGGCAAAGTAAACAAACATAACATGGAAGCATGCCGTAGAGCTGCGGGCTGCTACGAGTACTGAGCTCCTCTGCTGGTGGCCCTCGGCGCCAGGGGGAAATACGTGACAGTGTAAAAGGTACCCATTGACGTGAAGTATAAATGGTGGTCAATGTTGCGTGAAAGGTTCGTTTTGGTGAGGTAAAAAAAAAGAACCCTCAGTTAACACCTACAGTTAGTATTATTATTCAAAATACAGTTAGTATTATTATTCAAATTTGACCACGTGAAGGGTTTTCTCAGGACACACTCATATACGTATGAGGAAATCCAGCTTTATTGTAATCAAAGCCTTTTTTGACTAAACCAAATGAATGTACATGATCTAAAATAACTTTTTTTTATATTGTTCTCCTGCTCTGATTAACATGTATTATGGCTATATTATGGCTATTAAAAAAAGAGTAAACATAGACATTATAAATCATGGATTTCACAAATTGTGATGTTTAAATAGTTTTCTTTTTAGAATTAAAATGATTAGAAAACATTAATATATCAGGTTATATTGGGTTATGAATTTATATATATGATTAATATGTTTAACATTATTGGTGGTATTTTTTAGTTTCTACTGCTTCGAATCATTCACTATCATATATCTATATCATATATCTATATCCTTTTTTATGTTGTCAGATTTTTTTGTCCTCTTTTTCTTACTCTGCCTCTTCCAACTCTTTTTAATTCCTTCACTTTCGTCTCTGCTTCCTCTTTGTCTTGAGAGAGCTATACTATCAATTTCACAAGCATCGAGGGCTTCTAGAAGCCATTATCTGGGGATTTTCAGAGCCTTATGATTTGGCGAATGAAATATAATATTATTAATATAATCCCAGACATAATATTTGCATGTTTTTAGCCTTTGTACTTCTCCTGAAACAAACTGATACCAGTGGCTTTCACAAATGGCTTGTGCTTTCCAGATAATATTCATCCCTTCCTGAAAGTGATTGGCTCTGTAGTAGATATTAGATTCTGTACAGGCTTCTATGAGTTCAAACCTGACTTTGCTTTTTATTTTTTTTAACAAATATTTCACTTTCGTACCTCTTCAGGCTGCTGTGGATTCGGATTTGACATTTTTCATAGTGTGGATTGAACAGCTAAGTGAAATAACTGGTTTAATCAGGGGACTGATCACTGTTATCTGACTAACGCTCACATTATATCATTAAACACTTTTCCCTCCCATATCTGAGAGAAATTCTGCCTAAATGGAACCTTATAGCACTGTGATGAGAGTTCATTTCAGCACAATAATTTGAAACCATGATGTATTATACTGGTATAGATAAGTGAAATCTAATTTCCTGTATATCTTTACATACTATGTGTAATGATATAGTAGGTAGAGCATTTTTTACTTTCTAGTTTCTAGGTCAAATTCACAACTTCGCACAACTGTGCAGCCCAACATTGTTTTCAGTACTAATACATGACAGTACACATATTTAATGAGATTGTGTGTGTATATGATTCATGGTTAAAGGTCACATAAACAGGTGATGACAAAACTGAATATCATGAAACAGAAATAAAATTTGTAATACAATATATAATAGAGCCTTTCATGATAATGAGCAAAAACTTTAGTGAAAACTAAATACAATAATTGTAAATATAACAATTGGGCTATAATTATTTACATTTATTCATTTATTCATTTAGCAGAAGCTTTTATCCAAAGTGATTTACAAATGAGGAAATACAAGCAAAGCGATATATCAAGCAGAGAACAACATACTGTAAGTACTGCTACCATGCAAGATTTTTAATTGAGTGCTAGAGGAGCAAAGTGCACAGAGGTGTAAGAGCCAGTGTAAGTGCAGATTTTTTTTTTTTTTTGAGTGGGGACAAGTTCAATTCAATTCAATTCAGTTCAATTTTATTTGTATAGCACTTTTAACTATGGACTTTGTCACAAAGCAGCTTTACAGAAATAAATACATTCAAAATAAATTGTAAATATGTGAATTTATCCCTAATGAGCAAGCCAGAGGCGACGGTGGGAAGGAAAAACTCCCTGAGACAATATGAGACAATATGAGGAAGAAACCTTGAGAGGAACCAGAGTCAAAGGGGAACCCATCCTCTTCTGGGTGATAATGGATAGTGCAATTATAAATAAATCCCTTCTATAACTGTGTACTACATGGACAAATAGTGCAAGTTAGGGGTTAGTTAAGTGTTCACGGAAGAGGTGGGTCTTTAGACGTTTTTTTGAAGATAGTGACGGATTCTGCTGTCAGGATTGAGGTTGGAAGTTCATTCCACCACTGAGGGACAGTTATTAAATTGTAAAAACTCTTACCTGTTTAAAGAATGTAGTTCTTAAAATAATTGTGATTTCTCTCAAAAAATATGTATGACAAAATTACTAGCATGCCTAAATAATATTTAAAACTAATGCAATTAAAATTGCTATCCTCAAAAATAAATTCCTGATACCCTAGGATATAATTATGAGGTTTCACACATCTCTTTGTTATGCACCACTATAATGCAAACCAAAAAGAAACAGATAGCCCATTTACAAAACAGACACTATAGCAGTAGAGTTGTTCAAATGATCAGTAATTATGTATTAGTGTATGTTGCTCATATTAAGATGAGTCTGTTCCACAGTATGTGTTATTTAAGCAATATTGCACGAGGAAGAGTGCGGTTATACTGAATATCTGCACAGCTGTGATTTGACTGTAGGTACGAGTCTGCAGGGCGAGTGTCGTAGGTAATCACAGCTCGAGATGAGGGATATTGCGCATGTGTTGTCGCTAAACAACGTCAAGGGCTTTCCACAAATCAGGAACCAAAATTTTTTACAAACAAACAAACAAACAGACAAACCACTAAATACAATACAATACACAGCAATTTCCTATATTTTCACAGTAATATCACAGAGACAATGTATATTGAATAGATATGAAAAGAATATGAATCTGAAATGATTTTATTGGCTATATAAGATTTCTCTTACATGGAATTTGGAATGGAGTTAACTTTGTGCCAAAAATGTCAAATAATATAATAAAATCCACAAGCAAAATTAATTTTTCAGAAAGACTACTTCTGATTCACACTCATTTTGCTTTCATTTTTTTCTGATACAGTTTCTTTTGCTTCTGCAATCTTTTTTTCCTGGCATTTGGCACATTTTTTACACAGGGGTGGGTCTTAGAAGTCATTCACCTTAAATGTCTACAGTATTGGTCAACTGATTTTGGAGTGGGAGGTGCTCTGAAAGTTAGCCACACCCACCCCAATTAAGGTGGCGCTGCCTCTGACATGGCAGAATGAATAGAGCCCGAGTGCTCAGCAGCAGGGAAACTGTATTGTAGCTACAGAATTGTTTGTAAATGCATTCACACATATTTCTTTATCATACTTCATTCCATCCAGTTGAGTAGCAGCTGAAACATAACTAGGTGACAAGGCTGAAGCTGGCTAGACTCAAGGTTTTTAAGGGAGGAGTGCATTGTGTTCTACAATACTTTGCCAAAACTGGATCAGTCATATCCAAAGCATGATTAAGTCAACCAGAAGTGACCACAGCATCAGAAGACCAACATATAAAGCTTTGTTCACTTAGAATGTGCTAATAAAGTACAGCAGACTCCAATCAGAAAAAGTACTGAGCTAGTAGTGGTCTGAAAGGATGAATAGCAGACACTAAGCCACAGGAATAAATGAACAGTGCTTCATTTACACTAAAGTTATTTTACAGTTCTCCTGCTGAACTACTAGCTAACTGTAACTACAACATTTACTGATTAATTATTCATCACATGAGCAGTAATGATCCTGATGCAGATGAAGGCTTTGATATTTAAACCAAACCCAGGTCAAGAAACACAGTCAATCAAGGTTCAAAAGGTTAGTGAAAACAAAAAAGGGTACAAGACAAGAATACAGCATGGCCACTACAACAGATAACAACTTCAACAGAGTACTCATGATAACAAATGCTAAGCAAGTAAGGAGGAGAAATAAAGAACTGATATAGTGGAACCATCAGGGGGAACACAAGACAGGTGTGCACAAACACAGGAAATCAGTGGAGCAACTGTGGAAGAAATTCAGAGGCAGGGTTTCCATTATCCGGTAAATATCGGTATTTGACCTGGGAAAAACTTTGCTTGACTGGGAAAATTAAGATTCTGCAGGACATTGTCCAGTAAAAATATTAATTTAAATTACATACAAATTTCAAAGTAAATAAAGTACATATACTGTGGGGTCCAAAAATCTGAGACCACACTGAAAATCTGGGATTTTTCTTTTCTGTTTAAAATTGGAAATAAATACAAGGTTTTAGAATTTTGAAATACTTAAACCAAAGAAAGTAAATCTTCAGTATCTTGAATATTTAATATTCAAGATTCTGCACTATTTCTAGGTCACTATTTAAATGTAAGTGAATAATGACCATGTTAACTGCTTTGTACAAAAGGTCAGATCTTCCTCATGTCTAATCTCTTCTACTGAAGCATGTGTTCAGACGACACTCTGATGGATTTGATCTAAAATGGATCATAAGGTTGGGGGGTCTATGTCAGCTCGAGCACACACACATTGTCATTAAAGCAAAAAGGGGATGAACTGAATACTAAGAAACTCAAGTTGTTGTCAATAATATAATTTGTAATGAAAATTGTTGTATTAAATTAGAAAAGAATGCAAAATAGAAGCATTTTCACTAGTGCTCTCAGACTGTTGGACCCCACTGTGTCTATATATTAAATTAAATTAGCAGAATTTAACATAACAGGCTGAGCAAGCACGTGCACACACACACACACCATACACCTGACTGAGAAACACAAAGAGGGAGAAGTACGAAATCTTTACTGAAACATTTCCGAACAAGAGCCCTAGGCCTTAAGCCAACATAAAACAAGAAAACACTCACAAAACACTTCCATGATGCTCAAAATTAAATTATTTTAAAAGTTCCTTAGAACCATATGCAAGTCGAGTACACAAGCCACGCCCCCACCTGAGTATTGCACGCACTGTATTAATTTCAACTTTGCTACTTACCATTTGCAAAGGAAAGCAAAAAAATATTAACTTTTGTGCAGAGACATATTTACTAATCATTTTTCAGTGTACTGCCTCTTTCAGATTGCTTTAACACACACACACACACACACAGAGAATGAATGAATGAATGAATGAAAACCACAAACAGGCATCAGACTCCAGCTACAGAAATAACACCATAGTTATAAAACAGATATCTTTATTAATCTGATTAAAATCCATGATTGTGAGTTATTTCCTCTGAATGTAAATGCAGCTTGTCCCATAAACTGAGATTTTTTGTACTGAAATTGCTCCCTGTGGAGGAAAACTTAAAGGCACAGCTTCTGTCTGTTACTAAGCACTGACTGTGTCACACATCTGGACATCTGGATGTGCTATTACTCCTTCCCTCATCTAATTCTAACAAATATTTAAATGTCACACACACACACACACACACACACACACACACACACACACCATTCAGCACACACAATCCTATAACAGCTCATAGTCAATAATTATGATAGTTCAGCATTTTAATAAAGATGTCAGGCTACAATAAATTGTGTGTGGAATAAAATCTCTGGTTTGTCCTTGTGAATCGACATACATTTCACAACTGCATATGTTTGTGTTTTAAACAGCTTTATTCTTTAAACTGAACACAAACGTGTCAAATATTTTGCACAGTGCTCATGTAAAGGGTGTAAATACACAATCTGATAGAACACACAACAATCCATTAAGACACATACATGAATATTATTCAAAATTTGATTATGATCATTGCAAGAGGCTTGTTTACACACACACTAAAGCAGGATGCACAAACACGTCCCTGATTTAAATGTAAAAATGTTGTTTTGTTCCCTTTCTAATGTTCCACTGGAGTGACATTTGATGCTGGACATTATGAGTTTTAGAAGAACAATGTAAACAACCTTGTAAGCCTGGAGTTAAGAGCTAAATGAAGATTAGCTAGCGTCTCCATTAGCTAAGTGCAGTGCAATTCAGTAGCGCTCTGAAGAAAAGTGCTGAATCATTAACCACAGAATTATAATCTATAATTATTAAAAAAAAATGAAGAGGGACAGATGTGTACGGTACATCACTGACGATGGCATCTCCTATTTGCTAACTGTGCTAAATGATATCCAAAATGCTAGAACCAAGATATGCTTAATGCTAACCACTGCACATGATCCAAAGTGCTAATTGCTAACAGTGCTAAGTAGCATAATTGCTAGCAGAGCTAAATATGTTCTCGGTACAGTCGCTAGGTCACAATTTAATACATTTATTTCATTTTCCTTTTGTACTTTTGTAGAATTGCATACAGTAGGCACACAAAAAAAGCACAGTTTTTCCTCAGAGAAAGCATTATCCTCACTTGTGTGTATAAAACTGTCCTTAAATTTCACAATACACAAGACAACACATTGTGTCCTTTCTAGGTTCCAGGCACAACGATATTATGTGAATAACAGCGTATTTCACTCAAAGCTGATGGATAAGGCACGGAAAGCTGGTGGGTTTTACATATTACACACATACAGTGCTAAAGAGGGGAGGGAAAGATAGGCATGGCCCAACATACACTGGATAATCTATTGGCTATGGAAAGTGGAAGATCCTCAATCTGTCAATCATAACCTTGTGACCAAACAGAACTAATCACACCTACAGTATTAAAGAATGAAGTAACAGAGTATGTATCAAGTCACTGGCCAGTCCACCGTGTAAGCCCCGCCTCAGTCTCGAGGCTCATTGGGCGGTGGGATCTTCAGATCTGTAGGCTCCACCCCCCAGATCTCACGAGCGTACTCGGAGATGGTGCGATCGCTGGAGAATTTTCCAGAGTTGGCGATGTTTCTGATCACCTTCTTGGTCCATTCTTTAGGGTTCTGAAAATCAAAAGGTGAGAAGAGAGCAATCGTTTTAATGTAGCTAATACTTCAAGAATGCAGTATGATTGTGGGTTCTTCAGATATGTAATGGTTCCTACATTCCTTAAGAGGTTCTACATGGAACCCATCTCCATATGCAGACACTATTGTAAGGTGCTATTTAGAGCCTGTAACGGTTCTCGCTGATGGATAGCTCTAGATAAGGTTGTAGATTTATTGTAATCTTGCAAACTTAGCTAATCTTTATATGTGAGTAGAGTATGAGAAGAGGGTAGTTTTCATATTTCAACACGGCCAAGAAGACCATTTTTGAGAGATCGACAATTTTTACGTGATCAGTAGCCAATCACAGACCATTTTTCGAGATCAGCAGCCAATCACAGACCATTTTTATGTGATCAGTAGCCAATCACAGACCATTTTTACAAGATCAGTAGCCAGTCACAGACCATTTTTACAAGATCAGTAGCCAATCACAGACCATTTGTACGTGATCAGCAGCCAATCACAGACCATTTGTACGTGATCAGTAGCCAATCACAGACCATTTGTACGTGATCAGTAGCCAGTCACAGACCATTTTAACGTGATCAGTAGCCAATCACAGACCATTTTAACGTGATCAGTAGCCAATCACAGACCATTTTAACGTGATCAGTAGCCAATCACAGACCATTTTTCGAGATCAGTAGCCAATCACAGGCCACTTTTACAAGATCAGTAGCCAATCACAGACCATTTTTACAAGATCAGTAGCCAATCACAGACCATTTTAACCTGATCAGTAGCCAACCAAAAACTATGCAACGGTTAAAGTATTCACAAATTTTTGACGAGGATGAGAAATATTACACACTTCTGTAGTGTGTGTGCACACGTGTGTGTAAGGCTCTGCTCCACTCACCTTGTAGAGGTTGTTGACCTTCTCCTGACAGTTGATATAAGCCTCATAATCTGCAAATACCTTGAACCTGAGACAAAAAAAAAGCATTACACAAATGTATTTTTCTTAGTTTTGAAGAAAGCAAATTTTAGGAAAAAAAAGAACAGAACATTTTTACACTTAGAATAAAGGGCTCCTCAAGGGTTCTTTGGATATGCAGAGTTCAACCTTTCTAAGCAGGTCTACTTTAACATTTTGCTATAGGAGCTTCGCCAAAGGGGAACAAACCGCACACAGTCACGCGCACACAGTCACGCGCACACAGTCACGCACCGGTCATGATTCATCAACATGTTGACGACATCCTTGAACATCTCTGGCTCTTTGGGGCTGAAGTGGCCTGTGTAGATCTGATCGATCACCTGTCTGAGCTCCGGCAAGCGGTCATAGTACTCACGAGCGTTGTAGCTACACACAGGTAGACACATACACACAAATACACACATACATTTACATACATACAGACACACATAGAAAATCAAAAGCTATGTATTAACACATAACTGAAATTAAACAAACTGACTAAAAGACTACGCGAGTTAAAATATGAGTTTTTGTGTCACTTAATTTCTCAGAATATTTATTATTAGTTTAAATTTATACTTAATTCAGACAGTATTATTTACTCAAGCTTTATTCTGTGTACAGAAACATTTTATGGACACCATAAAATAGGGTTAAGTCAGCCCCAGGTACAGGGTTAAGGTCATGGGTCATGCTGTAAGATAAGTGAACAAGGTATTGATGCAAAAATTAAGATTAGACCAAAGCTTTGTTAAACATTAGATCACTGATCTGAACATTACACCTATTGTAGGTATACATGCTCAGCATGATAGATCTTATAGATTCCCATGTCCAAATCACACCTTTTAGGTTTCTTGATTAAAAATGGATTTTTTAATTTTTCTCTCTCTCTCTCTCTCACCCTTTGCGGTCCAGGGCCTCCACGTCCTCCACCCTCATGCCGAAGATGAAGAGGTTCTCCTCTCCCGCCTCCTCAGCCATCTCCACGTTAGCGCCGTCCATGGTGCCGATGGTGAGGGCGCCGTTCAGCATGAACTTCATGTTGCCTGTTCCGGAAGCTTCCGTGCCGGCAGTGGAGATCTGCTCGGACAGGTCTGCTGCTGGGATCACTGAACGACAAACATCACCACACTCTCAGTGATGTACGTGATGTAGAGAAGGCAAGAACATGGCATAACTTCCCTTCACTCATTCATTTAGTATGTGCTTTTATCCAAGACTACTTTACAAGCAAGAGAAAACAATATACCACTGGCAAGAGGATACCAGCAAAAAATGGGGACTGGATATCAAATCAAATGTGATTTGGTCCTGTAACAAATGGAAACGATTCTGTTTTATGTATATATGTATATATATATGGTATAGTATAAGTAAATAAAAAAGGTAAGTCATTTTTGTGTGAAAGCTGAGTTTTTGTTTAAGTCATGTTCTTTGCTTTGTATTTTTTCCTGTTTTTTTTTTTTTTTTTTTTTTTTTTTTTTTTT